>JAOUQZ010000014.1:7928071-7944224 GCA_028564935.1 Neosilurus hyrtlii | reverse complement strand
TTAACTCATATGTATAATGTAAATATAATAAATATACTCATTATATGTATGCTGTAAATATGATAAATATACGCATTACATTATATGTATGGTGTAAATATAATAAATATACTCATTATATGTATGGTGTAAATATAATAAATATATTGATTCTATGTATGCTATAAATATAATAAATATACTCACTCATTATATGTATGCTGTAAATACAATCTCAAATACAATGTGCGCCCATAAGACCAAAAAGAATCCAATTTACATACAAACTCCACTGCACATTCAAAAACATGCAGACATACCCTCTTCCTCCACTCTTTGGGAATTCCAGTTGGGAGCCTGGCCACAGCCTTGAGGGCATCATACCACTATCAAACACAGTAAACTCAGTAATAAGTGCCAAATAATATATTTATAATAAATCATTCAATTATTCATCTGCTTAACCAATTAATTCTACTAGGGTTATGGTGAGGCTGGAGCCTATCTCAGCTGACACTTGGCGAAGGTGGGGTACACCCTGAACAGTTCACCAGTCCATCACAGGGCAGCACACGCTCGCTCACACACACACACACACACACACACACACACACACACACACACACATACCTAGAAGTAATCTGCCAGTTAGCCTAATGTGAATGCCTTTTGACTGTGGGTGGAAACCGTAGTACCCAGAGGAAACCCATACAAGAATGGGGAGAACATGCAAACTCGCCACAGAAACGCCCTCGTTGAGCCCAAGACTCAGAGCCAGGACCAACTACGCCACTATGTTGCTTTATAATATGTAATATACTACATATATTCTCTTAAAACAATATGAAAACATTCTGTACACTGCCTATCAAAATATAAAAGGACATACAAACTCACTCACCTGCTGAAAGCCATTCTTGCCAAGAGATGGCTCCAGAGTAAACTTCAACCTGGTATCCACCCCTGTAGAGAACAAGGATCACCAGAGTTTATTCAAAATAATATTCAATAGAATGCACAAATAAAGGAAACAACAACCCCAACAGACTATGGGAGTCATCTTATGAGAAGTAATTGAAGCAGAGTTTAAAAACAGCAGCATATACATTCATGTGCAGCACACTAAACCAAAGCAATCGATCAATAAATAAATAAATTAATAAACGGAAACAAAGCTGAACAGCTTAATTATTCTTACAAAGAAAATACCTTGTGGCTATATTGCAAAAAAATAACCTAAATAAAAAAATAGATACTGAAAACAATAGAAATATAATAAAATTAGTGCATCCTGTTTTAGGAAAGACATTTAGAAAATGTGTGACATTGACTATGCCAATTCCTTTATACAAAAGGCAGGTTTTCAGTAAGCCTTATCCCTTCCCCTTCCACCAATCAAATGTTCAGTTAGCATGTTGAGGAATTTGATCACTGATCATCAGGTTTTACAACAATTTGTGGAGTCTGTGTCAGCTCGGGTACAGACTGTAATTAAAAAAAGGGGGACGGACCAAGTACTATTAAATTCTTAAACTTGTGTACATACTTGAAATATTCTTCTTTTTACTCAAATCATTGCTGAGATCACTGAACTTTTATGTTATTTGTATGGATGGATAGATAAAATTATGTGCAGACTCCTTCTCTTCCTTTATATATAATAATTTTCCTTCCCTAATGTAATCATGAAAAACACAAGAAAAGGTTACATAGAAACAAGGTTCTCAACCAGATAAGTGAAGAATAAACTAATTTTAGGGTACATTATAGTCAACAAATCATTATATCAATATAATCACTATCAGATCGACATTTAACAAAACGACATGTGTTTTAATATGCAACAATTAAACTTACTTAAAAGGGGGTTAAACCTAAACAAAAGCTTGCATACATTATATAAATCTTTGAACATCAAAATTTGTATAATGGTATTGTTATTACAATCTTATTTGTGAAGAATAAAAAAAAGGGTAAAGCCTCACACTGGGGGTGCCATTGTACTGTAAAAGCAGCACATGACTCACATGGAAGAAGCTGTAATTGGTGCATTTAAATGCACTGAGCTGTATATACCATAGGTTCATGTACAGAAGCAGATACCTATCTGGTGTCTATAAAGGTAATGTAGCACTATGTGCAGATGTGCCTATTTTATTCAGAAGTTCACTAGTTTATCTACGATTTGTTAGTTTACTATCTATATAGTCTTATTTTTGCCATTAACTTGCCTTATTGGAACTGAGACATCCGTGTCCTATTCCCTCAATGTCGCGCATTCACATGAGTGAAACAGACTACAAATGGTGACCTTTTAACAAACTAATACAAACTACTGAACGCATTTAGCATTAAAAATGTAAGTAGAAACCACCTGACGATGAAAATATATATTTTCAGTGTAACAGGATTATTTGAAAGGTTTTCCTTTTATTTTATATATTAATTGCGGTTGTAGGGATGGAAGATACTTTAAAATATAATGCTAAACCTACAGGAGTCGCCGCAGAGGCATAAATTACTGCTGCCATCCACTTCACTCTGGTGCTGATATTTCAATCTCCTGCCTCATTTAGGCACAAAACCAGCAGCACATTTGTAACACAATCAACTAAATATTTTACATTACATCCTTTAATATTTTACTTGCACTGAATGGTTTAATATACCTAATATGAATGGCCTAATAATATGGTCATTATCATAAGCAGCAGCTGCTAAATTTTTCACAAGTTCAGTATTAGCAAAGCAGGAAAATAACAATATCTTAATGACATGACATGTATCTCTTTTAAATTGCTCACATTAACACCACAAACCTTCTCTTGTCTCCACTATGGTCTCCTGCTATAAGATAAGCAACACCAAACCATCCAGCAACCATTTACTTACATTTCCACCACCTCTCTGTGCCCAATCCTAGTTACAGGGGGATTAGGATCAGCTGACATAATTATCTTCTTTGAACCTTCCTACTAACCCAGTGGAAAGAAATCTGCTACACTAAAAATGTTTGAACTAAACAACATATCTGTTTTCATTAAAATATAACCAGACACCCCAAGTATCCTAATAAGGATACCCTTCAATGCCCACAAACTTGTCTAAACTGAGGATGACTGTTACTTTAATATAGGAACACCAAGTCCTCCTAAGGACATTAGTTAACCTAATGCTGAACATTTCAATACAAGACAAATATGTTTTTTTTATGTTCTATTAATATTCTATTTACCTTTAACATTATTATTAATAATAATATTCTTTCTGTGGAATTCACAGAGCTGTTGAATTTTCTATTTGGTCAAAAGTTGTTGATTAATTTTCTATAACAGCAACTTGGTTGTATTTCAAACAGAGATCAATATTAGGTTAATGTTGACTTAAACAGGGACTTGTATGGCAAATTTCCTCAATATTCTTAATAACATCTCAGCAACTGTGGGAATTAATTTTCAGTGCTTTATAACATTAGCCTAGTAATAATAATCAGGCCTGTTGTGTCGCACTGAAAATTAATTCCCACAGTTGCCGAGATGTTGAAACTCTCAGTAAGTATAGCTTAGTTAACATGGTCCTGGCTATCGGGAAGTTTTTTAAAGCTACAGAAAGCCAGGTTTACCATAACATGAGTTTTTTTATTGTTCTTTCAAAAAGTTTTTTCATTTAAGCCTTAAAGTTATTAAACTGTTTAAATTTAAAAAAAGAGAGAAAATAAAAGATGTTGGTAAGAAATTATCTGCTTATAGTTCTAAGCAGTAAAATCTCTAGTGTTGAGTCCAGCTGGACATACTGTATATAGACAGTGTAGGGAGTTTAATTAAACACTCAGGGTGGTGTTGTACATAAGTAACTTGTTTTGCAGACATTCCACAACATTAAACATTGGAATAATTTTTTAAAAATTAAGCCGTGTCGTTGAGTATGATAACCAGATTTTAAAACTTAATGGTTAGCAAACTACTGTGATGTAAAAGGAATAGAACACTTTATTTCATGGTTTCAGTCAAATGAGGATGGGTTTCCCTTTTGAGCCTGGTTCCTCTCAAGGTTTCTTCCTGGTGTCAACTGAGGGAGTTTTTCCTTGCCACTGTCGCCACGGGCTTGCTCATTAGGGATGTGTAGGGGGTGTAGAAAAATTCTTAGATTTCTCCTTAAATTCATTTTACTATGTAAAGCTGCTCTGTGACAATGTCAACTGTAAAAAGCGCTTTACAAACAAACAAACAAATAATTAAATAAAAGACTTTACACCATCCTGCTGTTTTTTCAATGACACTTCTGGCATGGCATAGAATTTATTTTGTGCTTACAACTAATCCCTTTTTAAATTTTTGCCCCATTAACTAAGCCACGAATGGCACAGTGGCGTAGTGGTTAGCACATCCGCCTCACAGTAAGAAGGTTCTAGGTTCTGGGTTCAAGACCCGAGCTCGGCAGGGGCGCTTCTGTGTGAAGTCTGCATGTTCTCCCTGTGCTTCTGTGGGGTTCCTCAGGGAAGTCCAGTTTCCTTCGACAATCCAAAGACATGCACATCAGGCTAATTGGCTGTTCCAAACCGCCCCTAGGTGTGAGTGAGCATGGTCGTGTGTGTATTTGTGTGTGTGTGTGTGGACTGTTCAATGTGTACCCCGTGTTGGCTGAGATAGGCTCCAGCCTCCGTGCAACCCTAAAAAGGATTAAGTAGCTTAGCAAATGAGTGAGAGAGTAAGAAACTAGGCCATGATGTTAGACACAGAAGTAATGCCAAATTAAGACTAACACTGGGCATCCTGGAAAGTTTAAAGCCTGATTCATATCACGCTGAGGAATGTCAACTAACTTAATCTAGGTGTGTTTGTGCCTTGGCGTCACATTGCTAAGATATGAACACAAGCTTGCCAGTGCAAAAATAAAAAGGCACATTTTAAGCATAAAGCATATTTAGGATGGATAATTTACATGCCAATAACAGCAGCAGCAGCAGCAGCAACAACACCACCACCAACAACAACAACAACAACAACAACAACAACAACAACAACAACAACAACAACAATAATAATAATAATAATAATAATAATAATAATAGTAATAATAATAGAGCATGGCAGTGGGCGGGTGTGTGACCTGGTTCGAGCGTGCACAGGAGGCGCGGGGCGCTGCGGGAAATGCCGTTGCGCTTCTTGAGTACATTGCTGATGATGCCTCCGACTCCACCGGCCGAGTTGTGCTGCTGCCGCTTTAAACAAACCCGGGACCTTTTAGAGGCGACCAGCCTGTCTTCCTTCATTTGCAGAGGAGGAAACAGTCCCAAAGCGAAAACACACCCGACGTTTGGCACGCGCCTTTCGGACCGCTTCTGTTGATCACAGGATTAAAAGTGTTTCCGCCGCCGCGGTGAGATGAAAGATGGCGAGCGCATCAATCCATCCGGGACCCGCTCCTCCCCTTATCCTCCTTCAGACCCGCTCCTTCCCTTATCCTCCGTCATTAATCAGATCCCCGTGAATCCACACAGTGGAGAAGATCGACAGAATTCAAGCGGTGTCTGAGCGTGTGTGTATGTGTGTGTTTTAGTGACGACGGCGCGACGATGTGAGAACAAGGTGCTTAGCAGCGGCCACGCGCGTGGGCTGTGGTGCGCGTTCACGTACCCGACGCAGGGGAGGAGGCGGAATGGAGTTAAAAATAGCGCCGATGCACAGAAAGGTAGGCAGGTACTGTAAACACAGCAGATAAGGAGATGAGTAAGCACAAAACAAAACCCAAAAAAATCCGGTCGGGGTTTTACAATTTTCTACAAGTACACCTGGACACAACATTCAGATCCATAAGTATGGACAGTGACCCCCCCCCCCAAATTTACCCTATTAATCCACCACCATGCATTTGAACTGAAGCAATCAAGATCTGACTTAACCTTAGCCTTTCAACACTAATTCATTTGCATTATTCATCACTCAGCCTATCTCAGCCGACACTGGGCAAAGGAGCTGTACACATTTACAGCATTTAGCAGACGCCCTTATACACCCTGACAAAACTGACAACCATACACTCACACCTAAGAGCTATTTGGAACAGCAAAATAGCATAATGTGCATGTCTTTTGACTCTAGGAGGAAACTAGAGTACCTGGTGGAAGCCCACGCAAGCATGGGGAGAAACTCTATACTTCACCGAGACTGGGACTCGAACCCACGACCTGGGATTGGAGTGGCCAAATCAACAATTTGTTGCAAAGTTAGCAACACCAAGAGCCAGGAAGTGGAGGATTGAAAAATTCTTTCCTTGTTTAAAAATCATCCCTTAAAAAAATGAGGCCAGTCAAGAACTTTGAACTGATCTCAAAGAGGGAGGCCTATCAGTGTCAATGTCTACAACTTTTCTGAATGTAAATACAGAGGATTTACCTCAAGATATAAACCACTCAAGAACAGAAAGGCCAGATTAAACTCAGAATAGAATAAAATAAAATATACTTTAAAAGAAAACATTTATTTAAAAAATGCTTGAAACAAAATTTCTTTGCAAAATGATCCAAAGTACACCACATCCTTTGCTAAACATGGTGGAAACAGATTTATGGCATGAGCATGTTTGGCTGTTAGTGGAACTGGGACACTGGTGTTTATTGATGATGTGACTCCTAATAGAAGTAGCAGGATGAATTCTGAAGTACTCAAAAAAGGCCAAAACTAGAAATTACAAAAATTACCCAAACAGCAAATGATTCATATGATTCATATATTCATTCATTTGTCAAACTATCTTAGCTTACTCTGGGCAAAGGTGGCGTACACTCTGAACAGCTCGCCAGTCCATCGTAGGGCCAACACACACTCACACGCAATGTGAAACAGCCAGTTTGCCTAATGTACATGTCTTAGCACTGTGAGAGAAAACCAGAGGAGGAAGGAAACGCACACAAACAGTGAACCAAGAACAAGTTCACAGTTATCTAGGTCCCACCGATGTGCATAGAGAGTGAAGGTTAGTCCATGTGCTGTGATCCTACAGAAAAGTACAAATTGCTGAAAATGTCAGAAAGGTGTCTGAACACAGGGCATTGCAGATGGCTGCTTATGAACAAACAAGTCCAAACCATGTATGTATGTATATACATATATGAATACACTGATTAGCCATAAAAACATGATTATAACCAATCAGCCATAACATTAAAACCACCAGCCTTTTATGTAGGTCCTACTTGTGTTGCTAAAATGGCTCTAACCCATCAATGCAAGACCTATGAGGGTGTGCTGTGGTATCTGGCACCAAGCACTTCACAGCTCATCCAATCCCTTTAAGTTGTAGGGTGGGGCCTCCATGGATTGGACTTGTTTGTTCTGCACATCTCACAGATGGGGAATTTGGAGGCCTAAACCATTCCTTCCTCAAACCATTCCTGAACACATCTTGTATTGTGTCATTACGCATTACCCTTAAAGAGGCCACAGCCATAGCAATACCATAGCCTCATAAGCAGCAATCGGCAAAGCCCTGTATTCTGACACCTTTCTATCATAGCCAGCATGAACGTTTTCAGCAATTTGTGCTTTTCTGTAGGATCTTTTATATATGTATTTATATGCATCCTCAACCTTTATCCAAATTCCTATTCCAACATGATATACATCACCTAAACTAAAAAAAAGAGTAACAAGTCACAAAACAAAACAAAAAAACAAAACCCCCCAGATAGTCTTATTATTTGGCACTATTTGTCAGAATAGTGTAGGATATTCTGGTATAGAATTGTATTTTTATTCCTTATTCATTTTATTTAAGCCTTAAAAAGTGACTTTAAAATTCAATATGTAATTTAACCACAACTATAAGCAAACAAATTTAATAATCATGCATATACCTGATTGGTTCTCATGCTGCATGTGGAGGGAAAAAAACAACAACAATCAAATAAATAACGCTAAAACTTCGCAGTGTTCTGTTAACATTGCTCAATGACAAATTTGGACTTTTTAAAGATCAGGGTATGATAAAACCACAGTGTTCGTAAAGCCATGTTCATTTATACGAGTTGTATAATCGATTCCCTCCGATACATAAATTCTCATAAAATCCCAATTTACTAAATATTGTTCTTACCTTCCATGCACTAGACAGTACTTTAGCTTTAAACTTTTTACCAAAAAAAAAAAATAATAAACCATTTAGAGATTTTCAATGTGCCACATTGTGCCAATTTCCTGCTCACTCATGCCTTTACAGTCTGTGAGTGACAAAGTTCCCATGTGTTTTGGAAAATTAATTCACGTCCTAAAATGACCATATATTAAAATAGAACAGAATAGAACTAAACAATTATAAGTTAACTTATTTAAATGATAAAATAGTTTTGTTGTTATTATTATTGCATTTTAAGTTTTTACATGGACTGCTACTAAAGGAAATTCATAGATAATGATCATTCCAAAAATGCAGCTTCATGCAAATTTTCTTCAACATTAAATACTTAGATTTAAATCTTCCAGGGAAGCCTTGTATCACCTACACTGCTTATTTTAACCAGAATTGAAAAATCTTAATATTAAAATAATGACAAAAATGCATGTTTTGCTATAGGAAGCCTCCAAAATTGATTCAGTATAAAAATAAAATCGGAGGTGCACAATGGTATTCACAGATGTAGAGGATTTGCACACAAATTGCAAACATGGCAACCCTTTGTAGAGCAGTCAAAGTCATGTTGTGCTATGGAAAAGCAAGGAGCACCATAGCAAGTTAAATAAATAATTAGATATAAATAAAAATAAAAATGAAATAAGTTGACTGGTTGAGGAGCAGTTGAGAATAACAAGTAAGTGTGACGACGGCTGACTATGACAACGAACGATAACATGGACAATGCAAAATGACAGATAATGACACTATTATCTAGATCTATAATATCTACTTTAATAGAAAGTATTTAATTGTGCCAACTAACAGAATTGTCACTTTTTAATAAGGAAATGTGCATAAGATTGTACAGAGTTCTGGGCAGGCTCATCACCTGAAATTTGTGGAATTTGTGAACAAAGTCGAATTGGGTTACTAAATTGACAGCAATGATAGCATCCAACTGGAATTAGTAAAAGTAAGTTGACAAGAGTTTTCTAAAAATTCAATATAAAATGGAAGAAAGAGAAAACACTGATTATGAATTACTTCTTTTTGGTGAGACGGCTTGCAGGCAGGCAGTGACAATGTCACATTTCTTCTGCTGCTTGTGATGTAGTCGGTCCTTCCTTTTCAGCTGCCGTACCAGTTTAGCTGACTGAATTCCGATACGATAATTCACCTCCTGAATGATCCATTTCAGCTCCTCTGGATCTGAAAAGAGACAGAACGTAAAGTCAGTTTAGTCTAGGTCCAAAACTACAAAGAAGTTTCTTACAACTATAACAAAGACTACTCAATGTTGCATGTGTATGTCAAATTCATGTTGGATCACAACAAGTGAACAGAACCTACATAGACCAATCAACACTAAAATGTACACATGACTCAACGTAGTCATTAAATGACCGTACAGCACCTAGAAACCGAATTTCCCTGTTAAGGTACTTATTAAAATATTACTTGCATAGTGATAGCAGTTTAAAGTTGAGTGACCTCGGGTTAAATATCTTGAGTGAAATAAGGAATACATAGATCATAAACAATTTCCCTTCACTGAAACTAAAAGAGGAGTCATGGCGGTCAAGTTGTTAGTATGTCCGCCTCACAGCAAAAAAGGTCCTGTGATTGGGCCCGGGCTCGGCAAAAGACATTTCTGTGTGGAGTTTGTATGTTCTCCCTCTGGGTGCTCTGGTTTCCTCCCACAGTCCAAAGACATGCACATGAGGCTGGTCCAAATTGCCCTAGCTGTGGATGTATGAGTGGTTGTGTATGCTGGCCCTGTTGGTGGTTTAACCCGCCTTCACACAGAGTCAGATGAAATAGGATCCAGCACCACACAACCCTAATAGGATTAAGCGTTTCAGAAAAAGAATGAATGAATGACTAAAGCTAAAAGACTCAAAGCTGTCCCAGCATGATAGTGTCCTGTGTACAAAATGAGCTTCGTGATTTAGCAGTGGACTAAAAAAAGAAAAGAGAGACTAAATCTGAAATGGGATGTTCAACAAGCTCCATATTTAGGGGTTCACATACTTTTGACCAATAATAGGGTACAATACTCACCCATCAGCCGGACTGTTTACTCCAATTATGGTCACAGGGAGGCTAGAGCCTATATCAGCCAACACTGGGCGAAGGTGTGGTACACCCTTTCCAGCTCATCAGACCATTACAGGGCCAACACACAAACACACACACACCTAAAAGCAATTTGGAGTAGCCAATTAGCCAAATGTCTTTATACTGTGGGAGGAAACCGGAGTACCCAGAGGAAGCCCACACAAAAACAGGGAGAACATGCAAGCTCCACACAGAAACGCCCAGCCTGGGACTCGAACCCAGGACTTTCTTGCTGCGAGGTGCTAACCACAAGGCCCAATGCCACGCTTGTGATATGTAGTCTCTTGGAAAAGAGGAACTCTGTAAATGGGAAAAATGCTTATTTGATTATCCCTCTGGGGAGGTTCTGTGTAGAACCCTATGGCAGAGGAGCACACTTTCAAAACAGATTTCAAGGTGAACACATGTACAAAAACTACAACATTAACCAACTGAAAAACTTTTTTTCCAAAGTGTATGTGGGTTTCTATGTCAAAGCTTAGAAAGCACCCAGAGCCAGGTAGAAAAATTTATCAGTTCAACATTCAAAGGAGTTACTGTCAGAGCGCTAACTCCTGCTAGGGTCACGGGGAGGCTGGGGCCTATCTCAGCCAACACTGGGCGACGGCAGAATACACTCCTACCAGTTCACCAGACCATCACATGTCCAACACACGCACATAACCACTCACACAGAAACCCGCGAGCCCAGGACGTTCTTGCTGTCAGACGAACATGCTAACCATTATGCCACTATTTAAGGAGTTAGGGGAATTAAAATCTTAAAACGACATCGCCAACTCTGTATATAGTATATGTGTCCAAGAAAGGTAAAAATAAACGTAAATATAAAGTAAAGAATTTGTCTCATAACCTCTTAAGATGGTCACGAGCTTTGTTTGGTGACCAAAAGAACAATATCACGAATACAAGCAGCTGAAATGAGCTTCCTTCGCAGGTTGGCGGGGCTCTCCCTCTCCCTCAGAGATAGGGTGAGAAGTTCTGTCACCTGGAAGGAATTTGGAGTAGAGCCACTGCTCCTTTGTGTTGAGAGGAGCCAGTTGAGGTGCCTCAAGCATCTGATTAGAATGCCTCCCGAATGCCTCCCTTGCGTGGTGTTTCGGGCATGTCCAACCGGGGGCCGACCCAGGACGTGCTGAAGGGACTACGTCTCTCGGCTGGTCTGGGAATGACTTGGCGTCCCCCTGGAAGAGGTGGAGGAAGTGGCTGGAGAGAGGGACATCTGGACTACCTTGCTTAAGCTGCTGCCCCCTCGACCCGACCCTGGACCAAGCGGAGGAAGATGAATGAATGAATGACCTCTTAAGAGTCTGTCCCTTTCCCTCTACAGCAGACACAGGAAGAAAACTGACGCTAGGTTAATGTTGGACCAACACTGGTGAGGTGGATTTAAAGCCTGTTGATAGTTTTTTGGCCCCTGTGGTCAAATGAACAAAATTTCCCAGAGCCAATGTTAGCAACCAACCTTGGCCAGGCATCTGTTTGCGAACTGTGTCTGCTGTAGGTAAAGTCATTATGAAAACCACACCTTTACAAGTACTGGTCCAAGGTTGACCCAAGATGACAATTGGCATTAACGTTGCTCTTTTAATGTCGAACCAACATCAACTCACAAAAGTATGAGTCATACTTTCGCTGAACTGTTCATTCATCATCCATTTTCTTAACTGCTTTATTCTATTAGGATCGCAGGGAGGTGGGAGCCAAGCTCAACCGACTCGGGGTAAGAGGCGGGGTACACTCTGAATAGCTCACCAGTTCATTGCCAGGCCAACACACACACATCCACTCACTTCACACTCAAACCTGGAGCAATTAGCCTAATATTCACGTCTTTGGACTGTTGGAGGAAACTGAAGTCCCCAGTGGAAACCCACACAAGCACAAGAAAAACACGCAAACTCCACACAGAAATGTTCTCGCCAAGACCGGGACTCGAACCCAGAGCCTTGTGGCTGTGAGGCGGGCATGCCAACCAGTACACCACCCAGCATTGTGTAGTGAAGAGCGTAAACAGCTGTTGGGCAACACAACCCCAGTAGAACCTGGGACCAGTACACAGATCTATACTGGTCCCTGCACATCATCATTACTGGTGATGGGTTCAGATTCAAAGCCGGAAACAGACCTTTTTGTGAAAGATAACTCCTCTGGTGTCTCTTGGTGTGTTTTTCTTGGAGTTCCTGCAGAAAGCTGGACGCGGTGTTGCTTCTGCCTAAAAACGCATCTGATCCCGAGGCCTCAGTCGAGCTGTCCAGGCTGTCTGCACCCCTGAGACCCTTCCCGCTGCTGTAGGTATCATACAGCTCCACCAGGAGACAGTCCACGATAGATGACCGACACACGGACCTGTCGTCGTCCTCATCAGACCTCGTCCAGGCTTCACGGCACTGAGGCTCCGGGCGCACCGTGTTTCCTCCCCCCTCACAAACCGCAGACTGTTTGGGTGTCTGGGCCTGAACCCCCCCGTTAGTGCACTCGAAATGTGACGGGACATCCGGTACCCCGGGACGGCTTTCCAATGAGACCCCCAGCGAGTTCTCAAAAACTCCGCTTTCCTCGTCGGACTCCAGGTTTCCGTCGCATATGTCCACTTCTCTCAGGTCGAGTTCCGGAACTTTGAAGCTCGACATTTTATTAAGTCGGTGTCCGGATACTTTGTTTCTCGCCAGCTCACAACTCTGAACCACAAGCACGTGTTCAAACGGTGCGGTTGTGTGAATAAAGCCGAGTTCCGGGTCTCTGCCGGCCCTGAAGCACTCGGCTGTGCGGTATCTTCTTCCCACAGCTCCGGTTTCCTTCCTGAAAAGCGGATTGCTGTAGTCCTGCCTATTTCCAAACTTTTCTCCCCCCCCACAAGTATCCCAGAGGCAGGTGCGCGCGCGCGCGACACTAAAGTACACAGGTGCACAGGGCGCGAGACACGTATTAACTTTTCCTCTATTCTCACACGTGCATGGAAAACTAGGGGTTAATACAATACACAACAATCTGGATAAATTACCCAACAAAGGTTTAGCTGTATTTACTGCTACTACTAGTAATCACCCTTTCTTTCTTTCTTTCTTTCTTTCTTTCTTTACTTATTTCTCTCTCTCTCTCTCTCTACTTATTTCTCTCTCTCTTTCTTTCTTTACTTATTTCTCTCTCTCTCTACTTATCTCTCTCTCTCTCTCTTTCTTTACTTACTTATTTTTGTCTCTCTCTCTTTACTTATTTCTCTCTCTTTCTCTCTCTTTCTTTACTTATTTCTCTCTCTCTACTTATTTCTCTCTTTCTCTACTTATTTCTCTCTCTCTCTCTTTCTTTACTTATTTCTCTCTCTCCTTCTTTCTTATCTATCTCTCTCTTTACTTATTTCTCTCTCTTTCTCTCTCTTTCTTTCTTTACTTATTTTGCTCTCTTTTTTTTTCTTTACTTATTTCTCTCTCTCTAGTTATTTCTCTCTCTCTCTCCTTTCTTATCTCTCTCTTTCTTTACTTATTTCTCTCTCTTTATTTCTCTCTTTCTTTATTTATTTCTCTCTCTCTTTCTCTCTATTGCTCTCTTTCCTTCTCTCTTTTTATTTCTCTTTCTTTCTCTCTCTTTCTCCCTCTTTCTCTCTCTTTCTCCCTCTTTCTCTGTCTCTTTCTTTTCTCTCTCTTTCTTTCTTTTCTCTCTCTCTCTTTTTCTTCTCTCTCTCTCTCTCTCTCTCTCTCTCTCTCTCTATCTGTCACTTACTTTATGTAGACCCCTTGAGTATACTTACTGTATATTACACCCTGAGTGTGTGCAACTTTGGTCAACCTTTTTTTTCACATAAAGTTCACATAAGTTCACTCACTGATTTGCCAAATCACTTTATCATACTAAGCTCTCAAGCGGAGCCTATTTCAGCCAACACTGGGTGAAGGTGGGGTACCATCAAACCATCGCAGGGCCAACACAAAAAAAACATTCACACTCGCACCAAGGGTCAATTTGGAATAGCCAATGTTGATGTTTTTAGACTGTGGGAGGAAACTGGAGTACCTGGAGGAAGCCCGTGCAAGCATGTGGAGAACATACACGCTCCATACACATACGTCCAAACCTGGGACTCAAACCCAAAACCTTCTTGCTGTGAGGCAGACTTGCTAATTACTACGCCACCATGCCTTCCACTATTATTAATATTATTATTATTATTATTATTATTATTATTATTTTGAATAAGTAAGTACTGAAATAAGAGGCTTTTGTATGTTGTTTTTAATCAACAAATGTTAGTTTGGGGGTAGCACGAGGGCGTAGTAGTTAGCATATCCATTTCACAGCTAGAGGGTTACAGTCCCAAGCTCAGGTATTTCTGTGTGGAGTTTGAATGTTCTGCTTGCGTGGGTTTGCTCCAGGCACTCCGGTTTCCTCCCACAGTCCAAAGACATGCACATTATGCTGTTTCAAGTTGCCTGTTGGTGTGGATGTGAGTGTGAAAGGTTGTATATGTTGCCCTGCAATGGCCTAGTGAGTTGTTCAGGGTGTACCCCGCCTTAGCCATTGTTGGCTGAGATAGGCTCCAGCCTCATCACAACCCTAGTAGAATGAATAAGCGTTTCAGCAAATGATTGAATGAATAAGTAAATTTTAGTTTGGCTTCATGTTTTGCATGCTAAGTACTCTTCTTTTTGTCAGATAACCTTCGGCCTCATTTATTTGTCTGACTTTATGTAGACCTCTTGAGTATGCTTATTATATATTACCTCTTAAGTATGATTATTATATATTACCTCTTGAGTATGTTTATTATATATTACCTTTTAAGTATGTTTATTATATATTACCCGTTGAGTATGATCATTATATATTTCCGCTTAAGTATGCTTATTATATATTACAGCTTAAGTATGTTTATTATATATTACAGCTTAAGTATGTTTATTATATATTACCCCCTGCGTATGTTTATTATATATTACCCGTTGAGTATGTTTATTATATATTACACCTTGTGTATGTTTATTATATATTACCGCTTGAATATGTTTATTATATATTACCCCTTGAGTATGTTTACTTGAGCTTATTTATTATATATTACCCCTTAAATATGTTTATTATGTATTACCTCTTGAGTATGTTTATTATATATTACCTCTCGAGTATGTTTATTATATATTACCCTTTGAGTATGTTTATTATATATTACCCCTTAAGTATGTTTATTATATATTATCGCTTAGGTATGTTTATTATATATTACCCTTTGAGTATGTTTATTATATATTACCCCTTGAATATGTTTATTAAATATTACTGCTTGAGTATGTTTATTAAATATTACCTCTTGAGTATGTTTGTTATACATTACCTCTTGAGTATGTTTAGTTGAGTATGTTTATTATATATATTACCCCTTAAGTATGTTTATTATATATTACCCCTTGAGTATGTTTGTTTTACATTGCCTCTTGAGTATGTTTAGTTGAGTATGTTTATTATATATTACCCCCTAAGTATGTTGATTATATATTACTGCTTGTGTATGTTTATTTTATATTACATCTTGAGTATGTTTAGTTGAGTATGTTTATTATATATTACTCCCTGAGTATGTTGATTATATATTACTGCTTGTGTATGTTTATTTTATATTACCCCTTGAGTATGTTTGTTATACATTACCTCTTGAGTATGTTTATTATATATTACAGCTTGAGTATGTTTATTATATATTATTGCTTGTGTATGTTTGTTTTATATTACCCCTTGCGTATGTTTAGTTGAGTATGTTTATTATATATATTACCCCTTGGGTATGTTTGTTATACATTACCTCTTGAGTATGTTTATTATATATTACAGCTTGAGTATGTTTATTATATATTACCCCTTGAGTATGTTTGTTTTACATTACCTCTTGAGTATGTTTATTTTATATTACCCCTTGAGTATGTTTATTATATATTATTGCTTGTGTATGTTTGTT
>JAOUQZ010000014.1:7863075-7926553 GCA_028564935.1 Neosilurus hyrtlii | reverse complement strand
ATTCAAAAATCATCCCATGAAAGGTTTCTGATTAGAGCAGTAAATTGTGATAAATGAAAATATATTTATTATTTGTTAGTACGTCCGCCTCACACCGAGAAGGTCGTGTGTTCGAGTCCTGGGCTCGATAAGGGTGTTTCTGTGTGGAGTTTGCATGTTCTGTACGTGCTTGTGTGAGTTTCTTCCTGGCACTCCGGTTTTCTCCATCAGTACAAAGACATGCACTTTAGGCTAATTGGCTGATCCAAATTGCTCCTAGGTGTGAGTGTGTATGTTGGTACTGAAATGGTCTGGTGAGTTCTTGAGGGTGTACAACTCCCTCACCCAGTGTCGGCAGACATAGACTGCAGCCTCCCCGTTACCCTAATACGATTAAGCGGTTCGGCAAATGGGTGAGTGAGTGACTGTTTATTTAAACAGCTTGTGTAGATTTGTTCAGTTTTTTGTTTTGGTTATTTTTAAAAAAAAAAAGCCTCTTGCAGAAGTATCGTGGAGATTTTTCGACCCTCGCTCCTGTTTTTCCTGATTTTTGCATGCATTATGTGTGTAGTCCCCCCCGAAATCCAGATATTTTTCTGAAATTTAATTTTGTTCTTGAAAACAAATGTTTGGAACTCTAAAAATAATTTTTCTGACATTAATATAGAAGTAATCAAATATACATCTATAACAAGTTTTCTTCCAAATGATGTAAGCAGGTATGACTGATCAGACTGGATGTTTTCATGTTAAGAAGTGAACGTATGCAGAACTGCAGAGACGAATAATGGAAATAACAGCATCTTAATAATATAAAATAGATTTTCTTATTGCTTCCAGATTTGCAATTTCATAGCTGATACTTTTCTAATTATTACTTTGTGTTTAAATATTATATTCCAGTGTAAAAAGAACACAAACCTTATATTAGAGGAAGTAAAACTTTATCATCATTGTACACAAGATCCAATGGAACTCCATTTAGCAGCAATCTTTCTTTGGAGCAGTTTACAGTATCAAGTATTGTAGATTACTAATGGAGCAAAAAAAAGCACTTTACATTTCCAAGCTGTATTTCCTTCCTACAAAACCCACTCTTCTCTGTCTTCACCAGTTTGTTGCCAGTCCCCTGTGCTGTCCCAGCAGAGCCAGCATACTGACAGGCAAATACCCACACAACCACCATGTGATTAACAACACATTGGAAGGCAACTGCAGCAGTCCCGCCTGGCAGAAGAGTCAGGAGCCTTCTACGTTCCCTGTCCTACTGCAGAAATATGGCTACTACCAGACATTCTTTGCTGGGAAGTACATGAATGAGGTGCCCTTTCTTTCTTTTTTTTTATCTGTCTTTTATGCCAGTTTGCTTCAACCTTCATGCTGGTCACTGGTCACACTCATGACATTTTGGTGACAGATGTTATCTCGCTGTAAATCATTCTCAGCTCATCAAGGATTGCTCGTATAGAGTCTTTAAGCACACCTAATCACCATTTTACTGAAATAACCAATGCTGCACAATTTGTAGGTTGCTCTGTAAGAATTTTGACATCATCTGACTTCAGGACAATGTTGTTTTATCTTGTGTTAAATAAACGTTTATCAGCACCGCTATGTCATTCACATACTTTGAAACATCAGCAATTCATTTTGTTGCATTGTTAATTATACCAGTGCAATGCTAACATGCTAATACCGTGGCAGGAGTACTGAGAATGATTTCCCCAAATTTTGTCCAGTCTTCACTTGTATATGAAAGATGTCCTAGAGTCATGACCTGTTTCTGACATGGTGCCAGTGTTTTTCTGGAGCTGGCACTGTATCTGGAATGCGGTTCTATGATTTCCTCTGCAGAAGCGCTATTTCACAGCTGGCACAGTTTGCCAAATCTGCAGGACTGGAACCAATAACCAAGTTTTTTGGTGCAGGGTGTTTTGTTAGCTACTCTAACTTCAGGAAATTACATATTTGATCACCATAAAGCTGGAGCTTCATGAATTTGGAGAATTTGATTGATTTGTTTATTTAAATTTTAATGTCTGTATATGTAAAAATAAATAAATACATTAAACAACCTCTCAGTGATCTAAGAAAGGAAGAACAGTCTTCCAATTATCTGAATGTTACTTTGCATTGTATACTTAATGCAAGTAAATTATTAAAAAACGATGTATTTTCTGTTATAGGTCATGAAAATGTCTGTTTCTTAGTGATCTGTGTAGACAGTGATTGATTTGCCATCAAATGGTAAAATTACAATATATTAACAATTTTCCGTTGCTGTTACATTTGTGCAGTGGTTAGGGTGCTGGGCTCAAGATCAAGAGGTTGTGGGTTCGAATCCCTTTTAGACCCCTGGCAAGGTCTTAACCACAGGTGTTCCTCTGTCCACCCAGCAGTATGAATAGGTACCAGTAAAAAATACTGGGAAGGTAACACGCAATGGATTAGCGTCCCATCCAGGAGTGATGTGCCTGTAGGCTCAGGTGTAAAAAGCCCAGCAGACTTTACCTTTACTTTATTTTAGTAAACTGTTGCATCTGATTAGGAAGTGATTCAACTCTTACAATAGTGGAAGTGCAGGTCAGCTCTCATCAAGGTATTCTGATTACAGACCGACAAAGTGCATAGTATAGTGAATTGCTCGACTACACTATTGTTTGTTCGGGTTTTTTTATAGTAATTGTTAATTTTACAGCAGATTGTAAGACAGAGTTTTATGCAATGTGATTGTAATAAACTTATTTATTATTATTTATTTTTGATATCATGATGCTGTCTTCGGTGAGATATTTGTGTAGTATTTAAGAGGGAGTCTCCAGTGTCAGTGCGTTGTAAGAGGCTGAGGTTGGGCACCAACTTAATTAAATACAAACCTGTTCACTTTGGCTAAAGAGGAATATAACACTTAGGGTGTGGCGTTCTAGTGAGTGATAAGAATCACTCCACCCATTTTTGATGATTTGCCTATAACGGTACTATAGTGGTATATTAATTGTGTATCTATGTGTTCCTTAGAATTGCATTTCATTGTACAGTAATCCATAGAACTGGTCAGAGTTTTGAATAAACTGATGTAAACTGTCAGACAATAACTCTGTGTCTGTGTTTTAGTATGGAAATAAACAGGCTGGAGGAGTGGAGCATGTTCCCCCAGGCTGGGACTACTGGTTTGCACTGGTAAGGAAATGCAAATATATTATAATACTGTTTCGGTTAGCATGTCCGCCTCACATCAAGAAGGTCCTGGGTTTGATTACTGGGCTCAGGCGTTTCTGTGTGGAGTTTGCATGTTCTCCCCGTGCTAGTGTGGGTTTCCTCCGGGTATTCCGGTTCATCATTGCACATTAGGCTGACCGGGTATTCATCATTCCCCTAGGTGTGAGTGTGAATGGTTGTGTGTGTTGGCCCTGCGATGGTCTGGCGAGCTGTTTAGGGTGTACTCCACCTTAACCCAGTGTTGGCTGAGATAGGCACCACCCTCTTCGTGACCCTAGTAGGATTAATGAATGAATGAATGAGCTCACAACACAACATGAATGATTTTAAACAGGTTATACGAAAACACACGTAATCAGTCTTCCCAGCTTTAAGTATATTTTAAATGCTGATCTGTTGATGGTTGCGCCACTGCATTGTTAGCAGGATTAATTTTTGCTTATAAATAATTTTATCTTTATCTCTGAGATTTGAATCCAGTAAATGTCAGCTGTAAGTGGGAGGAGATAATTTTGTAAAAGCAGAACTTCTTGGAGACCCCTTAATGTTTCCTTCAGCACTGAGAAAATCTTATTACAGGCAGAAATGCTGTGCAATACTTAAACTATCTGCTCTGGATCCTTGTGCAGATTAAAAAGAGCTCTAGTGCTTCTGCGGCCTGAAGGATTAGCCTGTCTTGGTTATAAGCTTCCTGGGACTATAATAACAACAATAAGATTTTATTTGTGAAGGATAAACACTTAACAGTCTTACAAGCTGACAAATCCATGGCCCTCTTATATGCAATACTAAATATAAGATAAAAATTACAGTTATATATAATACGAAATAATGAGTACATCTAAAATAAGTCTATTAATACTGATAATCTGAGTCGAAAGCTAAAGTGACATGTGAAACGCCTTGTTGCTTTTTTTACACAGTCTATGAAGCGAAAAGCAAAAGGTTTTGGGGAAACAGCATTTGTCAATCAATATTATCTTTCAGCTCTGATTGGTTGTCGCTTGAACTGCTCCCGTGAAAGTTCAGTTCAGTTGCAATCTGCACCCGCCCACATTGCATCACTTGAGAAAATGGTTGCTTGTTGATCGCTGTGTGAATGCGGTCAAAAACTTTTTTAAAAATCAGGTAATTTTAGACAGGGATGGGCTGAAAAGTTCATAGGCTGACCATGATGCAGTGGTCAAATTTGACCAAATGGGGTTTATTTTTCAACATAGTCTCCCCTGAGGACTTCACACCTTTTCCATCAGTGTTGCAGTGCTTGGATGCCCTTGGTGTAGATGCTGTCAAGTTTCAGAGCTCTAACATTACTGCTTGTTATTCAGCCTGTGAACTTTTCAGCCCACCCTGATAGGTTCTAGCTAAAAGTAAAAGAGATGTGTGCACCTATTTTATAAGTAGTGTGGAATTATTATATTCTTGAGTTTTATACTTCGTTATACCTCAGACTTTTTCCTCTCTGCTGATTTTTCACAGGAGAGAAACTCAAAATATTACAACTACACATTATCCGTAAATGGTAAAGCACAGAGGCATGGACAGAATTACACTGAGGACTATCTCACTGACGTTCTGGTGAGTATCCTTCCTCCAAATCCCAAACACTCTTTCATGATTTAAAATGAATGTGATCCAGTGGTAATTCACCTTAATAACAGAGTTCTATTTTCATTGTCTTAGGCCAACATATCACTAAACTTTCTGCAGTACAAGTCTAACTACAGACCCTTTTTCATGATGGTGTCTACTCCAGCTCCTCATTCTCCCTGGACATCTGCTCCTCAATATGAAGACCAGTTTTCCAAACTCAAAGCCCCAAGAGATCCAAGTTTTAACACCCATAGCAAGGTATACTTCATAGTATATATGCAGTATTTGTATTCTCTGTAGTAATGGGGAAAATACATGTCTCCATTTCAGTTCAATCCATGATAAAAATCCACCGAAAGCATTGTAAAATATGTGTAATGAAATGTGAGTGTGTCTTATAGTAAGGCTACAAATCAAAATCAAAAGTGGAATAAACAGAACAATATTTTAATATATAGAGTTATGAACTGCCGAAAAACTGAGCTCCCAAGAGGTGTCTTTATTGTTAAGTGTCCAAGGCTGGTGTTATAAGAGTAGTGTGGCTCCTTTAAGGGCTGACCTTGGAGGGGGAAATAGGTCTCCACTGCATTTCCCGACTACGGCCTGAAGCGAAAGCAGACAGTTAACAGAGTTTTCATTTCACCATATTTGACTAGCTGATTTCCGCATTCATTTTTATCACCTGCAGTATATTGCTTGTTTAATTATCCCTTTAACGAGTTCGTGTTCCCTGTTCCCGTTAATGTTTGGTGTTTTGCTCGGCGAAAAGTCTGTCTGCCTAGCTGAGTTAGACTGTGTGATTTTTATTCTGTGCGAGTCTGAGTGGTGATGTATGAGCCTCTATTTTTTTTGGATTTCATTTTCATAATTTTTAAATTTTTTTTCATTATTTTGTTTATTTGATTTTAATTTGTCTATTTTTTTATTTGGTGACACATCAGCCTTACTAAGTTTCCTGTGGGGGCCTTAACACAGTACAATCACCCAATCCATGTTCCATGCCTGTGAGGCTCTGCTCAAGAGGTCCACTACTAATATATTTAGTCATTATCCTCTTGTTCTCCAAACCTGATTTGAGGCCAAAAGTATATTTCATCTGGTAATGTCAAAACATGGATGTCGGGAGGGAAAGTGTTAGAGGCAGTTAAAAAGGCATAGAGTGAGTATCCAAGTTTTTTAGAGAATATTTGAATCAGTCTGTAGCGAGCTGTCCAGGGTGTACTCCACCTTTGTCCAGAATCGGCTGATAAGGGTGCCAGCCTCCATGCGACCCTAATTAGGATTAAAGCGGTTCAGAGAATGAATGAATCAATCTATTGATGGAAACCTATCATTTAAAAAAATAATAATAAATTTTAGCATTTGGCCCAGCAGTGGTCTGGCAATCTATTCTGGGCTTATACTACCTTCTCCAAGAGTTGGCTGGGATGGGCTTTTGTCTCCATGACAATAGTAAATTGTACAGTGGTTTTGAAAATGAAATCTGAGCATGTACCTTTTATATATTTGTTTTGTGATTATGAGGGAACATCTTTGAAAACTAACACGTTTAATATGTTTTTATCTTTGCCTGGTAAACACTGCAATTTTGGACCGTTCCAGACAAAACATGACCAACATGAAAGGAACATTCAATTTGTTTGGTCAAAAACAGTGTTTTTAACTGTGTTAATCTCAGAGGAGATTATTTCTGTCAGAGGGAGTTAGATTTACAGTACACTGTTTACAGAGTTATAAAGCAAATTAAATTACCAAAAAAATTGCATAGTGACCAAATAAAAGGAAGCCAATTTTCTGGGTCAAAGCCACACACTGAACCTGGTAAAGATAATATGATTGTGTAAATACAGAAGAAATGCTAAGAAAGTTTGGTTTGTGTCATTTACTGAAACCAGTGTTGGTTATAGCGTCTGACCGCAGGAAACAGGAACCAGTGATTTCCATCTTGGAGTGTGAATTCTACTATGACTGTATATTGACGGCCTCTGATTCTGTGGATGTTATCACATACATCAAACTTGATGTTGTACCCAAGTTTGTTAGATCCATGCTGCAGTGTTCATTTATTCATTTTGCCAGACCGATTTATCCTATTACTGTTGTGGGGAGGCTGCAGCCTATCTTAGCCGGCTCTGGGCAAAGACAAGGTGCATATTCATCAGCTTGCCTATCCATTGTATACAGTATAAATGGGTACCACTCAGAAATTACTAGGAAGGTAACCTGCGATGGACTATCGTCCCATCCAGGAGGAGTTGAACAACCACTTCAGGCTATGGAAACTCGGGATAAGCACCGGTCTGATGAGCCACTAGGCTTGGGTGTAAAACCCCACCTACTTGCCTATCCATTGCAGGGCAACACACACAAGCATTCACACTCTTATCCATACCCAGGGGCAGTCAGAAACAACTATTTACCCTAATGTGCATGCCTTTTGGACAGTGGGAGGAAACCAGAGTACCCGGGGGAAACCCATGCAAACTCCTCACAGAAATGGCCTCACATTCTTCTAATACCCATATGTTGTCTCCGTTCATGTCTTAATTTATTTTATTTTTTTTAGGATAAACACTGGCTAATTCGACAGGCAAAGTCTCCGATGGCTAACTCCTCTGTGGAATTCCTTGACAATGCTTACAGAAAACGGTGTGTGTGGGGTATTGTAATTTACTGTAATTTGGGACACTTTGAGGCTTTGAAGTGCGTTGTTAAGGTTGCTCTACACCTCCACTAGGTGGCGCACTCTCTTGTCTGTAGATGATCTGGTAGAGAAGGTGGTGAAAAAACTGGAGATTCGGGGAGAGCTGGAGAACACATATATCTTCTTCACATCTGACAATGGCTACCACACTGGTACATCAGTACAAAAATCCTGACTGGGTCGAATTGTGTTTAAGTGTTTCTTTCTGTAATGGTATTCAACAGTTAGTCAATCTCCTTCCTCTCTCTTCCTCTCAGGCCAGTTTTCTCTCCCCATTGACAAGCGTCAGCTTTATGAGTTTGACATCCGAATTCCCCTGCTAGTACGAGGACCAAACATCAAGCCCAACCAGACCAGCCCGGTGAGCTTTTAGAAAGCACAGTAAATAATATTTTACCAAGTCCTACTATACACTCATGTATCACAATTTCTGAATTATTATTATTTAAAAAAATTTTCCTCCATCCCCTCTAGTTACTTGTTGCTAATATAGATTTGGGCCCAACTATCTTGGACATAGCAGGGTATGATGTGAATAAGACCCAGATGGACGGAATGTCCTTTCTACCCATTATGGTAAGTGGCAGTGGACAAATTGAAATGTGTGTGTGTGTGTGTACACATGTACACCAAACCCAGTTTCCATGGTTTTACTTTGTCAGTTCACAAGTAGAAGTTATTTCATTAAAGTGTGTGTCTCAGATTGGGAAGGAGAACAGCACAACATGGAGGACTGATTTTCTGGTGGAGTATGAAGGAGAAGGACGCAATGTCTCAGATCCTGCTTGTCCGAGCCTTGGTCCAGGAGTCTCGGTATGGAAGTGTTTGTACACGTGAATGAGTTGGTGGATGCATCTGTGTAGCACGCAGTGTGTGTGTGCGTGTGTGTGTACACATTTGTGTGGGTTTGTGTATACAGGTGGGTATGACTGCATGTAGACCAAAACTGTATCTTCTTTCTGTAGGAGTGTTTCCCAGACTGCGTATGTGAGGACGCTTCTAACAACACATATGCTTGCGTCCGCACAGTCTCTCAGACAACCAACCTGCAGTACTGTGAGTTTGATGATAATGAGGTAAACACAAACGAACAAGCTTTATGTGGATGCTTCTTTACTTCAATGAACACTTTTTCTTTTCTTTGGGATAAATAAACAGATGCAGTCTATTTTTAGAAATGCCTCTGATATTACAATCCTATCATTTCAAAGACAAGAAAGAAAATGCTTAACAGATTAACCCCGTAATGGATCCTCCTTATAGTCTCTCTTTCAGGTTTTGGCCAGGAATATGGCTGACTTAATATATTCATGATTAATAGAAATTTGCTAAGCATCATTCATTCATTACTTTTTACTTAGTCCTAATTAGAGTCGCAGGGAGGCTGGCGCCCATCTCAGCTGACTCTGGGCAAGGGCAGGGTACACCCTGGGCAGCTCGCCAGGCCATCGCAGATCCAACACACATACAATTGTTCACTCTCGCACCTGGGGCGATTTGGATTAGCCTACCGTGCATTCCTTTGGACTGTGGGAGGAAACCGGAGTGCCCAGAGGAAACCCACAAAAGCACAGAGAGAACACGCAAACTCCACACAGAAACAATCGAACCCAGGCCTTCTTGCTGTAAGGCGGACGTGCTAACCACCGCGCCACCGTGCCACCCTCATTTCGTCATTCATTGTTTTATTCCAATCACGCACACACTGACAAACAGCGGAAGTGATTTTGAAATGTAGCCAGGGCTTTATATACATTGATAATTGTTATTTATATTCATGATGACTGCAATGATGTATGCTTCAAAAGATTAGGAATAAAAAGATTTGTTAACACGTGTATCGTTGTTGGACTTTTCAACAGCCAGAGCTCATATCCCACTGTCTGTCTGATGTCTAGGTCTTCGTGGAAGTGTATAACCTGACTGCAGATCCCTTCCAGCTCACAAACATTGCCAAAAGCATCGATCAAGAGGTTCTGGAAAAAATGAATCATCGATTGATGATGCTGCAGTCATGTTCAGGACCATCCTGTAGGACACCGGGGGTCTACGACTCACGGTTAGCCCTTTTACCACATTAAACATATTCTTCATCATTAATGAGGAGCTAATGAATATTTGAGGCCTTCATTAGTTTTACTCAGTGGTGAAAAATTCACTAATATACGTCTGTGTGATTCACGCTATCGACGTCATGGAAGCAGTTCAGGTCATATGATGTTGAAGGTATTAATTAAGGAGTGTCAGTAAGGGACAGTCTCAGTTACTCTGCTTTATAAATTAAACCAAATTATTGGATAAATAAAAGCTTCTTATTTACAGAGTGTGAGGACTGTACAGAGAAATCTCAGGCAGAGGTCTTCAGTACAGACTGAGCTATAAGCAAAATCTGTGCAAAAACACCAAGGGCTGGGATTTCACTGTACAGACAGAGAAAACGAGGTTAATAAGCAGTTCGTTATATGGCGTTGTAAAATGGCAGCCTTCTTTAATTCACTTCAGGCGCTGCTACTCTCCCCCTTCAGAACAAAGCGTCTTCATTTGTGTCTGAAAGTTTTTGTAGCTTTTAGCTGGTTTCCCTTCCGGATGATGAACAAGAGCTTTCTGACGAGCATTGAGTATTTTGCAGGACTCTGTAAATTCTTTACCCCTTAGAATATTTCCTGTATACCTTTTTCTCTTCAAGGCATTAAAGGCTTTTCTAGAAGATGCTCAAGATCGTAGTGCACAGTGCAGCTACTCTGCACAGTACAGCTACAGATGTCTGCGAATTGAGAGAATCGTGATGAGCGTGGGGGGACATGAGATTGAATCGGGATGATTCCAAGGGGGCTCAGTGGGATCGGGATGATCCCAAGGAGGCTCAGTGTAGGTTGACTGCAATACGGGATAATTGTGGCAAAATTTGGCAATTTGACACCACTCGTGACAGAACGTGGGAAGTATGGAATAGAGCGGAAGAGCTTAACAGACTTTAACACAGCATAACAGACCTTGATGCCCCATCCTAGTGGATCTTTTCGTTTCATTAGTTTCATTTCCTGGATTCAAGCTCTCTTTTTTTTTATACCCTGATCGTGCTCCAAGGGTGCTCATAAATTGTGGAGCTCTGCGCCTTTTTTTTTTTTTTAATCTTGGAGATCACGGACATCGTGACCTAGTATAAACCCAGGGTTAATAATAAGTTGCCAGAACAGCTTCATTGGACATTGGAATTAATTCTGTAAGTTTCATGAACTTTACATTCTTCCAAAAGATTTTCCTGAACTGTTTTTAGGATGGTGAGTTTTACGTTTGTCCAAAATTCTCATGGTGAAAAATCATACTATACACAGTTTATACCAGTTTCGCTCAAGTTACTGTTATGACACTGTGATCCTCTGTGCCCTGTACTTGTGGGGGGAAATTTAGCATGTGGTGTTTGTTCATCTTTTCAAGGTTTAAATTCGACCCTCGGCTGATGTTCAACTGTCTCGGGCCTCACGTGAACCGACTGCGGCAGACACGGAAGTAAACGTAGAATTTTAAAATCTTACCCTGCTGTTGCCTTTTGTCCTGATCTTCCCTTTGAGATCGTGGTGGGCTCTTCCACACGTGGTTGAAAGAGTAAGGTCATGAGGGCCTAGAGGAACAGGATACCACCCTGCTGCAGTCACCTTCATCTGTATTTCTGTAGTTTCTGACAGCTGCAATTCCCCCATAGGCTGACCACATTCAGCACTCATCAGATCTCTCTCTCTCTCTCTCTGCCTTTTCTTTTCTTTTTTTTTTTTTGCATTTTAAGATTAACAACTTAATCCTGAGCAGAATAGAATTACAGGAATGTTGTGTTGGCAAGGTTTTCATTAGCGTGGTTTTGTTTATTTCAAATGAAATAGACTTATTTTTTGTATTATATAGGCACCAGATCGCTCTCTGTGTATCCAAATTCAGGCCTTAAATTTCGCCACAGTGACATTACCATGTGTGATGAGTTTCTTTAAACATTTTAGTGCTGAAGTTGGTAAAAACCAAAGTGTGTTTTGTTTCGGAAAGCAAGGTGCCTCATTTTGAGTAGTGACCACTAGAAGCAGGGTGTTAGTTCTGTGTTAGTTCACTTGTGAATGAGCCAAAGTACTACAGCGAGGTCAACTAACTAAAATGAATGAATGAATTAGATTAATAACTATTTAATGTGAATCTTTTTTTAGTGCAAGAAATGATATTTTGTTATATGAGGGTGTATAAGGGATATATAACACTATGTTGCTCTGCGAAAAAAAATCAGTAATAAAAGCAGTTTCGGTAATGAGGGAAAACATTTCACTTTGTATTGCTACATGTTGGATAATCAAATGTGTATCTTTAGAAATGTTAAGAATTATCCTGGCCTGATCTCCAATATTACTAATCCTGTTTATAATTTAGTCTAGTGTTTTGTCATTTATTTGAGTGATAATGTATTCGGAATTAGTTATAACTGCTTGTTATTGGAGTCAGTGTGATACCGTATGTTACTGAAGCACTTTCTGATCTGCGATGAAAATGATTCACACATTATTTTGTCATTCACATATTAAGTAAATTTCCTGTAGTTCATGTGTATTTTTTGTCTGGCTTAATAAAATTTTGTCCAATAAAACAAAGACCTTGCTCTCTTTCTTCTCCGACCTTAATGTGGTGGATACGGCCTTGGAATACACCGCATTCACAGTTCCCACTTTGTGATATGAACAGTGTAGGAAGGTCAGAGGGCTCTGAAAGTGAAGCTTTTATGAGTCGCACTACTACACATGCTCTACACCAGTATGAATGCACAGGATGCAAAATACAATGATAAAAATTCCAAATTCAGGAACTGAGGAACAATCTTGGCAGGGAGCTGTTGATTAGAGGTCCTCCCGCTGTTGATGTTGAAGTGCTCCCGTCTCACACTGAGTAAGGCAGCACTGTAGAATATCACAAGAAGCTTTTAATATCATAAATTTTTTTAAATTATAAAAATAGTGTAGCAATGTGAGTTCACATTCGTTTAAGGTGAATGAAGTCCAGTCGAACTTTACTGGATCTTGTAGACTCTTTGCATGTGATGAAACTTGGCATTACTGGCGTTATATCTGACTTTTTTCTCGCTCTTTAAAAGTACCACAAACAGCAATACAAACACAAAG
Source organism: Neosilurus hyrtlii (assembly GCA_028564935.1). Lineage (NCBI taxonomy): Eukaryota > Metazoa > Chordata > Actinopteri > Siluriformes > Plotosidae > Neosilurus > Neosilurus hyrtlii. Next base: position 7,913,908 of record JAOUQZ010000014.1, on the reverse strand, counting down.
AAATCAGTCACAAAGATGCTGAAAAACTCTGTAATTAGAGCAGATTCTACCAGCACTTACTTCAATCAGGTAACTTCGAGTTAGTCCCAGGGTTTTTTATTTATTTATTTATTTTTTAAAAAAGGAAGAAAAAAAACCCTTTTGTATACTGTATTAATCCCACAAAGGAAATGTTTGGCTCAGCGTTTAACCTATCCAAAGTGCGCGCACACACACAGAGAGCAGTTGAGGGTTAGGTGCCTTGCTCAAGGGCACTTCAGCCATGAAGGAGGAGGAAGGGAACACATTTAGGTCCCAAACCCGCTTCTCTAAACATTAGGCCACGGCACATTCTTTCTTAAAGATAAATAAGCAATTTGTTAACGTATTAAACTATAATTGCCATTAAATAACATTGTTCTATTGTTTGTGTTCATTATACTGTTACTAGGGTTATTGTTAATTTTTGTTTGAATTTTTTGTATTAAAATCAAACTATTGAGGACATTTTAAAATTTACTGTACAATTCAAAAGCACCAAACAATTACTGTATTAACAAAATTTTTTCTTTATTATGATTATTTATTACAACATGAATCATCATCATCAGCTTGTTCCGGGTTTGGGTCGCGGGGGCAGCAGGTTAAGCAGTGAGGTCCAGACGTCCCCAACATGAATCCTATTTATAAAATATGACTCATTCTGTTTATTCTCTTCCTAGTTAGAAGATACTTTAAAAAAAAAAACAAACAAAAAAACCCTACAAACATCAGCCACAACGCATCGGAGTGCGATTAAATAAGAGATTCTTCTTCCCACTCCCCATCATACTTGACAATTTTATTTGCTGTGTTGTCAGTGTTCATTATTTTCTTTTTAGCCATTTTAAGAGATTTATTTTGCCGTTATTTGTACTATTTAGAAGTATTCCTGACTACACACATATTTGAAATAAACATCACTCATTCATTCATCACAAATATCATATCTTTATTAAAACATTATGCATTTGGCACAATCCACCTCACAGCACTGATCTCTCTGAGCCATTTTCATTAACAGCAGCCTAACAAATGTACACCATCTCTGAGATGGTTTAGCATTTGGACTGGATGAAATGACTAGTGAGGTTTTGGGATTCATGTTCAATTCATCAAACACAGACAGTTAAAATAATGAAGAGTCACAAGGCAGACCTGCAAACGGTGCAAAAAAGGCACTGAAATTTCATGTCATCATAAATCTTGGTTTAGCAAAAAGTCGAGAGCGTCCTTCTCAATAATCAACAGTCATGTGCTGCAAAACCGGCCAGTGATGTTCTTCACAGCCAGAACAGATATGCATGGATTAATATAATGCATGCATTTATACAGAAAACTCCTTTAGTAGTACTACACATACTTATAGCATTTAGTGGAGATTTTAAAGGTCAGGTAAATAAAAATGTGATGCAGGTGGACAGCTGGAACATTCACAGTACTCTTCTACAAAACTAGTTAAGCTTTAAAGTTTAAAGATAAAGCTTCCACGAGACACACCGATACTTTCACAGGAAAAATAAGAATATCGAGTTGCCGCTATATAGTAATGCAAGATTTAAAAAAAAAAAAAAAAAGCATCCACAGCAAACTAAAATAAAAGCTCTTCCCTGAATTATAATGTAAAGTGCCCAAAAATGTTTTAGTATCTATTACTGCTAACATTACAGGAGCCTCAGGCAAGCGTCAGTCTCAACCTCATCACATCAGAACAACAGCACAACCACACTGCTCATCATCCTGAAAACCTCCTGCCGTGATCAAATATTTCATTCGAAAATTTATTTAACCCAGTGTTTAAAAGGAAGCGTTGCCATGGTGACATGACCTCACTCACAGGCTATATAAAGTAATACAAGCTGTGTGAGTGCAGCAGGCACTAAATTCTCTAGACGTTTAAATTAAATATGCACTTTTACATGGTATCTTTGGTTATAAAAAAATAAACAGATTTTCATTTAAAGTAAGAAATGAAAAAGAAAAAAAAGAAAAAAAAAATCAACAGACAAGCAAAAGAATGTGAAGTAAAGGTGCTATTACAGCAGACGACCAATAGATGTCCCCACATCACCACTAGATCAATGCATGAACAATCACTGCAACATAATATAAGGCAGATTGCAGACATGTTCTTATAAAATATGCATAGATTTTTATATATATATATATATATAAGATAAAATCAACCACTGATACACAAGTATCATTAAAACCAAAAACAAATAAAAATGACATGGTGTAAATGTTCACCGAGACAAAGTAGCACAGCCTGCTGATAGATTATTTGCTCTTTAAGACACACTGCTGCTGATTTCTGCATAGAGTAAGCTACAGTACATTTAAGAGATAGAGAGAGAGAGAGAGGCAGGCAGAAAATTCTAACTCTCTTTTCTGATTGTCACATCTATAATGTATTTTACTGTGTAAATGATTATCTATACAAGACTTCCGTTCAGTGGTGAAACACGTGATTAGAACTAGAACCCCCGAACACATTTACAGTATCAAGTAGAGAGATCCACACACTGAGCCTTCAGCCTGGCAGAGCGAGAGCATCCTCCTGCGTGCATTTTTATTCTTATTATATTAATATAGATAATATAAATAATATTGCATTTAATCAGCCCCCCATAATCCCACCGCTAAACAGCCCACACCTCGTTCCTTCTTCCTTCACTTATCCCTGTTAAAGGATCTGATAACCAGAGGACATTCTACATGATAACCAGCAGGTTTAAACCGACATTCGGCACCAACAGAGACAAGCCAATCCCTTGAGCACTGGATGTGCATTCATGAAGTTTGTTCCTAGCCCAGTGCATCCCAGTTCCTCAAAATGCATTTCAACTTCCTCTATCTCCATCAACTTCCTGCTAACTGCTTCCGCTCCTTGAAAACATGCCCTACCTCTCAAGAGTTCAGAAACCTCTAAACTAACCTTACTTAGCATTGCATCAACTTCACTTAAAACCAACATACTGCTCAGCATTTCATTCCTTCTGCATTCTCATGCCTCGTATTGAGCGTGTTACATCCTGTCTTCCTTCTTCATCTTTCCTTAAAGTTCATGATCACGTGTTATGCTTCCTGCCTGGATTCCCAACTCTACACACCTTTCTTTACTAGTAACTGTACTGTCAGTATGCGCTCCTGCAAGGAGAAGTTGTTCAACAGGTCTGATAATACTAACAACGGTACCACAGCCAGTCTCTGTTCCACACAGTGCTGATGCAGAACATTAAAATCAAACCATTTTACACAGTTTCGACTATCAGCTAAATCTACATCAGGTCTACTTCCATCTGAACAAACCCAGCTTTATTTATTCTTTGGTAATTAAACCTTGCAGGTCAGCAGTTCCTACTCTACTGCCTTTTTCTTATTCATTCAGTTTGAATTGTTGCTATGACTCTTAAAAAATAAAATAAAATAAAATAAGACTCTTACAGTATAGATTTAAAAAAAAAAAAAAAAAAAGTTTCCCCACATAAATTAAAAACAAAAATATGTACAAACCATAGTATCGAACATTTAAATAAAATCATCAAACAGAACAGATTCTCAAGCTTGCATCATTCACAAGTTTAAGAGGTAACTTAAAAGGAAAAATTGGGGGTGAGATGGGAATATGGCACTCTGGGAAAGCGTGACACACATAAAGAAGCAATCACACATGATCTCTGGAGGTCAGAGTTTCTGAGAGAGATGTGTCGCATTCATACTGTGTGCCTCCTGAGGCATCAGTCCACTGTGTGTGTGTGTGTGTGTGTGTGTGTGTGTGTGTGTGTGTGTGTGTGTGTGTGTGGCATTGTTAATTAGGGTTACTAATTGCTCTGAGTGCCTCCTCCAGCTTCTCTCGGTAGATGTTGTAGCGTGTGGTTATCACTGTGACCTGGTCCTGTTCCTCCTTATCCAGGATGCGCAGGAAATTGTGCAGCTCAGGGATGGAGAAAGCGTCCCACTGCAGAGACAGAAAACAATGTGCAGATCAATAGACGTGTTCAAGTAAGCTTACACTGTTTGACTTGTTCTGAAGGAGGAAAAATGACTGACGGCTCACCATGACTTCTCCCGTCTGCTGCTCTCTGAGGACGAAGCTGAGGGTGTCTAGGTTTGGTCCAGCCAGCAGACGCAGGAACAAAGGGTGTTCTCCCTCTGACAACTTACATACACAGACTGTAGGGAAAACACACATGCGCGCACACACACACACACACACCCTATTACAAATAGTCAAAACAAATACAGACCACTTGGACGGCATGAAAAGGCTTAAGATGAGCGTGTAGTATTTGGGGGTGGGGATACTAGATATATTTTTTTTAACTATGGTCATTATAACAGCTTAAAGACTACTTCTTGAAAAAACTGATGCATTATTAACATGCAAAACACAATAGGATAATACGTAACCACATAACTGACGTCACTGAATAGGGCTATTCAATTCCATATGGTCTCCACTGATTTTTTTTTGTTACATGTTTCTAGTATGAGAGAGGCAGGTAGGTGAGCATCAGGTAAGGGCATGTTTTTAAACCCATTCAATGTTTTAGTTTGTACTAGACAAAAACATAAAGAAAATAAAACTAAAAGGAGATATTTATAGCTTATTTTTACCTTTTAACAATGACAGAAGCAAGTGAGTGCACTCATGGAACACTATGTTTTTAATCTCGTCCAAACGTTTAGCATATGTGTATGGCTTTGTTAATGGAACCACAAATTGGGACACCTGGTCTAAATGTTCAGGTTAAATAAAACAAGATCTAAATCATGCCATTCGATAGTCAAACCCATTTCTCAAAATGATACGCAGGTTTTATGGCCTAACTTTGTGTACATTAAAATTGGCAAGCTTTAGTCTACTCAGAAATTTTTGAGTTTCATGGTGTCCAACTACACAAAACTGCCAGGTGTGTTCAGTCTAGCGTGTCCGTCATATTGATTATCCACTAAGGATAATGTCCATTAACCCCTAGATAGCAGACCAATCAGATCACACTGTTCCCATGTAGTATATATTAATACACTTGACACCAAATATCTTTATACACCATTACTACTGTCAATTATGTTTAACTAAGGACACTAAAATACGTAATAAAATATAACACTCTGTCATCAGAGACAAGTCATTCACTCCCAAACAGAGTACAGGGAACACTGATTAGCAAATACAATTGATATGAAAATAACACCTTGTTGAAACAGTGATGGTGAACGCTGCAGTGCAAACATACACATGTAATAAGGAAGAACTCTTCTGATGAAATGACATCATTCCACCAAATTTCCAAGAAACCAACTGTAGGATAGAGGTGTTGTAATACTCTGGTCTCATTTTACACGCTACTAGTTCTAAACAATGTTATTTAACAGTGAATCTGATAAGATAAGAAAATGGGATGGGTCAGTGCTTAGGACAGCTGTGGAATAGATCATGAACAAATAAACGAAAACCTAACAGGAAAAAAAACACTTAAAGGCTCCACTGAGAGCTGATCACACACCAGATTAAAGAAGAACACATCTAAAACCAACCCATATCCACACCAGATCAACCCCACTGCGGACATCAGAAGCCTATTACAGTACTTTTAAATGCTGTGAAAGGCCGCTCCCTTTTCTTCTAGGAGTGGAAACCATTGCAATTTTCTTACTGCATGTTTAGTTATTGTACTCTACAAAATAATATATTATGCTTTACACTCTCAATCACTCATTTACTGAACTCATTTTCCTACTATTAAGGTTATGGGGAAGCTGCAGTCTATCTCAGCCGACACTAGGCGAAGGCAGGGTACACCCTAAACAGCTCGTCAAACCATCGCAGGGCCAACACACACACACACACACACACACAACCACTGTGACGCTCTGTTAAGGTCTGATAAGCTCTACTACGATTCCCACGCTCTATCATGATTGGCATCAAATTGTAATAATCACGGCGGTTAGAATTGTGGCAGTCAAAAGTTTTGCCACAATCAGCATGAATCCTACAAGTTCCCTCAAGATCACCACAAATCGACACCCCCACCCACCCCAAACACGATTCTCTCAAATCGTGGAGATCATGGACATCATGCCCCAGCGTAACCGCAGGTTAATCATTTATGTTGTAATTTAATTGCTACATTTTTATGTAATTATATATCGTATATGACAATAAATCTTACAACGGTGTACAGAAGAGTAGACTGTGTTTTGAAATGTAATGAGAAGTTTGTAGTTTGAGAACCATTTCATTAAGATCAACTGCATTCAGTTATTCAGAGTCCACACAACGCTGCTGTTGTGTCTGTGGCATGACATGCGTCATAATTTTCCTTTTCTATGCTGCATTTTGTTGCTGTGAAGAGGGCTGAAAAAAAGAGGTCTGTTCTCTGTGACTCTGTAGCAGAACCTTTAAATCCAGTTCAACTTCACTGTGCTTCACAAAGCTGCTTAGTTAGTCTAGACGGGGCATTTAATTAAGAGAGCTCACATTCTCAGCACATGCCATTTTTCGATGAGTGCAACATACAACTGCATGACTGTGTGTGTGTACGTGTGCGTGTGTGTGTTCCCCACATACTACAACCCACATTCCCATTCCTTGGATTGCAGCTGAAGGGGATTTCAGACTGAGGTGAGAGAAACAGAGACAAGCTCTGAGACGTTTCTGTCTCCGCAGGGAAGACACGTCTGAGACATCCAGACAGCAGTGTCAGCACATTTCCCCACAAAAGCTTATATGCCCTATCCCCCTCCTTATTCATTCTGTCGAATAGTTGAGCGTAATGTGTCCCACTGCACTGAGGCAATAAGATTAAAAGTGTGTCTGCTCAGGCTGCTGCGTTTATGTGCGCAAGTGGACTCGAGCCTATACACATATCCTGGTATACAGATAATACATCCTAGCATACTGTCTCATATGTACATAAGTCACAAACACAGGTACTTAATCACAAGACACATGTGTAATGTGTTTGACGTCAGAGAAGACCCTTAACAGCAGGACGGCTAAGTCCTGATTAACAGAAGACAGCTGGAATGGTTTCTGATAGATGAGGAGCTAGAACATAGATTTCTGTCTGGAAATCATGGGGAGCCTCCAGCACGAGACGGTAAAGTGTATCTGCAAAGTGAAGTCTAACTTGAGATCTGTGTATGTGGGGAAAGAGGCCAGTAACAAGTGTACCAGCTGTCAACAAACTAAAACTGGGCTGTGTGTGTGTGTGGTGTGAGATTTAGATATTCTTGGCACAAGAAGCAGAAATCATATACTTTGAGTAACAGCTCTAGCCCCAAAGGCACTAGGAGCCAAGTCAGTCCATAAATACACACATTCCTAACGCAGGCTTATTTGCTGGACTGACCGTGATGTGGAATGCCTGTCATCCTGGCAACACACACACACACACACACACACAAAGATCATTACTGAACTGACTACTGTACATGCACATGGCCCTGTGTAAACAAAAACACACTCATAGCTCACCATGGTCCTCGCGGCGGAAGCGTTTGTACAGGGCAAACTTGGCTGGGTTGTCAGCGACGGTGAACTTGTGCAGCAGAGCCTCGATCACCTGCTGTACCGTGTTGGAGCTGCTGATGTGCAGAGTGTTTACAGAGCCATGCGGCAAATAAAACGCCTCCGCTGCCTTCATCCCTGCTACTCCACCCGTCACGGTGATGGGCCGCCGCAGCTCCAGCTGCACCTTAATGAAGCCTGTGTACAAGCCATCGGGATTCTGGCAGCAGAGAAGGAGAAACATTACATGTAGCCTGTACATAATCACAGAGAAAACATTTAACACAAGAATAAAAGTGCTGTTCAGAAGCACCAGGTCACCATGATCAGTACAGTACACTGTTATTTTACTTCTTTTTGAAATTAGGTAAAATTATTACAGGACTTCCGGTTCGATCCCAAGCTGTAATATCGTTAGTAATGTTTTTAGGCTGCTCGAAATTTTTCCTAGGGAAGAATGATTGAGTAAATGTGTGGACGTGATGCCCTGTGATAGACTGGTGTCGTGTTCAGGGTGTGTTCGTGCCACACACCCAGTGTTCCTGGGATACTCCCCGTATCCATCATAACTCTGACCAGAAGCATGCATGCATGCAAATAAATAAATGAATGAATGAATGAATGAATAAATGAATGAATTAATAAATAATAAAAATATATAAAAGATATATGTAATCTTGTCCAGATATTACACAGAAATTTGTTATAAATTGTCAAAATGTCCTTTAACTCTGTTGCTTGGTAACAAGAGTTTCAAGCAGATTTAATGCTTCCTCCACCTCCTTCTACGCTTAAAATACCTACCACCACCAAAATACTGTGATTCTCACACTAAGTGTAAGTTACAGTGGAGTTTGTGTGTTAAATATGAGGGGAAGAGCAACAATACAGTGTCCAGAAGGACCTCAGATTACAGGCAACACAATCTCTCCAAGCCCAAATGTTGATGCCAAAAAGAAAACACCCAGAGGCCAAGTATAGGTCAGGATGGAGGGCCAACGCTTCACTCACTTGTGTACTGCAAAATAAATACACCAGCGGTTGTACTTAACCAGTCAAACATACAGGCCTGACATCACCACTTCCTCCACTGAATACACTCAAACACTCTCTCACACACTTGCACAAATGCTTTGCTGTATAGAAGTGAAAAGTTAGGAATGGAAGAAACAAAGAAGAGACAGAGATGCTGTAAAAATGTTTTTTAAAAATCCATAAAACAGCACATTGTTCTAAATGCTGTAGTGTTGTTTCTATCTCACATCAGAACCCGTTTTATTTCTGTTGTTCAACCATCACAACAACACAACAGTCGCTTATATGTGTATATGTGAATCATCATTCAGGTAACCCAAACAAAAGAGGACCCTCTGACATCACACTGGTCTTATCATTATTATACAAAGAGTCAAGGTTGAATGGAGACACACGAGGACGGCAGGATGAGTAACGTCTCTGTGAGAGGAGAGACTACAGTAGTTGAGGGTGGGGGCATGTCAGTGAAATACCCTACACCATACTGACTTTCAGAACACAAGTTTTCACATGTCGTGTATGCTCTTAAACCTAACATGAGACATCAGCTGAGGCGATCCGCTCGACAGTGGACAGACTTTTACTAAGCGGAGTAATTAACATGCATCTTAGTGAGAGATGATCTTATTAGAACAGCGTGCATAAGATAAGAGATCTTTTCTGTCAACTGTTGCATGAACAATGAAAATCAGTTTAGCAGCAATTATAAACGTGCACAAAAGACAACTAAGGTAGATACACTAAGCAAATGCTTATACCTACATACACATACCTGTATGTACACATATTTCACGTGTGTGAAATACTGACAGTACTGTGCTCCATTAGAATAACTCATAATTATATATCATCATTATATCACATCAACCACATAATCATCATTATATCACATCAACCACAACCGTTTAATCCAGTTAATTTCCAGGCAACTGAAACATGGGACTTGGCAGCAGAATGATGGGTTTATCAACATAAACAACAACAACAACAACAACAACAACAGTACACTCATTTCCCGAAACGCTTAACCTTACAATGGTGATGGGGAGGCTGGAGCCTATCTCAGCCGATACTGGACGAAAGCGGGGTAAACCCTGAACAGCTCACCAGACCACCGCAGGGCAACTGCCACACAACAATTCAGACTGATATTTACACCTAGGGTCATTATGAAACAACCGATTAGCCTAATGTGCACATCTTCGGACTGTGGGAGGAAACTGGAGAATTCAGAAGAAGCCTACACAAGCACTTGGAGAACCCAAGCCTGGAAACCGAGCCCAGGACTTTCTTACCGTGAGGTGGACGTGCTAACCACTACACAAAAACTTCCAGAGTACACAATCTGAACACAAATTCAAGATCTCCTCCATTAGGGATAACCTTAAGCTGGCTTTTAATTACATGTGCATGCTATGAGAGGTTAGGAATGGCATAGGTTTGAATGGTGGACTGGAGGAAGGCAGTAAGAAGGTGGAGAAACTCACCAGTGTCATTTTAAAGTGGTCTCGAGTGGCTGCGTTATACAATTCAATCTTGTGTCTGATCTCTTCATAACTGAGATGAGTGCGGAGATCCTTTTCCTTCTCAACATCCTAAACAACACAGAGATAACAGAGTTAACACCAAGCAAATGCAGGCATTAGAAACTTGAGGAAAATGTGTCTGAGGATCAAATGCTACTTCAAAACAATATCCATCCATATTCAGTGTACACAACCACACAATACACAGTGATTTTAGGAGTGGGTGATGTGATGAGAACTTTGCACATTTCATATAATGCATCACAATATACAGTTACTAACAGATTTCCTGTAAAATTTTGACAAAATTGCAACATCAGTTACTAGCATTAGTTTAAAGAAAACCCAGTAAAAACTCATAAACTCATATTAATTCATTGCACACTGCTTAACCTTTGCTAGGGTCGCAGGGAGGATGGAGCCCATCTAAGCTAACTTCGGGTGCAGGTGGGGGAAAAGACGTACCTGACTCAAACCCAGGACTTTCTTGCTGTGAGTCAGATATGTTAACCACTACGCCACCGTTCCACCCCAGTATAAAAGATACACTCCAAATGACATGTTTCAGAAAAGTGTACAAGGGGATAATGAAATCTACATTTATCAGAATGTCCATAACATATTGTCATATTACCAAGCCTGAGTTAAAGGCAACATCACTTTTTAAAAGTTAAGCTCGATCCAAACTTAATATTCAAATCTGTCTGTGTGTGAAACCATAGACGGGTAGCTTATATTTTACCAATTTTATGAATGATTATGTTAAAAACTGAGTCGTAGAATGATGATGTCATCAAGGGCCTATAAAAGGACTATGGCTTTACTATATTACTAGTCTCCCACTGTACAGGAAATTATTTTAATCTAAACCTTTTAACACCTCTAACACAATTCTGTCAATAAATGGTGTAAATGTAACAAATTCCTCTACTTGTACATGTTAACTTGGGCATCATCATTGTGAGACTCAGTTTTCAAATAACTGTCCATGAAGTCATTTAAACAGAAGGTATCCCCTGAAAATTTTGCACACAAAGAAATTAATCTGGAGATTTGAACAGAACTAACTTTTAACAAGTGCTGTATTTGCTTTCAAGAGTCTATAAGAACGGATGACAATCAGCCCAGCCCAGTGACAAATCATTACAAACACATTCAAACAGCCTTAACGCAAAAAGAATGTCGCAACACATCACAGTGCTGTTTTTACTCTGCAGCTTTAACAGGAACGACCTGCTTCATATGAGTCAGTTCTGATACACCGCTCCGAATGATGCTCATGATTAGATGAGGAAAACCGAAAGTCGGAATAATATTTACACCCATGCATCTAAAAGTTATTCAGTCCAGCATACTAGCTTGAAATACTATACATGAACCAACTGCAATCCAAATAAACATTAATGGAATTGGTATCGATTACTGTATGAACTGTTGAATTGAAATATGCTCTAAACCAGGAAATCCCTCCTAGCTGGAATAGTGAGAAAAAGACTGGACTGTCGCTCTATGGATTGTTATCGTCAGCAGCTTCAAGTACACTCTGGTCTTACATGGTCATAAGACGGCGGCGAGCAGCAGGTCTGTGTTCACGAGCTGGCCTGTTCAAAACAAAGCTTGAAAGCATGCAGGACATCTTAGCACAGAAGGCACGCAGCCCCTTTTAAGGTAAGGTTCTTTTCACAGGCAGCAATGCCAACACACGGACCTTCACACTGTAGGGTACCTTTTAAAAACTGTACCAGCCTTAGAGCCGAGTTGTGTTTCAAACACTGAACACCCCCCTCTGCTGTAAAGGCCAAATGACTGTACAAGTACGAGGCAATAGCAAAACGTTTGAGGGGGTTTTGTTGTGTCTTACACATGATAGTATCACTCACTCATTTGCCAAACCACTTAATCCTATTATTAGAGTCGCAAGAAGGCTGGAGCCTATCTCAGCCGACACTGGTCAAAGGCAGGGTACACCCTGAACAGACTGGCAGTCCATCTCGGGTCCAACATACACACACACCCCCATACACACCTCCACACCTAGGGTCAATTTGGAACAGCCAATTAGCCTAATGTGCATGCCTTTGGACTGTAGGAGGACACCCGGAGAACCCGGAGGAAACCCACACAAGCATGGGGGAAACATGCAAACTCAGGACCTTCTTGCTGTGAGGTGGACATGCTAACCACTACACTATTACTGATACTTCAGGCATGAACACAATGATTTAAAAATAATTTTGTTTTAAAATATATGTGAGGGTAACACTCGAATATGCAAGCATAGGGCACTGTAACTGTTTGCTTGGAACGGTTTCAGCTTGACCTCACTTACTAACCGATTGATTCATAGCTGGATTAGTCTGATGACAGGTGCTATTCTAGTGCGCCTCTTAGGTGTTACGGGATCAAGTGTATTTCGGGCCTCAGGAATATGTGCCAAGAGAGATATCCATCCCGATCCCCTGCGCCTTGAGTGTAAATTCTCAACAACTCACATCACTGGATTTAAATCAAAGGTGTCTACATGTGACTCAACGATAGGCACCATACTAGTCATCATCTCAGTAATACTCATGTTTATGTTCCAGACTGTAAAGTCTTCCAGGCCTAATTCAGTACATCATCTAAAAAGCTCTTCTCACACATGTAATCCAGCGTTAAATCTTTTCGCACCCACGTTTACTTGGGTTTCCATGCAAGCGATTGCAAACAAGAGTGAAAAGACACATTTATAACCCACAGGCTTTCAGAATGAAGGGATTCCTATACTACACGAGCTCAGCAGGGCAATTAACTACACCACACACTTTCTGTTAAGGTTCAATTGATATGTAAAATGCCCCTTAAAGCTTTGTCAAGTTAAACAAAAATATGCTAAGAGCTAAGTAAACATGCTCCACATCCACAAGCCCCTTTCAGTCTCTTTAAACGTATTGAATGTTTGCATATGAGAACTGTGGAATGCACCACTAATGTTGTGAAGCTCGCCAGCGACATCACTATCTTGATGTGGTGGGCTTTATGATGCGGGTCCCGCTGGCTCTCTGATGGTGGCTCATTATTTGGGCTGGACTGAAAAAGCTTGTTTGTATAAATTGTCTAGAGTCACATGAACACAGTTTATCTCAATGTCAGACCTCCAACATAGTGCCGACTTTTATACAAAACATTATTCTAATGTCACAGACAGACCCTGCCACAAATACACATCTCTGATTCTCTGGTTCTTCACCTGTTTTTAACATAATATATTGTGTGCTCATTTAACACTAGAACAAGTGTGAGGTCAGAGATAAAGAAGGAAAGGGTTAAGTTGAACTGTACTGCACGGCCAAGCATGACTAAGGCAAAACAAACACTCTGTCAGTGAGGTAATGGTACAAAAAAGCAGCCCAACCTCCCACACTGTGATTTACCGAATCCTCCCTTGCCTAAATGCCGAGATCAGCGCACAGCACAGTCCCCAACTCCTTCTGTCAACACAAAACTTCCCTATTTACCCCCAACAAAGCTTGTTACTTGCAGCTGTCACTAAATAGAAAGGTATCCATGCACTTATCCATGAAGAAGGGATAAATTAGCCACCGTGTACTGATAAGATAGTTCTGCTGAATGAATAGATGACTCCTAGAATGTCATGCTGTTGGTTATGTGTGTTCTTTCCTAAGTAGTCCGACCTCACTGGAACAGGATCTGTGGTCAGACAGGTTTGTTGGGACACTCCTATCAGACAGAACGACTGATCTGATGTCATCTTTCCTTCTAGCAAATATGCGCATCAGCAAAACCAGAAGATCGAAGCTAAAACAGGCTGAAGTAAAACCCACAATGCACTGTCGATTTGGCTGATGTGGGACATTTTTGCAAAGGACTACACCTATTTTAAAGAGGCCTGCAGAATGTCTCATGAGCCTGCCAAGGAAACCAGGCACTTTTTACTGAAAGAGGCACTTTCATGTACAAAATAATAATAATAGAAGTGGTCCTCTGTACACTCCTTCCTTTCCCTCTAGCACAGGAAGCCCACATTCACCACACCTTTCCGTCTAAACACATTCTTTACATAATTCTTCTTAATCAGCCAAGCCCTCAATACTGAAAAAGTGCATGTAAAGCAGCCTGGCTCTCCAGATCCAGGCTATCTTAGCTGTGAACATAGTAGACTGTACCAGCAAGGAAGAGCCACCTCTCATAGTTGCCCATCACTCTTGCTCAGTGGAAAGGACGGTGAGTAGAGCTGCAACAATAACCACATCAATACCAAAACGCAGCATTAGTCAGTATTGAGCCAGTCACCACCAGTACCATCAAAACAGATTTTTCCCCTTATCTGAGAGTGCTGCCATGTGTTTGTAGTTTTTGGCTTGGCCTGTAGCCTTGTCTTCACATACCTGGATATTTTCAAAAATTCACTCATCATCACACTAGCTGTTTTTAAAACCTCTGTGCTGGGCATACAAATAACTTCTAGAATGCACATCACATCACTGTAGCCAAATCAAATCTATCAAGACGACCGACACTGAGGAGAAACAGTTTACAATTCTGGAGCTGAAACTCTAGAGCATCTGCAACTTTCAACAAATAATGTCATGGAGAAAAACCTTCAGTGTTGGTTCAACACGATATATAGCCAAGCTTATTCAAAATAATGCACAACAAAACTCAGGGGAAATGCTTTTAAATGTGTGTAATCAATACTTCCTTCGTTTTAAGGTAATTAACCAAATATGTAACATTTCATATGATGTTTGAAATGCATGCCATGAATAAACCAGTCCAGCATCTTTGCGCAAATGACAAGATGACAGTGTAGGACAGGCGTGTTCAGCAATTTTGGAATAAGCCTAAATATTATAAGGAGAATTCATCGGCCGAAGGGTTGTTATCCATCAAGACTAAATAATTCTCTATATCATAAAAATACCCTAATTCTATTACTGTTTTATTATTCATTCTAAAAATAAATAAATATAAAGTAGACAGTCATGTTACTACATTGCATGTGCCAATAGTGCAACAGTCATTCAACTTGTTCCATAGCAACAATACGATACTTTGGTTATCCTATGGCAATTACGCAATAACAAAAAATTATTTGATGGCTTTCCACCAATCAGAAATAAGAAAATCACTTGAATGAATAATAATTGTGTTCAATAGAAATGTTTTCTGATTCAGTTACATGACTACATTTGAAACTGCCAGGAGCTGCTAAGCACAGGATTTTAAGGGGTCAATAATTTATGCAGACTTTTTTTTTATTAAATAAACAGTACTGCCAGTCCAAGCAAATGAAATCCCTTTCTAGTAAATAACAAACGTGGCAGGTTCAAGCAACATGAAATTAACAACTAATTAAACACCAGGATTTTCTAATTTTATGTCAGTCTACATGTTGCTCAGTTTTGATCAAGTGAAGTGTAGTGTACAACTACTGTAATGTGTAGTGATTAACATGTTCAGTGTATAAAGAGTTAAAGGGCTAAACAGAACCTACCTGATCACCTTAGCCAATATTATCATGATACTAGTTCACTTGGCTTTACAGAATCACATGCAATGAATATTTATGCTCATTTATGCTACAAGTTTGTTGTGAAGGTAACTGGAAAGTACCTAATCTTATTATTTCAACCGTCTTTTGTATTTCCCCTAAAACTCCAATGTGCAGTTATGTTTTTTAGTCTGATGGTTATATTGTGATCAGCTACAGGGAACATTGGGGACATCACCCACTGAAATATCACCCACTGATTATACCCCTGGGTTTTACTGGTGTGTAATGTAAGGGGGGATCTTCAGACATCTGCCCCACTATATCGTTTACCCCCATCATTCACATGTATACTATTCCCTTATCGTCCTTACAACTCTGCTTAGTGAAGGATACCTCCCACAACAGTCTCAGCATTCTGGACCATACAAAAGGACATAAAGGCCAATACACCCTGTACCCTGCACTGTCCTGGGTGTGTGAGATAAGCAGGTCACTGCAAGAGAACAATTCGAATGGCTGAGCTCCACAGAAATGAAAACTGTACATAGCAGACCGACAACAATATACACTTTCTTTTTATGACATTCAAGTCACATATTGGAAACCTGGACTTATCAAACCCCTTGCAGATATTTCCTTTATACACACAGCCTACATTCAAGGTACTTTTTGAGGGGAAATTGCATTTGTGATCAAGTGTATACAAAAATTAATCTTATGAGGGCATCCATGTGACAGTGGCAACAACACTTAGTATGGCTATCAAACGAAATTAAACCCAAACTTATATACTAATAAACTATATATACTTATATACTAATAAACTATAAATAATTATATACTAATAAAAGCTTTAGTGTGTTTCTATTAAATCATGAAAAAAATTTTATGTACATCATGAGGGTACCATTGCAATGAGCAAAGTAGAGAAGTCACGTGAACGTCCCATGATTCTCATTGTAATTGGAACTAATTTGCATATTATCTTTCATACAATTGGGCTCTTTTTTTTTGATGTATGTGAACGGAAGCACGTATGATTTTCATTAGTTTTATTTTATTCAGAAGTTCAGTATTGTATATCTGATTTGTTAGTTTAATATCTGTATAATGTTATTTTGCCATTATCTTGCCTTATATGAACTGGGGGATTCACGTCCTATTCTCGTGAATTTAAGCACTCAGAAGCCTTTTCAAACTGGCTAATGCAAACAATCAAACGGATTTTAGCAGGTTTAAACTCTGGAACTGTAAGTAAAAAACAACAGATGGTTAAACTGTGAATACGTCCATGTGTAACAGGAGAGTTTGGAAGGCTTGCCTTTCATTTCTTTTTAAGGCACTAACAGAGTAATAAAAAATACTTTAAATACATAAACTCCCTGAGCTTAAAAAAATGTCCCACATTACCATTTTGTTGGACGGTTTTTAGTTTCATTTGATTACAGCACATATTTGCACTGACATTGTTATAACTAATGTCCCAGATTAACTAAATAATAAACAGAAGCTCACAACAGATCTTTTAATATACTGTATACATGCACATCAAGGCTAAACCTGCTGCTTTTACTTGAATTTTCTTTTACTTGAATGTTCGTAAAACTTCTGGATTTCATTACTTTTAGAGTAAACAGCATATAGCAAGAAAATGTTAAAGGGTAAACAATGCTATACGCTTTTTATTACATGCCTCATTTGAATACTTGGTTCTGTTTGGCCAATCACAGAGTTCAGTGGTTTGTTTTTTCTGTACAACACACTGAGTCGAGTATAACAGACTGTTGCTATGGATATGCATTTCACCATAATGACCAGCTTTTTGCATATTATTCCTGACTTACAGTACAGGTCGCTGGAATGTACATCACTTCAATCAATCAATCAATCAATCAATCAATCAGCCAATCAATCAGCCAATAAATAAATAAATGAACGAACGAACGAACAAACAAACAAACAAATAGCAGCGCTGACCCCAGTCAAGCTCAACTGCAGGGTGGCATGAACAACACTGTGATTCAGATATCATTAACAGGAAGTTCTCTTTGCACAGCATTAACCCAGAGATGATTAACCAAGCAGTGAAGCCTTTTAATAACATAAAAAATATTACGATAAAAGTGACTTTAAAAACAGCACTAAAACAGTCACCAATAGTCAAATTGATTAACCATTTCCTAAAATGCACCAGATTGGTTTGTACAAAGCGTCTGGAGGTAATTTAAGTAAAGGATATGAAGAACGAGAGACTTTTGTTTGGTTGGATATTAAAGCTACCTGGCTCGACTCATCGACTGCAATGCCAAGCTATGAAGTCATCCTCTGAGACTGAATGAATAAGCCTGCTATCAGCCACACACCAGGTGCTGCAACTGAACCCACACACTCCTAACGGGCAGATATCCCATTTCAAGGCCACGTTCACCAATCTGTCTACACCTCGACTGCACGGCCATCTGCGATCACAGACGGGAGAGTAATTGGAAACTTCACAACTGGAACGTGCACGGAGTACCTGAAGGCGAACACATTTCAATTTGTAGGTTTCTGTTATCTTCAGTATCCTGGGATCAGAAGCAACTGTGCATCTGATTACAGGAGCTGAATAAAGCTCTGTGTATACAAGTCAGGGATTCGAATCTTATTTTGAGGACATGATAAGACTTAACAAAATCGAAGTCTGCTGGCGCCACATCTCCAACCTGCAAAGTGACACACCGTTAAAGAGACGTTTGAAAATTTTGGTCATAAGGGAGCACTTGTTATGAATAGTTCCATTTCTACCGCAGTCATGAGTTTGAGGAGGCCAGGAGGTCACAGGACACAGACACTGGTTGTGGTAGTAGCCAACTACAGAAAATATCTGGTAGAAAATATGCCTAAACAGTGAGATAAAAAGACTGAATCCTTCATTTTCACAATCCCTGTGTAAGCTGTCCTGCTGATCACACCGACCCTGCCGTAATGTGATTTCAATAAGAGAAGCAAACCACAGTACAACAAACAACAATTAACATGAGATTTTGTTCAATTCTATGTAAATTCCATGACACCTCAGATCAACTTCACTTCCCTAATCTCAACTTCAGCTCCAATGTTCCAACATGTGCACTAGTATCTTACCATATATACTATATAACTCTTCATTAAAAGTTCATAGGGATATTATGAAGGGAAATAAAGTGCAGGAATGAATAACAGTTGGCGAGTGTATGCAGCTAGTACATTTAGCATGTTTTCCTAATCTGACAACAAAGCTAGTTCAAATCCCAGCAGGTGACATGTTTAGGGCACTGTTTTAATTTTTAGTGTTAGTTTATTATAGAGGCATTTACATTTTGGTTAGGGGAGAGTGGGGCTAGTTGGTACAATGGGGCAAATATGGTACACCTAATATGTCAAAAGTGTTTCACCTTTGCACTCGTCACATGATGTCTTTTTAGGTCAGATCACTGCCATTTTGATTTCAGTGCGCTTGAACACATGGTAAAAGGTGAGTGCCCAAAACCTCATTTTTAACCTCATTTTTTAAACTTTTGCTCAATCTAAACTAGGGACATGTTTGTACCATTAGGCTGTAACTCTAATAATGACTTATTATGGATATAAAAGATAAGCGGTCATCTTGCAGTCTAACAGAAGTGAAAGTTCAGAAAGTTGGGCAAGACATTGATTTTTTTTTTTTTGGTACTGCTGTTGGTACTGAAGTTGATGACAAGGATGTTGTGTCTGGAGAAGATATTGTTCAAGCTGTGCCCTCTCCTAGTGCATATGGTGGTGCTTGCTTGAAGTTTGTATTTAATGCAAACCATGACATGGTCAAGCAGTAACACGGAAGTTCAACCTTCACCACACAACTGTTTTAGTTCACGAATCCTATTTTCCACTTCTCTATTCAATTATTTTTTTACAGTTTGTAAATGTTAGCAAAATAAAGTGTTGTTTGTATCTATTAATGTTATTTAATAAATAAAATTTGTATTTTTTTACATGCAGACAAGTGCCCCACATGGTGTACCAACTTACCCACACATGGGGCATATTGGTACACATGAGCTGAAATGTAAAAATCTTTTGCTTCTCAGAAATGTTGATCTAAATTTATTCTGAGCATGTGATAAGGCATAATGGGAGTTATCGTTCATCCGTTAACCTATTCTCTGTTGGTATTGCTTAATATTTCTTCATGTCAACTTAACAAAGAAAAGTTTTGTACCACCTAGCCCCTCTCTCTGCTACCACTTGTTTTTTTTTAATCTAGACTAACAAGTCAGATAGGGATAGGACACGTCCACATGCAACTACACACTTATGAAACGAACCAAATCAGGAATCTGTGATGTCATGATTGCATCAATTCATACAAATTCTATCAACCCTAGTACTTTCTGCGCAACCTTTAACCTTTTTTAAAAACAAATTCCACCAATCATTGTATCATACCATGAGTTTCACCAGTCATAGAAGTCCTCCATGCAATCATTGAGCCATACATCACCATATGTTACCAGACAACAGTTCCTTGTTTATGCTTTTTGAGACAGCAACTATTTTTGCTATTTTCAAGTAATCCCGGACTTTCATCA
Organism: Neosilurus hyrtlii; assembly: GCA_028564935.1. Lineage (NCBI taxonomy): Eukaryota > Metazoa > Chordata > Actinopteri > Siluriformes > Plotosidae > Neosilurus > Neosilurus hyrtlii. The sequence continues at coordinate 7,893,721 of JAOUQZ010000014.1, read as the reverse complement.
CAATAAACGACTAAAGAAGCTTAAACATCGCAACATGCAAAAAGCCTTCAAAAAGGCAAGTGAAATCCTAAAAGGACTGTGAAATAAACTACAAGCAACACAATATACTTGTTGCTTCTGAATGACATATAGGCTGTGATTATGTTCCACGGTGAAACTTCATCTGGTCTCACTTCTGCAGCTATCTCCTCTCGTCTCCCCGGCCACTTCAAAGACCTGTTAAGACACGGACTGTAGGCTCCACTTCACCCATGGAGGTTCCACTTGATGGCGGTTAATTACATCCCTATTCCTAAAAACTGTGTCCAGATGCTACACCCTGCTCTGCAGCTCGGCACGCCTCATTGAGACCCTAGCGGGAGAGCAGTGGGAGACTGTATGTCCACACATCTTAAACATCAGTTCTGATAAACATAAAAAAAACTTCTCAGACTCTTGACAGAAGTTCAGAGGAATAATATCAACAGAGATATGAACTTTGTTAGTACTTTGTTGATTCATAGGTGTATTTTCACATGCATGCACACACCTGGCCTATCATCACGTCACTCATCTGCTTTATGACGCACAAGGTCGTTTGGAAAACTAATCATATTAGCCTGCAACCTGCTCCAAAAACCAACAATACAGCCAAACTCTGGAACAATCTAAATTAATTACAAACAAAGGATTGGTTCTTTTATACAGAGTATTGCTCATTTATACAAACAGTCTTGGAGATCATGTTAAAGAGTACCGGTATTGGTCATCCTTACAGCAAAATTTACAGAAGCTTATTTCCACATAAAAGACCATAAAAAGCACAAAACTGGGTAATTTTATCCTGTGGATTACCAGCTGGGGCTAAACCAATGGTTGGAAGTCATTTTTTTCCCCGGAAGTGATCGTGTTGGGCTGGGTTGTCCAGCGCAAGTAAACAGGCAGATCTATTCAGCGAGCGACATTTTAGGTGATAAATAACCGTGTTCAAGAAGCAACTATGGCTAGCAATTTCGAGGAAATGGGTGTAAATAGTTACCTATTTGAACCAGAAAGGGAAGAATCCTGGGAGAGACAGTGAGATGGGACATTCTATTGATTCTGAGGACGAGAACGCTGCCAGAGATGAGCGTGAAATGAATGGTTTTCGCAGCCAATGTTTTGCCAACTCGGTTTTCCTGTCATCAGTTGGTTTAGGAACAAAAAGAAATGTTTTCTGTGATTTCTGTGCTTGTTGTTTGTGCAGCTCCACAAACAAGCAGCTACCAGGTACCAGGCTGGAACAGCCAACAGGGTCCTTCCTGCAACCTTACTGGTTGCAGGAAGGATCTGCTGATGTCACACATGATCATTTTTAATAGCTAGTAACACTAATTCACCACAGGTACCCTTTAAGCTAAACTGCTGAGTAACTGTTAAATTGCGTAACTGCAAATGAACTTTAACCCAAATAAATAAATAAATAACTGAAATTAAGGGGAAGCACTTTCTATTCTGTCACAGAACTGTAAAAGAGAGCTTTTATAAGAGGATGTGGATGTACAGTACAAGGACAACACCGGCATCTGTGTTCAATGAGCTCCACCCAAAAACCACTGTAAATGTAAACATATGGACGCTTCAGAGGTTCTGCTTTAAACATCCTGCTTTATATGGCTGGCATTCCCTCTGTCTCCGTCTCAGAGTTACATTACATTACAATATGCAGACAAAACAGACAAATTAAACCAAATATTTACCAAGCTCTGCTATAATCCTGTCGCCGGTCTTATTAAGGTGGCTCTTAAAATATCTCAAATTTGAACTTTCTAATTAAGCTTTCAAAGAGTAACACATCCTTCTGTAATCTCATTAATTTCACAAGCCTGGATTCAATTATGTGTTTGATCCATCTTGACAATTTGGTTCAACTGGCAATTTTGCTCCGACAGAAAGTTTATTTGAATCAGTGGCAGAGAGCAAATCCTACAAACACTCCGGTTTCTTTCTAGAGCTGGGAAATAAGGTAAAACTACAAATGAACAACTCAGGGTTAAGGCCCTTGCTCAAGTACCCAACAGTGGCAGCTTGGTGGTACTGGGGCTTGAAACGCCTACCTTTAGGTCAGTGATCCAGAGCCTTAAACACTGAGCCACCACTTTCACCATTTTCACGATATACAATATACTGTAGGTTCGTTAAAGAAAAACATTGTACTTTATTATTAATTCAACAGCCAATCAGCAACTTGAGACTGCGAGTCGGTGGTATAAAAGTACAGATGCTACAAGTGATCTCTCATAAAAGAGGAGTTATGCAGTAATAAAAATAACACTGTCCTACCTTACCCCAACACTCACTCTCTCTCTCTCTCTCTCTCTGGCGCTCCACTGCAATTACGAAGGCCTTTTATGATTATTACTTGTCACATGACAATACAGTCCCAATAAAATCTTGGCTGAATGCTATGAAACACTAAATGATAGCATAGTACATGCTCGATTATATGAAAGACATTAATGAAACTGACTAGATCAGTGAGCATGGGTGGGGCTTATGCAGAAAGTGGGTTAAATGTTAGAGATTTTTCTGTTTATCATCATGTTCTGTTTATCCTTCACCACTGCCATCACTGTCCTGTGTGTTCCATATCAGCATGGGCTTCCCTACTCTGTAGTAACCTTTCATCAAATTAAATGATCTTTACGGCCTCCTCAAACTACAAGTAAAATCTACTTCCGCCATCACTACTAGTGCTACTGCATCTGAAATATTTCTAGGTACAACTAAAATCCGATATGTTTAGACCCAGCACATATATTTTGGCAGCAGCTCCACATGAGTAGAGTACAGGATAAACCTGGAAAACATTCCGGATCTGCTACACAATGGATCAGAAACTCTTATGCGGGAGCGGCTGAGAAGCCAGACGTCAAAGTTCAGTGTTTGTCCAATGCTTTTGGGCAGAAACACTATTGTGTGCACTGATTGGCTGACCTCTCGATGGCTGAAGGACAGTGATGTAACACATAAAGCAGCAAAATTGCAGTGTGACTGGCTTGTACTTTCACAAACAGAGATCCAAGTAGATAAAGGGCAAAGTCTGCAACTGACAGATCCACCCCACCCCAGAAGCAGAGAAGACATACGAGCTGAACATAATAAGATTACAGCTGCTGCCCACAGCTGTTCAAGCAGACAACTGTATTTAATCCGCTGAACTCCACTCTGAACAGCTACTGATTCAATTTCCCAGCACTCAGTATATGGAGAACAGCCATCACATAAAGTGTGAGGTGATGTCAGAAAATGCAAGTCAATAAGGGAAAAGAGGACAAAAGCCTAAACAAATCATTCAACCATGTGGAGTTCAGTGATTATTCGGCCCTCGATCACCTTTAAATTTAGTTACGTGGCCACAGTGAAATGATCTTGACACCCCTGTCCTAGACTATCCACCAACAACAAACCCTACTGAGAAACCTGGAAGTGTGGGATCTGTTTGGAGAGGGTGCAACACAATTAACATTCCTATGACTATAAAAATAAAATCTGCCGCAGAAAGACTGTCAGTGCTGACTCGGTGTCACCGGCTCTCGCAGGCTGTCAGTGGAAAGCAGCTGCAGCTGCTGAAATTGGAACGCTATGCTAACAAAACAATAAATAAAACACAAGCTTCGCAGCACCGTTCACATAAACACATTCATGTCATGGCTTTGTGCAGATCTGACCTGTTACACTGCCATCAGTTCAACATAATGTGCAACATGCTAGAAGTGTAAATGTCAGTGGAAGGAATAAAGCATGACAGGATGTGCTAATTACAGGAACGGGCAGTTTTGGGTACTATTCTAGCGTATAAGCTAACAAGCCAAAGAAAGCTTAAAAGGTTTGTGTGGAAATGAGTGTTGATTTGAGTGCTGATGAAACTTGTGCTTTCTGGTGCAAGATTAGGAAAGAATGACGCAACAGGAAGTGAGCTGTAATCAAGTAATCCTATTAAAGAAGCTGACCCACTGTCCATCAGACACGACACACTAAACCTCTTCCTCACCCGTACAAGAATACAGAAACAGAGAAAGATTATGATACGGATCTGAATATGGCTCGAGCTGTGGATGAGAACTTCTCTCCACACAACACGACTGTGTGGGTGCCAATATGCATGACTACTAGGCCACGACATTCTCACAGCTCTCCTTTCACACACACACACACACACACACACACACAAAGGCCATGTGGAGGGCATATTCAAATTACACACTCTACAGAGTCTTATTAAAAACAAGGACGCAGCTGGAATCTGTCTGATGAATGCGGTACAGTTGGTGATGAGGGAATGCTGATGTCAGCCCAACTTTTTTTTTCTTTAGCTTTTGAAACTATGTAAATCCAGCACACTGGAACAAAACAGCATGGATGAGAAGAAACTAATGGACTTAATCATAAAATCCAAGATGTGCAATAAAAATGTAGATTTTAAAAAAGGAAATCTTGTCCGAAAGTACAAGCGAATTTGATTTCGAAGGGAACTGAACAAATTTGAACTGGAAGTTGCATATTTTCGGAAATAGTCGGTCGATTTCATGGAAAATGATCCGTATTCTCGGTCTTGGTGAAGAAAAAAATTGAACCTGCACAATATTTCGGTGCGAAATTAGCATTAACAGATATTACCATTAGACATTCTAAGATATTCGGTTTCAATACACTGCATTTCGAGCCAAATGGCGACATTTTCAGCCGAAACCAACCGAAAATGATGTAGCACTATTTCGCGGCTATATTGCTTACATGTGAGATTAGGGTCGCTGGAAGGCTGTTGCCCATCTCAGCCGACTCTGTTCACTCTGAACAGCTCGCCAGACAAACAGCAGGGCCAACACACATACAACCATTCACACTCAGTCACACCTAGGGGTGATTTGGAAAAGCCAATTAGTCTACTATGCATGTTTTTGGACTGTGGGAGGAAACCGGAGTACCCGGAGGAAAACCACACATGCACAGGGAACTCCACACAGAAATGCCTGAGGCCTGGAATCAAACCCAGGACCTTCTTGCTGTGAGGCAAATCTACTAACCAAAATAAAAAATTTAATAAAAGTCAAGTATTTCGGGAACACTTCAAATTGGCTGCCCCGAGCAGCTTCACTAACGGAGCAGCAACTTCACTAAACTCCCAACCAACTCTGAACGAGCAAAGCAGATCAGTACATCTACAAAACCAGCTGTCTAGTAATATAATTTCTTTCTTTCTTATAAAAGAGTTGTTCCTAGCTTATAGAAGAATGTAGTTACTCGTGAAATTGGCTCCCTTTGTTTGTAATGGTTATGAATCAAACATCGGTTTGAAACGAGAATCGATTCGTCACCCCAAAAATCAGAATCGAATTGAATCGTGAGGTGTTGTTTGATTCACATCCCTACTCCCAACCTTATAGTACATTTACATTTTACATTTATGGCATTTTGGCAGACGCCCTTATCCAGAGCGACTTACATTTCTATCTCATCTATTCAACTCAACAGTTGAGGGTTAAGGGCCTTGCTCAAGGGCCCAATAGCGGCAACTTGATGGTACTGGGGCTTGAATCATTAACCCAGAGCCTTATCCCCTAAACCACCAAGTAAGAGTCCTTAGGAGGTTAAAGCCTAAAAGGGAAAAAAATGCTGTTTCCCCTAACAGGCTCAAAAAAAATTTCAAATAACATTTTAAAAAAAGGGTCGGTAGGTCAGCTTATTATTTCTTTTTTTAATTTGGGGGATTTTTTTTTCCACACAAGTAAATGTTATACCTCAAATGCCATGAATGAATATGTCAGAACTCAACTGCCCAAAAATTATTCTGTATTAGTAAACGTGAACAGTAAGCTGCTCCGAGTGTAACTCTCGAGTAAAGACTTATATACAAGGAAACATCATTCAACTTAAATACTCTTAATAAGCACCACATGCTATTAGCACAGTCATGGTAGTATCTTTTAAAATGCCCAATACGTTCAGACAATCTTCTTCTGCTCTCCTAGCTCCTGTAGAGTCTTGTCAGTACAGCCCTTGGCTCAATTCTTCCTACACTTTGTGTTGTACAGATCAGCATATACTTCCTTAAGCCAACTGTAGTGTACAGTATTAATACATTATTAATTGAGCCTGTCTGCATAGTTTTCACCGCCAACAGTGCAACAAGAACCAACCATTTTAACACAGAAATAACACGAATTCACAACACAAACCAAACACCCCCAGTTATTTTTTCCCCCATAACGAGAAGTTGAAGACAGTTACCAACAAGAGTGGGGGCGGCGCACAGTCTAGATTATTTTCCACTTCATCGGTCAAAATGAAGTTAGCCATTAGAATATAGTGTTGCAACTGGCTGCACACTAAAACACATTTTCATTGGCTGAGTCTGCAGATCACTAATAAATACGAAGCGCTCGCGCTGACTCCGTAGGTCAACGTCATGTAAACAAAATAACCAGCTGACATGTGCCTCGACTCATAAAAAAATCCGACTGATCCTAAAACTGAGAGGCCATTCAGTTTAGTTTTTTTTTTTTTCACATGGCAAAAACTTTTGGATCGGCACAATTCTGCGAGGTCGGTCAGGGTAGAGGAAACACAGCTTTAGTAAAGCTTTAGTATGGTAAAGCAGTGTCCCTCACTTACTCATTTGCCGAACTGCTTTATCCTATTAGGGTCATGGGGAGGCTGGAACCTATCTCAGTCGACAGTGGGCGAAGGCGGGGTACACCCTGAACAAATCACCAGACCAAAGACAGCCAACTCACACAACCATCCACACTCACTCACACATAGGGGAAAATTGGAACAACTGATTAACCTAATATGCATATCTTTGGACTGGGAGGAAACCGGAGTAGCCAGAGGAAACACATGCAAGCACAGTGAAAATATGCAAACTCCACACAGAAACGCTCTCGTCGAGCCCGGGACTCGAAGCCAGGACCTTCTTGCTGTGAGGCAGACGTGCTAACCACTACACCACCATGCCACCCCTAAAGTAGTATCATAAATACTACAATTTTTAGACAGAATCATAAACAGATATGGATAATTTAAAAAATAAAATGAGATTAGGTGGATTGTCTACTAAGACAAACCCATGAACATGAAAGCCATGTATTGTAATAGTGGCCTAACAACAACAAAAAGCCAGTGGTTGCAATACTTAAACCATAGTGAGAATAAGGAGAAATTGAAGTTAAACTGGAATACAATGAGTCGGTTCTTTTATGTGGTGAAAACACAAATGACATTGTACTGAGAACAATGCACATAAATTCCTACTCCACGTAAGTCTTACTGGTCCATTATTTCCTACCCAGTACACTGAGCAAACACTGAATAATAAGTGCTCTGGGATTCTGCCTCAACATAACACAACCATCTCGATTCTGTGAGAACCGCTGAACCAGTCGACAGCCTGTATTATTAAAAGAATATAAGTGTTTCATTCCTCATTCCAATAAAGTTGGTCTTTTAACCATGTATACAGTAGATACATAAAATTTTACTGAGCCTCGTCTCCTGTTATCACTCACACTTATACACTAGTGATTTTAATACATCATTATTATTAGTGTTAGGCTATATGTCACCTCAGCTGTAGAAGCCTTTTGAATGAGTAACCTGTAATCAAAAGAGATGTGGTACGAAACCACCATTTCATTCCTGACACTGACACTGAAACCTTGAGTATCAGCCGACACCGATACCTACCCGATACTCTTTTTCCTTAAAGACTATTAAATAGAACTGTAATGGTGCCCACGTAAACACAGGGAGAACATGCAAACTCCACACAGAAACACCCAAGCCCAGAAATCGAACCTTCCTGCAGTGAGGTGGACATGCTAACCACTACGTCACCCCTATTTCAAGTTGCATTAGGTAATACAGGAAGTGTCCAGAATGCATTTAGATTCATTAAGAAGTTAATGTCCTCCTGTAATGTCGACCTGCTGGACTTGTTTTGTTGCATGCATGGGCTGAATTCTGTTTCAGCCATAAGACTCTTTAGCTAAAAGCATTTGGTAAAGGAATACCTGTAACAGTACTCCTTGCCAAGTGTCATGTTTTGTGAGTCACATAGACCACTTTAAGCCTGACAAATCTTGACAAATTTACTGCCATTTAAAAAGTGACACTTTTTCTTATGGACGATATCATTGTGCTTAATGATACTTCAATACTCTATGTACAGTACGTATTATTATTATTAATATTATCATTAAAGAGCTTTGGTTTCTCCAAAGGCAATAAACAATAAAATTGTTTTGTGTGTGTGTGTGCAACGTCCTGTATTTGTAATCCAGAGTAATAAGATAAGGTTAAAGGCAATAACAAAGCTCCCGGGGACTGGAAACATAAAAGCTAGTTTTTTTTAAATGACAAATGTTTTGCATTTATTTGTAATATTCCTTAAGGGTGTAAAGAATCCGGTTCACGTCAGCATTCATCATATCGCCCTGTTGTTGATTACTTAACACTAACAAGCCCCATCGTGTTTTATTACTCTTACCCAACAGCAAATTTTCCAATGACAACCCATTTAATTAGTAAAGAAAGGCATGTAGTATATTGACAGGACAAAAAAAATGCAGCTTACAGTATCAAGAAAACACAAATCCCACTATTTTGCTAATTAAACCTTTACCTAATTCCCAAAATCAACAATCAGTCGTTAATGTGGAGGATCCACTGGAGTCACTGTGAATCATCTGTTACCAGAAGAATTTCAAAGCTTAAAATGAACTGACTGATACAATCCGGTGATAATAATCATCGATATTCTACCAATCAAGAATTTGAGAACATCTCTCACTCAATCACTCATTACTGCTTAATCCTACTAGGGTCACGGAGAGGCTGAAGCCTATCTCAGCCGACACTGGGTGAATGCTGGGTACACCCTGAACAGTTCACCAGACAATCGCAGGGCCGACACACATTCAACCCCTCACACTCACACCTAGGAGCAACTTGGAACTGCCAATTAGCCTAGAGTGCTTTGGATTGTGGGAGGAAACCAGAGTACTATTAGGAAACCCATGCATACACAGGTTAGAATATGCAAACTTCACACAAAAAAAACCCTTGTTGAGCCTGGGACTCAAACCCAGGTCCTTCCTGCTGTGAGGCAGACATGCTAACTACTATGCCACCGTGCCTCCTCAAATGTGAGAGCACAGTGGTATAAATCATTTTAGCCCAAGCAATGCTGGCTCTGGGTTACTGATCCAAAGGTCATAGGTTCAAGCCCCAGTAGCACAAAGCTGCCACGGTTGGGCCATCCAAATTTTCAAGAATCGATTTTTAAGAACATGTTTTTTTCGAACACTTCCAACCTTACTCACAACGCGTACCGTTTGCCCAGACGTGGCCTCCGTAGTGAATTGTTCCAGTGAGTGGCGGGTACAGAACTAGCTTTTAGCCTAGCTTTGACATGCATAAGGAAAAAGAAATACAGCCAGCGCCGTCTTCACTAAAGGCAAATGCTTGCACTTCGGATTTTTTAAATTTCTGGGTAAGAAGGAGCTTGACATGACACATGCGGTGTGCAAAATAAAAGTCAAGTATTTTGAGAACACTTGAAATCCCCGAGCCCACATCTTACACCATTACCCGGAGCTCAAAGAACCGGAGCAGCAGCACGACCAACTCCTGACCAACACACACTACATCACTTCACTATCCTCCCAACCCACTCAGTACATCTACAAAACCAGCTGCCTACTAATATAATTTCTTTCTTTCTTTCTTTCTTATATAAGAGTCGTTCCTAGCTTATAGAAGAATGGAGTTACTCGTGAAATCAGCTCCCTTTGTTTGTAATGGTTATAAATCAAACATCGGTTGGAATCGAGAATCGATTCTGAATCGAATCGTGAGCTGTAGTTAGATTCACATCGCTAGTCCACATACTAGGTGTCATTAACTGACTGTTGAATCGGTTTTACCAAAACAACAAAGGAGAGTTCCACATCACGGTACAGAGACAGACCGATATACCGTTACACCCCTGACCCGGTCACTCTCCCATCACTTCCCTTTAACTGCACTTTTATTTCATTCCTGCTGCATATTGGATACATTAAGGTCAGAATTAGAAAGATTTTGAACTATTTATTCGTGGTCTGACGATTTTTGACCGTGTATGTCTAAAAGAACTGCTATCTTAAAGAAACAGCAGGGTGAGTCAGTCAGAAGTCATTTCCAACCGTCACTAGAACTCATTAGCTAAACATGCTAACACAGCTAACAACACACAGTTCAGGGTAAAGAAGTGAAAAAGGTTCAAGTTTGTCTTAGTGTCTAACAAAAATACAACCGTATGGATGTTTAAGCAATTTAAACCGATTAAATCCCCACCTTAAGGTCTGTGAATTTCCCTGACGGCTTCTTGAAAAACGAAGTTCTGGCGGTGAAAAAGTACTCCTCACAATCTTCTTCCAGACTACTGTACCCACTGCTCATGGTGCTAGTCCACGTCATTTGAAGGGGAAAGTCCTCTTTTCAAAGTTTTGCCACATTAAAAAAGCAGAAAGTGTACTCGAAGTGGAAAAAGGAAGATCATTCACTCCATGTGGGGATGTAACCCAGCGGACGGTGCTGCAGAGAAACTCGGAGTAGAGACAGACTCAGAGATAAACCCGTTTAAAACCTCTCCGTGGTTTCCAGTCCGCCCGTCTGCTGGTTACAAAAGACTCGAGGCGACAAACTGTTTATTTATAGCGGTATGTGTGTCTCAAACCAACTTTCCGACTGGTTTTTATTCCCAGAACTTGTTAAACCTGCTCTTTTCTGTCTGCGTCTGTCCCTGTGTTCACACTCACACTGCTGCAGGGCGCTACAGCATGACACGCCCACCGGCTCACCCGGCTCCGTCCCAGACCGCCCCCTACAGGACCCGTAGGGCACTACACAGGGTGTAGTTCTGGGTTTACAGCACGGTGGTGTTTCCTGCCTGAACATACATGAGAACTAATAAAGAATGATAAAGGACATTATCATAACTGAACATACATGAGAACTAATAAAGAATGATAAAGGACATTATCATAACTGAACATACATGAGAACTAATAAAGAATAATAAAGGACATTCATTTTCTGAACCGCTTAATCCTAATTAGGGTTGCGGGGAGGCTGGCACCCATCTCAGCCGACTCTGGGCGAGGGCAGAGTGAACCCTGGATAGCTCGCCAGGCCATCGCAGGGCAGAAACACGCTGACTCTTGACAAAAATCAGCAACGGTTCTTTTACATACCTCTCACCATTCTCACCACAGACAGTAAGAGACATGGCCAGCATTTGATAACCCAGTTAGCACTACTGGGGGGACAGTGTTCATAGTGGGGCTTGAACCTCCAACTTTGGGATCAGTAATCCAGCACCCTACCACCGGGCTGCCACCACCCCTGATAAAAAACATATAAACCAACATAACTGGGACTGGGTTAGGGTGGCGCACTTTTTACAGGTTATACTAGGACCACCCTGACTGGTCTGCAACTAGGCAGCTCAATATACTGCAAGCTGCAACGCATACTTTTGTTACACCTTTTTGTTATAACCAGCATGAACAGATTCAGTAGTTTGTGCTGGCGGCATGGAAGCAGTGGTTAGCATGTCTGTCTCACGGCAAGAAGGTCTTGCGTTCCGGCTCAGGTGTTTCTGTGTGGAGCTCATATTCTCCCTGTGCTTATGTGGGTTTCCTCCCTCAGTCCAAAGTTTACATTAGGCTAGGTGGCTTTGCTAAATTGCCCCGGTTGTGTGTGTGTGTGTGTGTGTGTGTGTGTGTGTGTGTGTGTGTGTGTGTGTGTGTGTTGGCCCTGAAATAGTCTGAAATAGTCTTTCAATAAGATCAGAACTAGCCTTCATCACTTCCCACACACATCAGTAGGCCTTGAGCACCCATGACACTCTTGCCAGTTCCCTGGGTTATATTCCTTAGAACACCTTAAGTAGGTAATTACCACTGCATACCAGGAACTCCCCAAAGGACCTGCCATTTTTTTCGAGTAACACATTTAGATCTACTAATTCAGCCCACTAGACTATTGAACTAGTCCAAGTCCCTCAGATCCTTACACTTGCTCATTTTTCCTGCTTCTGACACGTCAACTTAGAGAACCTATTGTTAATTTCCTGCCTAGTACATTCAATAATACATTCAGTCGCTGTTATTTCCTTCACCTGTCAGTGGTCATAATGTTATTATTGTTATAACTGATTGTGATCGTTATATATGCATATAATATATACTTTGTATTAAAGTTAAATTTGTATTGTAAAATACAAAAGAGTAAACATTACATGTAATAAAATACATGCCATAGTGTAACATCTAAAAAAAGGTCTAATCAATTCAAGAAGGAACAGATCCGGCAAGGAAATCTTTTGAAATATCAGTATAGCAAAAAAGTCCAAACTTGACCATGTGCCTGAAAGCAGCAGAAGAAATAACCTACATGAAAACCTGTTGTTTTGTAGGTCAGCCTATAATTTAAATCATCTTTGAACAAAAACACCCCATAAATCACTAATGAGTGGTATGTAGCATGCTTGAACCAGTATTTGTAACCATGGTGGAACTAATGAATGGACACGCTCAACAGGTTAATTAGCCTTGTACCCTTTCAGGTCCGATGAACAAAGTTAGAGCTAACCATTGGGCGTCTCATTCTGGGGTGATATGCAGAAAAGCTTTCATATGCAAGCTGGCTCTCGTTCAGCACACAGCAAATTACTAACCATGTTTATCCCTGTGGTTCTCAGCATGATTTTAGGCCTGGTTTGGAATCGGTTTCATAAGTAAACCACTCATTTTTTAGAGGTTAGCCGCTGATGGCAGACTTCTCAGTAACACAGTGGGGGCCTCCTTATTTCTGATTCCCATTTAGTGAATGTTGTTTTAATATTAATGGATGTTAGTATCTTAAGATTTATAGAGTGGATTGATCTGCAAAAAATCTCGGTCTCTGACCTTCTCTGCCTCTGACTGGTTTATTGAAACCAATATTTATCACTGGACACAAGGCAGGAGAATTCACCAGGATGGTACACCATTTCCAGTAGTTTAATATGATCTAAAGGGCATTTAAATCTGTACAATAACCTTTTTTTTTATTCACCCACGTTTCCACCAGCTATTTAAGATTCACAGTTTGTTATTTCAAGGGCGGCACAGTAATATAGTTTGTAGCACATCTGCTTCACGTCAAGAAGGTCCTAGGTTCAAGTTCCATGCTCAGGCCTCTCTGTGTGGAGTTTGCATGTTCTCCATGTACTGGTGTGGGTTTCCTCCTTGTACTCTGGTTTCCTTCCACAGACCAAATAAATGCACATTAGGCTAATTGGCTGTTCCAAATCGCCCCTAGGTTTGGATGTGAGTGTGAGTGGTTGTGTGTGTAGCCCTGCGTTGGTCTAGCCAGCTGTGCCTGGTGTTCACCCAATGTTGGCTGAGATAGGCTCCAGCCTCTTGGCAACCCTAATAGTTTCATCAAATGAGTGAATGAGCAAGAGAGAGAGAGAGTTTTTTTTTTTGTCAACATATAACTTCAGTAAAAATGGCAAGGCCCAAACACGTGTTCATAGTAGCAACATAAAGGTCATGTAGGAGGATATGACAGTATATGAGAGTAATACTTGAAATATGAATTATGCAGGAGAGCAGATTTTTCTCTCTCATGTTCAGTAAATGCATAGCATTTTATTCATGAAGTTCTCGATCTGTTCAGGATTGGGAAAACCACTCAACAAGAAAAAAATACTGAATGCTGGATTTAGAACACAGATGCTGATATTTCATTACAGATGGAAAACACTGAATTTAATATTGGTTTCTTGATGTTTCTAGTAAGCTCTTTGTGATTTTTTTGGTTTGGCAGTGGTCTGTGATTCTTAAAGCCACATTTAGAGTCAGCGACGTAAATTTTTATTTTACAGTATGACTCAAGTATTGGTTAGTCCGTATTTATGTAGGGAAAGTTCTGTGTGTTCTGAGTTGGTTTGTGCACTTGCTTTAGTCAGTTTTCTGGGCTTTGTATTCAAATTCAACCTTTGAGTTTTCCAGACCTGTTTTGGGTATTTTTTTTAAGTAGGGACATGTGAGATGAGGTGATACTTTAAACACAAAAAAGCAGCTCATAAGTTTTCTTTGTTCACAGATGACATGCTACATAATATAAAGACTAGACACACTTCACCTCACATAATGCATTTATTAATGAAATTATAAAATTAGCTGCTCACTATGCACAGATGCTTTGACTCTGAATACTTCCTGTTGTCTTCCAGCGCTAATCATTAGGTTGTCCTTCCCATACCATAATATGGGATGGGAATTGCAATACAATATTATCACCATACCTAGCTGACAAATTACATTTTTATTGCAATTCTATACGTATGAAATAACCTAATGAACTGTAATCTACTCCATGAAACATTATTTACCCCTTTTGAAAAACCAAGAGCAGTATTTAAACAATACAAAATCACTTGGAGCCAGCTAGGCGATACATGAATCTTTGCACAAAAGAATTGTGATATAGAACTGAATTGATTTTTTTTGCACCCCTATATAACACAGACCACCTCTTGCGCATATGAAAATTTGTCACATTTTGAATTCAATTATGTGTGAAAGTTTAACAGCCCGGCAGCATACTGAAACTGGTTACTCATGCATTTAGCAATGCGGAAAAAACTACAGGGTCAAATGCAGGCAACATCTGTAGTGGATAAGGGCCAAAGCTAACCATACCCCACAAACAGCAGCTTTCAAGAGGTTTGTGAAAGGACAGGACTTTTTAAAACCCAAGAGCATGAAGAAGGCCTAAAAATAACGCAGTAAAGAGAACAGCCAAACCAAAACTAGCCCCCAGATTGTCCATGAACATTCAAACTGTCCACTTAGACATTTGTATAGCATTAACATTCCTTCCATTTTTAAATAGAATCTGAGAATGGTATGTGACACTACATATATTATTACTTTTATATATGATATATGTAATATCGACAAAAAATGTGAAATCTATCTAAAAATCTAACATGTTGCTTAAAGTAAAATGGCCTTATTAGTGAAAGAACAGAAGAATCTCTTGTGGACAGAGTGCGTGTGAAAAGGATGTCTTAATCAGCGTCCAACAATTTCCCAGCAGTCCACCGGCTCTGGTAAAACAATAGGATCTAAGAAAGTGTGCGTTTGTGTGCCTGTGTGGGTGCGTGTATGAAAGAGAGAGAAAGGGAGAGAGAGAAAGGGAGAGAGAGAGAGAGAGAGAGAGGGAGAGGCAGATGAGTGTCCTGTGGCTTCTAGCCATTTTTGGCCAGGAGCCATGGCCTTCATTAAACATTACCCACATTCCTTTGCTGGGAAGAGTAAATAATGGTATATAATTGTATACACTCAGTGGTTATATACATGTTAAAGGATGTCAAATCAAGTAGCTACAAAGTAAAATAAAAAAAATTAATCTCAATAATTTTACATCTACAGCTCACATTTTAAGAACATATCAATTAAATGTGGGCATCACGGTGGCGTAGTAGTTAGCACATCCGCCTCACAGCAAGAAGGTCCAGAATTCGAGTCCCAGTCTTAGGTGTTTCTGTGTGGAGTTTGCATGTTCTCCTTGTGCATGTGTGGGTTTCCTCCGGGTACTCCGGTTTTCTCCCACAGTCCAATCACATGCACCTTAGGCGAACTGGCTGTTCCAAATTGCCCCTAGATATGAGTGTGAACAGTTGTTGTTGTTGTTGTTGTTGTTGTTGTGTGTGTGTGTGTGTGTGTGTGTGTGTGTGTGTGTGGGTGTGTGCTGCTCTGCAATGGTCTGGCGAGCTGTTCAGGGTGCACCCTGCCTTCACCCTATGTCGGCTGAGATAGTCACCAGCCTCCCCGCAACCCTAGTAAATGAGACGAATGATGATTAAGATTAAATGCCTAGCACATGTGTCCTTTACTGCAACTGATACTACACTTTATATTATATATTGCCCACAGGAATACAGCTTCCAGTACAATAGAAAAAAAATGATACCCTCATAAAGTAGACCATCTCTGATGAGTAATATCCCGTCTTTGTTATTTTCCCCCAGAGCTACAGTATTTAATAACCCTGAGGTTTCAGTAATTTAAGAATACACAACAGAAAGGACTATGGTGTTCTTCTCCAACAGATAATAGAATCATTCATTCATTTTCTATACTATTTATCTACTGTAGATCATGACTGAGCTGGAGCCAATCCCACTGGGTAAGAGACAGGGCATCTTAGACAGGTCGAAGAATCAGGATGCTAACACAAAGACACATAGCAATTCACACACACATTCACACCTAGGGGCCATTTAGAGTAACCAGTTGACCTCACCAATTGACAGTTGTCCTGGGGCAGCCATGGCCTAAAGGTTAGTGAAGCGGGTTTAAATTCCCGAAGCAGCAGGAAAAATGTGTGGCGGCGGGAGGAGTAAGAAGCACCGTCCCCTTCCTCCACCTTCATGGCGGATGTGCCCTTGAGCAAGGCTTCGACTGCTCTCAGGCGCTGCAGTGTGTGGCAGCCTATTGCCCAGAGTGTGTGTGCTTACTGTTTACGTGTGTTTGCTCACTATTGATGGGTTAAATGCAGAGGCAAAATTTCCCTTGCAGGATTAATACAGTATAGCAAAAAAAAAAGTACATGTCTTTGGACTGTGGAAGGAAACCAAAGTTTCAGGAGGAAACCCACACAGGCATGTGAAAAACAAGCAAAGTCCACACAGAAAGATCCAAGTCAACCACCAGCCGACAGAGCTAACCGCTGCACATGATAGAATTACGTTTAATTCTGCAAACCGTATTACAACTTGAGAACAATTGACAAAAGGAACACGTAGTACACCCTGAACAGCTCGCCAGACTATCGCAGGTCCAACACACACAGCAATTCACACATATACTCGCACCAAGGGGCAAATCTGGCACAGACAATTAGCCTAATGTGCATTTCTTTGGTCTGTAGGAGGAAACCGTAGTACCTGAAGGAAACCCACGGAAGCATGGGGAGAACAAGCTAACTCCACACAGAAACGCCTGAGCCCGATACTCGAACCCTGGACCTTCTTGCTGTGAGGCGGACGTGCTAACCACTACGTCAACATGTTGCCCCAAGCAAATAGTTATGATACACAATGAAATTTGTAAAGAGTAGGCTGCATTGCCGTCAGTGTGTTTCTGCCCTGTGATGGACTGGCGAGCCATCCAGGGTGTACTCTTCCTTAGCCCAAAGTTGGCTGAGATGGGTGCCAGCCTCCTCGCGACCCTAATTAGGATTAAGCGGTTCAGAAAATGAATGAATGAATGAATGAATGAATGCCGTTTTCAGCTAGAATTAGCAAGAGGTCAAATAGGCTGAGTCATAAGATAAAAAGATAAAACCTCTATTTAGGTTTTATCATTTTAAAAGCATTCACATATTTATCCACCAACGGAAGCAATGACAGTGACATACAAAGATCCAGGCCCCCATCAAAGTTTCTGCAAACATCAAATCACGTCTGGATATCACAGTTCCTGCGGCCCAAGATTATATAGACCCAGACAGTCCCTGAAGACAAAATAGCATGTAACTGAGCCTCACAAAAGAAACAGAGTCTGAAACACGTTGCATCTTGCCTTTCGGTAGATCTAGTGGGCTTTTACAGCCTTTTCAACTACCTGTCTGTCAGTCTCCGCTCTGTAATCAAAAGCCTGTGTGATGTTCTGAAGGCTGCACTGTCTGCACATGGAGGAACTAAAAGCATACCTCAGTTTAGATCATAGTTTAAAAAAAAAATGAAGTGAGAGATTTCTTTCCAGTGCAGGTGCTCTGCAAGGTGGTTTCTATAAACACATGGATTCAGAGGAACTGTGCAGATTAAACACAGAAATTTAGCTTAGGTTTGACTTTATATGGAGTGGGCAAAAAATAAGATTTAGAATAATAGTAATGGACAGTGCTTGCAAATTTGACCAGAGAGAAATTATTTCCATGTTATGGAACCAATTATGGCACTGTTATTTTGTAAAGTGCATTCTCTGCATGTATCATGGTGTATTTAAAGTCATGTTGATAATTTAACCACCATTTACACCCAGAAGTGTAGAAATCAGAGAATTACCCCAGTTTCAGTTAATGAGATTTTCTCTACAGGTCTCATTCATCACACGAAATCACTGTACCCTGTGCAGTAATAATTTTACATTAATGTTATTAATAATAAAAATATGATATAATACCAGAATAAGATGAAAAAAGGCAAATGCTGTTTATATCTTTATCTACGAAAAAAATCAAAAACATTGTTTAAAAGCAGGGTCACAGGGTCAGGCAGAGGTCAATTAATATGCAAACAGGTAACAATAGACTAAAGCCAGAGATCATGGTCAAATAAACTACAGCTTGGTAACAAAATAGTGAAATACAGATACTTCAAAAAGTGGGCATGGCAAGCAGAGGGTTTTTTTATGTGCGTGAGTACTGATTAAAGTGAATGAGAACAGGTGTAATTCAAAAGTGCACGAAATTATGGAAAGTGTAATATGTGGCAAGCTGTGAGGCTCCTTGGGCTTTATACACAGGTGAAACTCGAAAAAATTAGAACATCGTGCAAAAGTTCATTTATTTCAGTTAACTAATATATTATATAGACTCATTACATGCAAAGTGAAAGATTTCAAGCCTTTATTTGTTATAATTTTGATGATTATGGCTTACAGCTTATGAAAACCCCAATTCCAAAATCTCGAAGCTCAAAGTATCACTCTCTAATCAGCTAATTAATCCAAAACGTCTGCAAAGGGTTCCTGAGCCTCTAAAGGGTCTCTCAGTCTGGTTCAGTAGAATTCACAACCATGGGGAACCATGCTGACCTGACAGTTGTGCAGAAAACCATCATTGATGCCCTCCACAAGGAGGGAAAGCCTCAAAAGGTAATTGCACATGTAGTTGGATGTTCTCAAAGTGCTGTATCAAAGCACATTAATAGAAAGTTAAGCGAAAGAGTAAAGTGTGGAAGAAAAAGGTGCACAAGCAGCAGGGATGAGCGCAGCCTGGAGAGGATTCAGGAAAAGGCCATTCAAAAGTGTGTGGGAACTTCACAAGGAGTGGACTGAAGCTGGAGTTCAAACAACGTCAGAAGCGTCTTACCTGGGCTAAAGAAAAAACAACTGGTCTGTCCTCTTTTCTGATGAGAGCAAATTTTGCATCTCATTTGGAAACCAACGTCCCAGAGTCTGGAGGAAGAATGGAGAGGCACACAGTCCAAGACGCTTAAAGTCCAGTGTGAAGTTCCCACAGTCTGTGTTGATTTGGGGAGACATGTCATCTGCTGGTGTTGGTCAACTGTGCTTTATGTCCAGAGTCAACACAGCCGTCTACCAGGACATTTTAGAGCACTTCATGCTTCCTTCAGCAGACAAGCTTTTCCAGCAGGACTTGGCACCTGCCCACACTGCCAAAAGTACCAAAACCTGGTTCAATAACAATGGGATTGCTGGACTGGCCAGTAAACTTGCCTGACCTGAATCCCATTAGGAATCTATGGGCCATTACCAAGAGAGAGATGGGAGAAATGAGACCGAACAATGCAGAAGAGCTGAAAGTCGCTATTGAAGCATCCTGGTCTTCCATTGAAGCAGTAATTCATGCAAAAGGAGCCCAAACCATGTACATATGCATGATTATACTTTTCAGAGGGCTGACATTTCTGTATTAATTTTTTTTTTTTTTTTTTTTATTTCATGTAATATTCTAATTTTCTGAGATTTTGGATTTGGGTTTTCATAAGCTGTAAGCCATAAATCACCAAAATTATAACAAATAAAGGGTTGAAATATTTCACTTTGCATGTAATGAGTCTATATAATATAATAGTTTCACCTTTTAAGTTGAATTACTGAAATAAATTAACCTTTGCATAATATTCAAATTTTTGAGTTTCACCTGTATGCCATCAGTCAAATGTTTGGACACTTGTGTCTCTCACTGTCTGCGGTGAGAGGTATGTAAAAGAACCATTGCTGATTTTTATCAAGAGTAGGCTTCATAGCCGTCAGCGTGTTTCTGCCCTGTGATGGCCTGGCGAGCTGTTCAGGGTGTGCTCTGCCCTCGCCCAGAGATGGCTGAGATAGAAGCCAGCCTCCCCAACCCTAATTAGGATTAAGCGGTTCAGAAAATGAATGAATGAATGAATGAATAATTAATAAAGAGTTTTCAGTCCTGAGTGTCTGGAATTTTGGTTTTGGCTTCAGGAAGTCATGAAGAATTCCCAACATGAAGAAAATGTTATGGTAACTTCGTATGCATGTTCGTGTCTCAGTTCCCCAAGTATGCATTAATTTTAAATACTGTACTGTTGAATCGTACCTCTTTGTGAAGTGTTTAATGAAAACCTGATGACACCAGTATGCACAGTGCAAAACAAGCACAACAGTCCTGTGGTTTATGACATGAATACCTAAAAACCCACATTCCCTGAAGAGGGATGTCTGTGGTTCCCTCTTTTGGGATTTGTTTTATTTATGACTGAGGAAACTTTCCTTAAGCATTACCATGCCATGGTAAATGAAACGTAAAAAATCTTAAATTCCCCTACTTAGCTGTTCATATGTAAACAGAACTGTTATATTAAAAAAATGAAGACATACTGGATAAAGCCAAACCTACTGCTGAGCTGAAACAGCTGAGCTTAATTCAGATTGTGGTCAAAGCTGGAAGCAATAAACAGCGTTCCCTTCTTCACACGGTGGGACTGACGTTAAATTTCCATTGAAAGTAGTTTATTACTGTTTGATCTATGTGTAGCTATAGCAACCTTCAGCCGTCTGCCTGTCGGGACTTCAGTCACTTCACTTCTTCTCTGTTTGTTCATGGCCTGTCACCGTACCAATGTGTAGCACCACTACATGAAGTACCACTGTGGATGATTTTGACAAGAGGACAAAAAAGATGGAGGATGGACTGATATTCTGTGATGGAAAAAAATAATGAAATCTTCCTGCTTATGTTTTTAAATAAACAAGCATTGGAAAAATCATGTGGGTGAATCAGGGTGAGTTATGAACAAGCCTCTGACCTCCAGTGAGGGGAAGGGAGAAATATTTTAGGGTTTCCAGAGATGGTGATTTAATGATGAGTAATTACTATTCCTGGTTAAAGAATGTGACTAAATTCTAACTGTCCCAGTACTAAAGAAATAAATAAATACAGCATCAGTAGGTCCAAAAGAGGAATGGATAAGTTAGACATCCCCACAGTTTTACTTGTAAACATATCTGTAAAATAGCATTTAATATTAAAAGAGGACTTTGTACATTTTTCATCCTTCTGCAATAAAACTATATGTGGCAGCTTACAAAACCTCTTCACACAGTGACCTTTTAACATTTTCTACTTTTATAGTTTCAAAAGCTACTAACTTTGCTGAGCTGAAATGCAGCTTGTTTCTCTTTTGTTTGTATTCCAAACACAATTCCTGGCATTTTAAAATATATTTTCGTGCCTCTGTGAATTGTTGGCTCAAAGACTTTATTCTTTAGCAAATTAAAGTTTTCTGGACAGCCCCAATTTCCAAGCTTTATAAAACGCTTTGTTTTTAACTGGCCCTCACAGCAAGAAGGTCCTGGGTTCGAGGTGTTTCTATGTGAAGTTTGCATGTCATGCGTGTGCTTTCATGGGTTTCCTCCATGTACTTCGGTTTCCTCCCACAGTCCAATAGCATGCACATTAGGCTAACTGGCTGTTCCAAATTGCCCCTAGGTGTGAATGTGAGTGTGAATGTGTGTGTATGTGTTGGCTTTTGATTGCCTGCAGTGTTGGCTGAGACAGGCTCCAGCCTCTTTGTGACCCTAGCAGGATTAGGCAGTTCAGCAAGTAAGTGAGAGTAAGTGAGTGACACTAGCCCCTCTCCAGAAAATACTTGGTGTTAATTTTGTATTTAAAATGTCAGGTTTCAGGAGGGGGAGGGGCTCATTTCTGGGTCAAAAAAGC
This sequence comes from Neosilurus hyrtlii, assembly GCA_028564935.1. Lineage (NCBI taxonomy): Eukaryota > Metazoa > Chordata > Actinopteri > Siluriformes > Plotosidae > Neosilurus > Neosilurus hyrtlii. The sequence goes on along the minus strand of JAOUQZ010000014.1, from coordinate 7,871,719 downwards.
TTGACATTTATCAAGAAAAGCAACAAGACAGACAGATCTACTTTATGGCAATACATGTGAATACGTAAAGTTTTTTATACGTGGTTTTAATTTTGTTTAATATTTATTTATTTGTTTATTTATTTTTACAAATTGCACCTTTAAACCCTGAATCCAAATATTGATTTCCACAGCTATGCCTAACCAAGGAGACTCGGCTTATCAAGTCTCATTAACTAGCTTCTCCAGAGTAACTATGGTGTTACAGAAGTATCATTATGGTTGAAAGTCTCCAAGGGCAACAACACCATTGACAAATAATGTTTTACATCTCTCAGTAATAAATAAAATAAAACAAAAACAAACAAATAAATAAATAATAAAAAAGATTGGCAACCGTTTTATACACTCTCAGTCATGAATGGGGGATCAGTGACCGTGGAGACAAGCTAAGCACGATTTACTGACAAAGTCCAGATCCAATAATGACCAAAGCCTAACAGAATTAGTCTAATCAAATCAGTCTGACTCACATGAACCAAGCTACAATGAACAAAAGCAGAAAAAATAAACTCTTTATCCTCACACACATGCACACAAACACAAAAGAGATTGTCATACAGTAAACACAAGCACAGGCTAAAATACTCTACACACACACACACACACACACACACACACACATATAATGGATTTTTTTTTGGAATTTTTTGTTAAGTAATTTCAGAACATTTTCCCCCTTAATGTGACCTATAGCCTACACAATACAACTGCAATAAAACCACAAAGCATTTAAAAATGTACAAAAAACTGCTTGCATAAATCCTACTCTTCACTGACAGGTTGGTGCCTATTTCGGCAGACACTGAGCAAAGGAGTGGAGACGCCCTGAACAGCTCTCCTGACTATCACAAGGCAACACACACATAACCATTCACACTCACAACTACAAGCAATTTGTAACAGCCAATTAGCCTAATGTGCATGCTTTTGGACTGTGGGAGGAAACCAGAGTACCTGAAGGAAACCCACGCACGCACAGAGAGAACATGTAAACTCCACACGGAAGTCCGAACCCAGGACTCGAATTCAAGACATTGCTAATCACTACGCCACTGTGCCACCCTGTTTGCATAAATATGCACAACCTTAATATAAAACTTAGTTGAAGTACCTTCTGATTTTATGACAGCATTCAGTCTTTTTTTGGTTGGAGTCTATCTGCATGGTTCATCTTGACTTGGAAATCTTTGCCCACTCTTCCTTGCCAAAGCACCTCCAATCTGTCAGACTGTGAGGGCATCTCCTGTGCACAGTCCTCTTCAGGTCACCACACAAATTTTCAATTGGATTCAGGTCTGTACTCCAGAACTTTACTTTCCCTCTGGTGAAGCTGCTCCTTTGTTGATTTGGTGATGTGCTTTGGGGTGTTGTCGTGCTTAATGGTAAAATTCTTCTTTATCTTCAGCTTATCTTCAAAAGCCCGAAAGATTTGTGCCAAAATTGACTGGAATTTGGAACTGCTCAAAATTCCCTCCACCTTACAGCTCCATAAAGAAACACAGCTTCAATGTATGATGCTGCCACCACCATGCTTCACCGTAGATATGGTGTTCTTTTGGTGATGTGCAAGGTTGTTTTTGCACCCAACATACCTTCAGGAATTATGGGCAAAAAATTCAAGCTTGGTCTCATCAGGCCATAACACATTTTCCTACATGCTTTTGGTACAGTTGTTGGTTTTTGCAAACTTTATTCAATTTGATTAAAAACAAATTCCCAGAGATGTTGTTTAGACATTTTCATCGAAATAGTAAGTTAAGTCTGTTGGGCTATTTACACTTGAGCCTACTGGTTCATCAGGCCGGTGCTTATCCCCGTATCCCATAGTGTGAAGTGATTAGGAATTCAACTCCTAATGGATGGGACGCTAAATCCATCACAGGTTACCTTCCCAGTATTTTCACTGGTACCCATTTATACTGCTGGGTGGACAGAGGCACACTTGGGGTTTAGACCTTGCCCAGAGTGATAGAACGGTGGGGGTCTAACAGGGATTCAAACCCACGACCTCTTGATCATGAGCACCCTAACCACTAGAGATAGCTAATTTCTCTAAAGACACTCACAGCTACACCATATGAATGCTGGTTTGTAACGTCTCCCCTCTGCTTTCTTATGTAACTGGGTGGGTCTGGTGGGCATGCTTAAGCCGCCAATCTCCAGCATCATGCCAGAAAATGGTACTTGTAAAGAAAGCTGTAATTCTGACCAGGATCAATCTCACGTCCTGCTACAATTTGTGTCCTAAGCTGGAACTTAGAGTAACGTTCCTTTCTTTCTGAACACCAAGCCACAGACCTTAAAGCTCTGTAAGGTCATGCCAGTGTGGAAAACCCTCTCAGTGGAAAATGCTGTTTAATTTCTCGTTTGCTGAGATTTTTTTTCCTTGTCAAACAGTTATGTGGTGTTCTGTATACAAATAGACTGAGTATGTGCACGCCAAAACGTTTTACCCTGATGAGGGACGTTAGCTGGGTTTGTCAGTTACAAATGGATTGCATACTCTTGTACCACAGCTCTTGTGTGTTTGTGTGTGTATACGTGCATACATGGTTGTGCCAGGTCCGGACTCAGTTCTGCATCCTGTGCCTGTTTCCTGATGGGAAACTCTCTCTTTCCTGCGTCTGTGTTCCTATCCCCTGGATCATAGCAACATTTCTGTATTTCCCTGAGACTCTCAGAACTATAGCCCCCATTGGCGCAGATAAAATCTAGTACCCAGAGATGTTGAGTTTGAACCCTCTGGAATATCTTAGGTCAGCTCCAGAGCACGGTGTGAACCATGAATTATGGTTTTATGGTTAGCATAAAATACAAACAAATAACAAGTCCTTCACTATATTCACCCTACAAGAATGTTAAAAAAGGTAAAAAAATCATGATTATATTTCCACACTATTTCACAATTTATTTTTTTTTAAATCTAAAATATATGTATTTTACTGCTACTATGACGGAACACAGGATAGCATGGTGGCTCAGTGGTAAGCATTGTTGCCTTACAGAAAGAAGATTCTAGATTTGAATCTTGTGATCAACTGGGGCCTTGTTCTCTCCATTCTTTCTTTTTAAAACACATGCATATTAGGTCAACTGGCTACACTAAAATGACCACTTCTCCTATGTATCTGTCTGCATTATTTGGACATCTCTCCTATAAAGCTATAATGCTACGTCAAAGACATTAAAGGAGCAACAAGGTGGCACAGTGGTTATCACTTCCGCCTCATTGCAAGAAGGTCCTGGGTTTGCGCCCCATTCCTGGAAAGGGTGTTTCTGTGTAGAGTTTGCATGTTCTCCCCATGCTTGCGTGGGTTTCCTCTGGGTACTCTGGTTTTGTCCCACAGTTCAGGCTAATTGGTTATTCTCATATAGCTCATACTCATGCTGTGAATGTAAGTGTGAATGATTGTGTGCGTTCTGGCCCTGCAGTTCTCTGGCAAGCTGGTCAGGGTGTACCCCGCCTTCACCCAAAGTTGGCTGGGATGGGCTTCAATATTTGGAATCCATCTCAAATGAAAATAAACATGAGTACTTTAGTACTGCTAGTGGGTCACTGGGTTGTTCTCAGAAATCGTGGTCCAGGAGTGTGACATGTAAGCCCAAAACAAAAAAAAAAATGATTTATACATATATAAAATATGCTTTAAATCAAACCCTCCTGCAGTGTCTTATGAAGAAATAAAGCCCTCAACCCTTTGCATGTACATGTACGGTTGTTGCAAAACGCAAAACAGGATTGTCTTGACACGACCGTTACACTAAAATGTACATTTTTTAAATGTCGGGACAGTCTCTGGACATGAAGCAATGTGATTACAAACAAATTCAAGAAGAGTTCACGGTGGACACCATCAACGAATCAGCTGCGCACAAATTTCAATTACAATTTCACAAATACTAAACTACGTGCCTTTTAAATCCTGCTGACTCATGCTCAAGAATACATTCAAAAAGTAGTGTGTGCAACTAGTGTGAAAAGATGTATCAGTCTGTTTCATTGTACAGTCGCGTTCAATAACACAGGACAAAACGATCCATCCAGTTGTTGCGGAATAAACGGAAAAGTTTATTAAACATTTTACCACCACATATTTGAGTGAAGAGCTGTCCAGGGTGTACTCTGCCCTCGCCTAGAGTCGGCATGGGTGCCAGCCTCCACACGACCCTAATTAGGATTAAGTGGTTCAGAAAATGAACTAGAGTGAAAAAGTGAATTAGAGTGAAAAACCTAAATGTCCTAAAGTTTCTAAAGTCATTCCAGTGAAAGCATAAGGTTAAGTACAGTTGTAAATTGTAGGACTCAAACAGGTACCTCGTGGACTCAAAATGAAACGAGCATAACAGAATTTTTGCTTCCGACGTAATGTCACATTATGGACATCATGGAACTCAATTAAAAGGTATTGAGTTGTAATTTCATTCTGCCAATTCATTGGTAACAGCTGTTTTTGAAAATGATGTTTTAAGGGTATAAAGCGCTCTTGTTTACATAGGGGTGTTGGCATGTCACGGACTGGAAGCAGTCTCCGGCGGCTATTATTCACTGCTCAAAATACATTCATACACAAACAGCAGCACACATTTCAGTAAGGTCGTTTATTTTATTTCTGCATTATATTTGCAGTATTGGAAAGAGTCAAATCTGGTGATTGATTTCAAAAGGGAAAAAAATTTTGATTGTCAAACTGGGTCACCATCCGCTGCCTGGAGCGGACCGCCATTTCTGAGAACAACCGCACTATAAGAAGTGTTGAGCCCCCACAACCCAGGGCTTTGCTTCTCTTTAATTGTCCATAATTGGAAAGGCAACAACAGCTGATTCCTCACTCTGTCCTGATGAGAATGTCCCAAAGCACGCACCTCACCCTTATTCAATCCCAAATTACAAACTGACCTACTCTACTTAGACACCCAAATACTACAACACAAATATGCAGCAATACACCAGGGAGACACTTAATTAAGAATGTATATTGTTATCCTCATCATCCGCAAACACAGCCTGGGGACAATTCCAAAAATAACGTTTTTATTGTATGCTGTTACAGAAATCATATTAAATAATATACCGCATTAGTATAAAAACATCACGGAGGTTGTCTGGGATCACCAACAGAGACAGAAATAAGAGCCAAAGTCTACAGAGGAATTGTGGCAAGTTTTCCAAGATTCTTTTACAGCCAGCCAAATGTAGACATTATCACACCTACTGTATATAGTGTTACTGGATAAGGTTATTTTTATCATTTCTTTTCATGTGCATAAGTATAATATTTATACAGGACATGTACATTTATTATGCTTTTGCAAAACCAAGACCCTCCCAGCAGAACTGGTTTTTATACATGCCAGACTAGCTGGGGGGGGGGGGTGAGAGAGCTAAGGAGAGCAAGACAGAGTGAGAGAAGGAGAGCAGGAAAGAAAGAGAGAAGGGGAGAGAGGAAGCAAAGGGGGGAGAGAGAGTGGGAGAGCAAGAGAGCCATGCAGTGTGTGTGAGTGAGAGAGAGAGAAAGAGTTAGAGAGAAGGAGAGAGAGAAAGAGAGCAAAGGAGAGACAGAGAGAGTGAAAAAGAGCAAAGGAGAGAGAGCGAAGGAGAGAGAAGGAGAGCGAGAGAGAGAGAGAGTGAGAGAGAAAGACAGTGAAGGAGAGAGAGAGAAAGAGCAAAGGAGAGAGAGAGAGAGAGAGAGAGAGAGAAGGAGAGAGAGAAAGAGGGGGCTGAAGGAGAAAGGGAGAGAGAGAAAGAGAGAGAGAGAGAGAGAGAGAGAGAGAGAGAGCGAGAGAGGGAAAGAGCGAGCTTTTACAGGCAGCTGACATTCACCAAAAGCTCACAGCCACAATCACTGCAAGTCTTTATCACATGAGTGTGTATGGTGTGGTTAGAGGGCGTTTTAAACACACTAAGCCTTTCATTAGTTTATTTGGGCCGCAAGAGAATGGGCTGTCGTTTTTCTGCTTTCTACTGCAACTTCCTGTTCTTGAAAAATAGCCAATTCTTTTGTAGTTTTATCAGTTGAAACATCTACTAATCCCATGTGTGCTGAAACACTAAATAACAGATAATTACAGATGAGGTTAAGCAGTTCCTTCATAGAGTACAGACAGTACTGAGATAACTGCATGTTTAAAATAGATAATAAGTACTGTGCTGAGGCCTGTGGATGAGGTACAACTTCAGCACGCCCTCAGAGAGAAATGCACGACTGTATTATTAGTGCTCATAACAGTCACATGGTTTTAATGGTTTTCTTTAACATCAGTAAATGATTTCTACTGATTAGAGTTAATAATAGCTGAACTATAATCATCCTGTTCTGTCAATATCATTTAATACAAAAATATCTTATGAAGGAAACAACTCGTTTCCCTGGGCTGATAAAGAAAAGTCAGTAAAATGTATTCAGTGAACTTTGGCTCCCTCTTGTAGTCAGCGCTCGGAACAAACCCACAGGTAACCAACCCCATACCCGTTATCCTGACATTGCTTCTGTTTAGACGCTCAGCTGTCCCAAGAGACTGTGATGTTAAGAAGGATGAAAGTTGTAATAGATATTAATAGATAGTTAGTCAGCTTTTTTTTTTAAACCCCAAAAAAATCTATAATTTGTTCCTTTCTTTGTGGACTTTTAATTGAATTCTATCCTTGTTTATTAGATCTCCTTTTGGACTTCTCACGTGTGTACTGGCCCTGCAGTAGTCTGACGAGCTGCTCAGGGCGTATTCCGCCTTCGTCCAGTGTTGGCTGAGATAGGTGCCAGCCTCCCCATGACCCTAGTACGATTAAGCAATTCTGCAAATCAGTGATTAAGAGAGTAAATGGACTTAAAAAAACATTAAAAAGCACACTTAAATGTGTTTTTGAGCTTTAATGTTCTCTCTGTGCTTCTGTGGGGTTCTTTCGGGTACTCAGGTTTTCTCCCATAGTCCAAAGACAGGCACATTAGGCTAATTGACTGCTCCTAAATTTCCCCTATGTGTAAATGTGAGTGTGAATGGTTGAGTGTGTGTGTTTGTTGGACCTGCAATGGTCTGGCAAGCTGTTCAGGGTGTACCCCACCTTCCGCCAGTGTCAGCTGAGATAGGCTCCAGCCTCCCTACAACCCTTAAAGGATGAGTGAGTGTGATGAAACACTTCAGTGCTGCTGTTAATATTAATAAAATTAAATATCAGTTGCCCTTCAGTGGCCTGGTGAGTTGTCCAAGGTATACACTGCTTTCGACCAGAGTCGGCTGAGACGGGTGCCAGCCTCTCTGTGACACTAATTAGAATTAAGTGACTTTGAAAGTAAATGAATAAATAAAATATCAGTGTTTTATGGTTGCACATGGCTCAAAACCTGCTGGTTAAATTCAACCTAAGCCTTGCAGATAAGGAGCTGATGTAGAGTAAACTATTTGATATTGCCACCTTTAAGTGGGGCTTATTTTCAAGAATACGCTGATCAAGACTCACTGAGCAACATCTGCCTCGCACATTCACACCCTCCAACCAATTAATGATGGATCTGAACTGCATATAACACAAACAGCCACACAAAGAGAACTTACATTGTGGGAAGCCTGGTTGTTGTTGAGATGATCTTGGCTGAGGGGACTCAGTGATACATCACTTGGAGTTCCGTTCTGATGGCAGTCGAGTGGTACATGATCACGACACTGTGTGTGACAGGTGTATTTACAACCTGTAGAACAGAAAGAAGGAGAGGTGACAAAAATCTTCATGCAAACAACTTTCTTATATTCTTTCAAATTGTACATTCAGGCCAAACACTTGCTGTTGGAGTGGAATCCTCAGGGGTTCTCAGTACCTTCGGTTAGAACCAACCAAAAGCTGGGGATCTCAACATTTTTAAAGCCTTTGACTCTCAGTTGAAAAAGTTATTCCAGATACTCACTTATGATCACATTACATATTTATTTTTGGTATTGCAACCAATAAAATATTACACACAAATGCCGTATTAGGACATAACAGTATTTTATTCCTGAACATTCAATCCACAGAACCACGTCAGAACCCAGTCATTCATTCATTCATTCATCTTCTTCCACTTGTTCCGGGGTCAGGTCGCGGGGGGCAGCAGCCTAAGCAGTGATTTCAAGACATCCCTCTCCCCAGCCACTTCCTCCAGCTCTTCCGGGGGGACGCCAAGGCGTTCCCAGTCCAGCCGAGAGATGTAGTCCCTCCAGCGTATTCTGGGTCGGCCCCAGGGTCTCTTCCCGGTCGGACATGCCCGAAACACCACACCAGAAATGCGTTCGGGAGGCATTCTAATCAGATGCCCGAGCCACCTCAACTGGTCCTTCTCAACGCGAAGGAGCAGCGGTTCTACTCTAAGTTCCTCCTGGATGACAGAACTTCTCACCCTATCTCTAAGGGAGAGACCTGCCACCCTGCAAAGGAAGCTCATTTTAGCTGCCTGTATTTGCAATCTCGTTCTTTCAGTCACTACCCAAAGCTCGTGACCATAGGTGAGGGTAGGGACGTAAATTGACTGGTAAATTGAGAGCTTTGCCTTCTGGCCCAGCTCCCGCTTCACCATGACGGACCGGTACAAGCTCCGCTTTACAGCAGAGGCTGCACCGATCCGCCTGTCAATCT
>JAOUQZ010000014.1:7843299-7856487 GCA_028564935.1 Neosilurus hyrtlii | reverse complement strand
ACACACACACACACACACACACACACACACACACACACACACACACACACACACACACATATATATATATATATACTATATTGAAATTTGGGGATTGTGAAATCTTCACCCCAATGCCACACTTTATGGTAACAGTATGAGAAAATGACCCATATATATGTGTATGTATAAAATACATAAGTAACACAACACAAACAAATAGATAAAAATGCAAAAAAATAGGAACTTGTGTGTTATTCATTGTACATATTCTGTCTTTCTGTTATTTCTTTTTTTATGAAAGGTGTCTAAAAATAAAGATTCTACAGTTTAATTTGTAAATTCTTCACATCATATGGAATTTCCAGACACATTATGACATAATCATTAGGAAGAGAATGAAACCCTTGGATTATTCACCACCATATGAACAACATATTACATAATCTGCAATATAATACGTCTGTAAAACAAGATCATTAACTATACAAGTATAAATTAGCTTCAACTTACAGGATATTGTACTTTGTAACTCTGTTAATTATAACAATAATCCACTATTTTGATTTATATATTCCAGGTTTGGATGTGTGGTGTACATTGTTCTACTGTTGAAAAAGTGTAATTTAGTTTATATAACAAGTTTGCAGTCCTACTGTACCTTGTTCTTCTGTTGTTAATGAAACCCTAAAAAGAACAGCAGGGAGCAGAATCAGAATCAGAACCTTGTACCATAGATAGTGTGTTTAATAGCTCTGATACAGCAGTAGATGAATCAGAAATATTAGTTCTTGACCAGTCTTGTCCTATGTTTGTCCGGAGGTCCTGTATCTAAACTAAACCTGGGCAAACTATGTGATTTAAATCTAATTATAAACATTATTGAAACTAAAGAGAACAGTGAGTGCTTGGAGGAAGTGATATATCAAAAAGACAGAAAGGTTTTGGGAATGAGGTGGGTACCAAGGCAACATCTCAGAGATGAACCGTGGTGATGTCTTATTGCTTGTCTTGGGCATGTTACGACGTGTTAATGCTCACTTGATGAAATGTTTAACCATGAGGTGACTGCATGTTTGCAAATATTAGTTTTATATAGCGGTTTTTATGCTCTGCGATGGCCTGGCGAGCTATCCAGGGTGTACTCTGCCCTCGCCCGGTGTCGACTGAGATGGGCGCCAGCCTCCCCAACCCTAATTAGGATTAAGCGGTTCAGAAAATTAATGAATGAATGAGTTTTTATGCTGCCCTTTCCATTTGTGACGATTTCCATCTCTATTTATCTTCATAATTCCGAAAATATATGAGAAATAATGTGACACAGTGGCATAGAGGTTAGTTTGCTTCACAATACGAAGGTCCTGGGTTCGAGTCCAGGGATTGAGCATTTCTGTGCGGAGTATGCATGTTCTCCCCATGCTTGTGCATGTTTCCTCCATGTACTCCGAACCATGTACGGTTTCCTCCCACAGTCCAAAGACATGTACATTAGGATAATAGGCTGTTTCAAACTGCCCCTCAGTATGGTTGTGAATACTTGTGTGTGAGTGTTGGCCCTGCAATGGTTTGGTGAGCTGTTCAGAGTGTACCCTATCTTCCCCTACCCCATCAGTTTTGGATTAATTAGGCTCCAGCCTCCCTGTAACCTCCATAGGTTTAAGCAGTGTATGATTGATATGGCTATAAAAAGAGTCTCTACTAACAGTCAGACCATATGTGTTGGGTGTGTGATGCTAAATCACATGCTAGTGACTGTTATATCAACAGCGTTCTGATTCTGTTTTGTCCATCTGGAAACTGATAATAAAGATGAAACAAAATCTACTTGTCTTTGGTGTCTGGGGTACTGATTTGTCCATGAATGTGCTTTGAGGATATGTGATAACATTCTCACCCTGAGCTGGGCTCCACCACCACATCTGGCATTTCAGGGACTCTGGCCTGACCCAAAACTGCCTCATGGTCCAGGATGAACACCTCATCCTGACAAATCTCTGTCACAAAATGCAAATGGTCCTACACACATACATACACAAAACACATAAACTTAGAAGCACATAACAATTAGCTCTAGTGTTTAAACATAAGTCGCTCTCAGTTCTGTCCTACCTGAGCCTTATCTATACGGTAAAAGCGGTCAGCAGATGTAGCTAAAAAATAAAACAGTGGCAGTACATGTTAAAATTATCATCATAATTTTTAATTGTGAAATACAGAAACTCAGACTTACAGTCTAAAAAACTCCAGTTAGTGGAGAGTCTGTATGCGGAAGCAGGCCGGGATAAACCTCTGCTCTCATCCTGGGAAACAGATCATTTTGGAAAATGAAAATCTGAAATGCTCAGAATAAAAAAGACATTTGTTGTTGGCAGAAAGTTGGCATTTTCAGCCTAATTTTTTAGATCTTCCATGTACAGCACCTTTGCATTTACATCTTCAGCATTTAGCAGACATCCTTATTCATTACTGGCTGAATGGTCTGGTGGTGTAGTGGTTAGTGTGCTGGGCTCATGATCAAGAGGCCATGAGTTTTAGTACCACCGTGCAAAGACCCCTGGGCAAGGTCTCAACCCCAAATGTGTCTCTGTACACCCAGCAGTACAAGTGGGTACCAGTAAAACCGGTTTCCTCCAGGACCTCTGGTTTCCTCCCACAGTCCAAAGATATGCACATCATTGTAATTGGTTATTCCGATTTGCCCCTAGGTGTGAGTTACGATTGAAAGTGGTTGTGTGTGTTAGCCCTGTGATGATCTGGTGAGCAGTTTAGGGTGTACCCCACCTTCACCCAAAGTCGGCTGAGATAGGCTCTAGCCCGCCTGTCACCCACCCACAGTGATTAACATGAAAAAATTAACCATACAAATCTTTTTAAGTGTTTACTTTTAAGGGATTTTCCTGTAAACAGTGTCTGGTATTCTTTGTAAAGGAAAATGTTTTGAAATTTATGTCAATGATGCTCATATACTGATGCAATGAATGCAAGAAGCCACGTAACACATGAACCAACACCACATGATACATCTGAATCACTATAGTGATTCGTCATAGAACATTTTTTTACATGTACCTGATAGTGCACTCTTTGACCAACAGAGGGCGTCTGATGCAGATCCTATCAATGCAGGAGTTACACAAAGGTTTCATTAGTGATCAAAAGAAAATATGCAGTACACTTATAATTATGTCACCTATTATGTCAGTGTGGCACGAGTTTTTTCAGAACAACAAAAAGAGGACAGCTTGTCAAACTCAATGATTGGATTAGTAAACTAGATGCAATAAGGCTTTATGACACACATGATGTTTTATGTCTAAAATAAATCATCAGACCTCCATAGGTGCTTTTACATTGGGTCTGAATTTGGTAACATAAAAAAAAAGGGCTTCGGTATACAGATGAATTGTTGTAATTCATAATGTTGTAATTGTTGTAAGCATCCTGACTAATATTAGTTCCTCACCGTATACAAGTGTTTTGTGTGTAATTCCTCAAAATTACCTTGTCTGATATGTTAATTTAATAAACACAGGGACAGAATCTGGCCTAAAATGATCACATTCATTTACCTGGCAGTATGCAAACTGAAAAAGAACAGCTTGTAGAACTCAATGATTGTCAGTACTCAAAGTTGATGTGTTGAAAGCAGGAAAAATGGTTGGTTGACACTGCCACCTCACAGAGAGAAGGTTCTGGGCTCGAATCTTGGCCAAAGGCCTTTATGTGTGGGGTCTGCATGTGGGGGTCTATTCCAGGTACTCCAGTTTCATCTCACAGTCCAAACAGCTGCGGGTTAGGTCAACTGGATACTCAACTTTAATTGCAAGTGTGAATATTTGTATCAGTGTTAGCCACAACAAAGTCATAAAGTGGAGATACAGTACAGACTCCACACATGAAGGCCTTTAGCCAAGATTGTTCTATCCAAAACGAAACCAAACTCTGATAGCTTAGATCCCTTGTATTTTACATTGCCACATATGGCAGAGAAAGCTGACGACACTAAAAAAGTCAAACATTTTGAAATGTGGTGCTACAAGAGACTGCTGAGAATCAGCTGGACCAATCCAATGACTAACAAATATGTATTTCAAGCAGTAGGAGACAATTGGCAGCTAATGAGCAATATAAATCATCAGAAGTTATTTTGGGTACATTTTGAGAAGTAACGGTCTGGAGAAGCACCTACTCACTGTTGTGATACAAGATGGCAAGCGTTCGGCGGGAAGGCAAAAAACATGTTGGTCCGACATTATAAAGGCCTTAACTGGAATGTCACTGGTTCAGGCAGTGAGAAGATTGCTCAAGATTGCGCAGCATGCATGAGCTTTATCAGTCTTTGAGCTACAGCAGATTAGAATTGATCTTACTGTTTAAAGAGAGAGATGTTATAGGAAGCAAAACCTATTTTAACCCAAGCAAATCTGACCAAAAACTCATTCACTCACTCATTTGCCAAACTGCATAACCGTATTATTGTTGCGGGGAGGCTGAGCCCACCTCTGCCGACAATGAAGGCGGTGCATTCGCTGAACATCTCGCCAGACCACTACAGGGCCAACACACACATTCAAACTCATATCTAGGGACAATTTGGAACAGCTAATTAGCCTAATGTGTATGTCTTTACACTGTGGGAGGAAACCGGAGTACCTGGAAGAAACCCACGCAAGCACGGAAAGAACGTGCAAAACTCCACACAGAAACGACTAAGCCCAGGATGTGAACCCAAGACCTTCTTGTTGTGAGGCGCACATGCTAACCGATACGCCACCGTGTTGCCCCTTGATCAAAACCTGGTATTATCTGTTTGTTTTAGATATTTTTCCACAGCAACATCAGATGGAATTTTACATTCCATCACACACATTTAAGAGCCAATAACTTCCTTCTTCTGTATATTGAGTAAAAGGCAGGCCATGGCCTTATCTATGGCATACAAACCCTACAATCTCATTCTCATGCTGCTTTTGCATATTTGGGCACCGGAACACACCCACACAAATACTGTGATCTGCATAGTGCCCACTGGCAAAATATATAGATGAGCTGAGTTGGCATTTTTGTGAAAATAAAAGTGGTGAAAATCCTTAGCAGACTGGGAGGCATTGGAATAATAATAATAATAATAATAATAATAATAATAATAATAATAATAATAATAATAATAATAATAACAATAATACATTACTTAGTAACAGCTAACAAACATTAGGCTTTCAGTACTGATTTATAATATTTCTATTCAGATCTCTGCTTTTAAATAACAGATGTAAAGCTATCATGTTAAAGTATAGAAATCAAGAATGCTAATAACTGTTCATTTCCAAGCCGTCTTACATCACCCTGATTGTAGCTTTAGTTCAGTTTTCCCTGCCAAGAGACTCGACTAATTACTGCATGTCTTTGTTGATAGTGAGTTTGCCTTATAATGAGGCGAGTTAAAGTGCCTCAGAGGACATACTGCCCTAGTATTCATCAGCACTGAAGGCAGGACAGCTGCTCTGGATGAGGACACACCCTCTGTGGAGAAAGATTCTCACCTCCTGCAGTCTGTCAATGTAGAGTCGACAAGTTTCTAGGTCACAGTCTCCTCTTACTACCACAATGCCAACAGGGGTCGCTGTGGGCACACACACAGACATACAGACACACACACACACACACACACACACACACACACACACACACACACACACACACACACACAGGATAAATATTAGTTAATAATGTATACTATGTCAAATACATGATCATTTATATATCTATGAGAAGAAAACCTTGCTCAATCCTGGGTAAGGGTACACTGGGACTGTTTGCAAAGTTACAATAAAATATCAACACTTTAAGTAAGGGTCCCGGAGAGACCCTTAACCCTTAATTTTTCATAACTGTACTCAGAACTTTACAAATAAAGACTTGAATACTATCACTAGGACTATTTCTAATATTCGACTGTCAATTTTTGTGCATTCAGAGATGATTGTTCATCATGGTAGGAAAGAGTGATCATTACACTCACTATAGCTTTCCTGCCCCCATACTGCCTTGTGAACTCCCAATCCTGTCTGATCTCGGAAGCTAACCAGGGTTGGGCCAAGTAAGTACTTGAATGGGAAACTGCTTGGGAATGCCAGGTGTTGTGCAAGAGGTGCTTGAGGAAAGGTGAAGGCAGACCACCTTCATGTAATATTCTAACTAATCAAACACGAGCACTTGGTATTGGTCTTGGAATTATTGTTTACTTTAGAATACACAAAAACCTCATTTATGGTGAGGCAGTGAGGAAAAGACGGAAGAAGTAGTCACTCACAGACTTCTCGTAGTCGCTCCTTGTCCAACTGCAGGCTTTCATATTCATGCCGGCCGATGCGGTTGACACGCAGCCGTAGGCGTTCAGGCACTGCATGAGGGCTGCACAGTATACACACACACACACACGGCAAAAGAATAATGTGTATTGACAAATACTCTGGTAAAGAAAGCAAATAAAAAAAGCATGTCTCCTGTTTTCCCTCCATTTCTTCCCTTTTACATGTATCTGATTTACTGATTTAGCCAGACAGCATGTTGGCATAGTGGTTAGCATGACTGCCTCAAGCACTACCTGAACCTGATGCTATGGCATTTGTGTGTGGAGTTTGCATGTTCTCCCAGGTGCCTGCGTGGGTTTCCTACAGGTATTCCGGTTTCCTCCCACAGTCCAAAGACATGCGCATTAGGCTAATTGCCCCTAGGTGTGTGTGTGTGTGTGTGTGTGTTTGTTGGTCCTGTGATGATTGGCAAGCTGTTCAGGGTGTACCCCGCCTTCGCCCAATATTGGCTGAGATAGACTCCAGCCTCCTCATGACCCTACTGGTTCAGCAAATAAGTGATTTGATGAGAAAATGATTTAAACATACAGTCAAATTGAGTGTACAAAGTCAAAAAATGAAAAAAAAAAACCTTCACTTTCTATTTGCTTTTTGTATCCAATTATCAATTGAATAATGCAGTAACAGGTTATTTTCTCTTTTTTCAGATTTTGTACTCTCAGTTTTACACTCTCACAAATGAATGATCTTACTTAAATATCATGAGTAGATAGAGTTCATAAAAAAAGAACCTAATCTAAATCTAGCTCTCTGTAGCTTATACAGATATGACCTTGAAAACATTGTCAAAACTATGTATTAAAATCAGTGTTAAAAATAAAAGTAACATAAATGGTAAGGTCCTTGACAAAAATACTCTTCCTAATCACAAAAAACACACAGCACTAAATCACACTTTGTACAGCTTGGTGAAATGTACACTAACACAAACACAAACACAAGAACACACAGGCTGTATTTTCTAGACAATAAGTCATTGTCTGTAAGTCAAGCCTCTATCCCCACCTGTCTGTTTGTCCAGCGTCTACAATATAACAGCACTAAGTCATCTGGTTTATGCTAAAGATAGAAACCATTGCTACAATCATGTGCATATTAGAAAGGGGGGTTTTCAACAGTGAAACTCTAGTAGCAAAATAAAGGCTTTTACATTGCCACTGCCATCAGTTACCATGTGAATGCCCGATCCCGTCGGCTCTCAGGAAACAAAGCAGAGTCGGCAGTTAGCACTTGGATGGGAGACTGACTGGGAATACCAGGTGCTGTGGTGGGTTAGGAAAAAGGCCTGACAACTTACCGTGTAAAAAAAAAATCTGCTAGGAGAACTCTATTAGAATAGAGATGCCGATCCTCAACAATGAGAATGGCATTGGACAAGACCAGACTTTGCCAATGAGGATTTTACAAAAAAAACAATAAACAAACAAAAAAAACAGGATTTATGTGAGGGCAGCACGAGGGCGCGTCGGTTAGCATATCCGAATCATAGCAAGAAGTCCTGAGTTTGACTCCCGGTCTTGCAGCGTTTCTGTGTGGAGTTTGCATATTCTCCCCGTGCTTGCGTGGGTTTCCTCTGGGTACTCCAGTTTCCTCCCACAGTCCAAAAACATGCACTTTAGGCTAACTGGCTGTTTCAAATCACCCCTAGGTGAGAGTGTGAATGGTTGTGTGTGATGACCTTGTGATGGCCTGGCGAGCTGTCCAGGGTGTACCCTGTCCTCACCCAGAGTCAGAGTGAGCTGCAGTTTTACTACAGTGGTAAATCTGTATACCTTGGTGTTCGCGATTTTGGCTGCAGTTTAGTAACTTCTTGCAGCTTCCTAAATATTACTAAGACTGTTATTTCACTTCCTGTATTAGAAATAACTTTAACGTGAGAGCAGCACCACAACCATGTTTAAAACTGGCATATTATTATTAATCTAATGAAAATCATTATAGCAGTGCACTATAAAGCTGCAGTACATGTTTTATAGTCTGGAAAATACAGAAAAACTACAAATGAATATGTGAATCTTGTGTGCGTAGTCTGTGCAGTCACACAAGCAAGCCTCCTTCCACCCTCACACACATAAGTGTGTACACAAATACACACACACACTCCCTCTGCATGGCCAAGGAGTGTGGGGTGAGTGTGTGAGCGTGTGCGCGGTGAAGACCAAAAAAATACTTACACCGAGAAGGAGTCGGGGGGAGCAGAGAGGCGGCGCAGATCTGCTGCGCACACTTTCTGAATGCTGCACCAGCACAGGCAACACAGGAGCAAGCAAGAGAGAGAGAGAGAGAGAGAGAGAGAGAGAGAGAGAGAGGGAGAGAGCAGAGATGAGGTGAGGGAGGGGAGGGGGTGGGACACAAACATGGATAAGGAGCTCAATTTAGTTATTAGCTAAGGAAAGTGATGTGGAGAATTAAAGACAGGTTAGAAAGCAGCAGAGAAAGAAACACTGAGGAGTGAAGGAGTGAAGAAAGGGACAGCGATCAGTGCTGTTCAGAGGGCTCATCACACAGGACACACAAAAGGGAAGGGAGCATGAACCAGTGTATAAGCTAAAACCGCAGGCAGAATCACACAGGCTAATTACACAAGCAGAACCAGGCACTCAAGTGTTTAAAATCAAGTGTATGTCCATATGTGTTTGAGAGTAGAAAGTTCCAACAGTAAAAAGGTATAGTCTGTTGGGCTTTTTACACCGAGCCTAATGGCTCATCAGGCTGGAGCTTATCCCCAGTTTCCGTAGTGTGAAGCAACTAGGAATTTAACTCCTCCTGGATGGGATGCTAGTACATCGCAGGTTACCTTCCCAGTATTTATACTAGTACCCATTTTTACTGCTGAGTGGACAGAGGCACGCTTGGGGTTCTTAGCACAGTGGGGGTCTAATTGGGGTTTCGAACCCACGACCTCATTCATGAGCCCAGCCCTGTATAGAAGCCCTGTATAGAAAAAGGGACCTTCTCTAAGGACTATGCATTATTACTGGCATACATTTTTTCACATTAATATTTTTATCAACTAAATGTTCATAAACTCTGGAATCATGGTGGTGTAGTAATCAGCACGTCCGCATCACAGCAAGAATGTCCTGGGATCGAGCCCCATGACCGGCAAGAGTGTTTCTGTGTTGAGTTTGCATGTTCCCCCTGTGCTTGTGTGGGTTTCTTTCAGGTACTCTGGTTTCCTCCCACAGTTCATAGATATGTACATTAGGATAATTGGCTGTTCCAAATTGCCCTTTGGTGTGAGTTGGAATGATTGTGTGTGTGTTGCTCTTGCGAGTCTAAGCCATTCAGAGTGTACCCCGCCTTCACCCAGTGTAAGCTGAGATAGGCTCCAGTCTCCCCCACCCCTAAGAGTAGGATTAGGGGGTTAGGGGGTAACACTTCCTGCGTTGTTCTGTTTGTCTTTAAGTGGGAAATATTTAAAGTGTTGTGTGTGTGTGTGTCTTACTCATTGAGCAGTGGAACAGATGTGCGTCTCTTGCTCTTCTGCACCATGTTGGCTTGGTTACGGAGTGAAATACGGAGTGTCGATGGTGCCAGGCGACAAGGCTCTCCATCTACCTGCACAGGCACCGTTTTGTAGGTGGTGAGAATCACTTCTCTGCACTGATGCAGTCGCTCGCCATGACCTCCAACCTGCAGCGCAGCCTGGTGCACCAAAAGATAAATATATAGTCCTGTGATTTTCAGCAAGACATGTCCTGCGCTTTCATAACACATCCAGCACATAAAGTAGCCCCTTACCAGGGAGGCCATAGTAAAGCCAATGACCTCAATACTGCCATCATCGTGCCGTTGAGGTTCAAAGTCTCTGTGGTCGCCTGTGTTGCCCCAGGGCATGGTCCCTGCACAGTACCTGCAGAGACGTGAGGTAAGGGGGTGTAAAATAAATGTTACATACAAATAGGCTACTAACTATAAGAATCCAATAATAAATACAATAATACAAAAACTATAATAACGTTTGTGATTTACAAAATTGTATAAAAAATAAAATAAAAATCCTGGCCCCCACTTTGAGAAACACTGACATATAGTTTGCACAACAGGTATTCGCTGAAGGCAAGGTGGATATCATAGAAAAATCCCCAGAGCCAGAGGCAAATAACTGTTTTAGTATATACTACATGTGAACACAAGAAGCCAAGGAAAATTAGATTTTTTTAAATTTAATAGAGTCCAGCATTCCCCTACCTTTGTGGGGTAGATGATGCTGAGACAGCAAACCAATCAGATTCCTGTGTAATATGCTAAAAACTCATAGCAGTAAGTCATTTATTGAATTTGTGGTGTAAGGTTGTGACCTTAAAGAGGTACTGCATATTGAAAAGAGCTGTGAATTAAATTATATAACTGTACCATGATGACACACATCCACAATGATGTTAATATTGATAAAAATACAATTACATTTTTTAAAAACATTATGGCACTTTATGGGTTAAAAATGGCTCAGAATGCCATATCTTTGTTAAAAACATCCTGAACCTTGCAGGTCCATGATAAACTAGAGATGACAATCTGGCATAAAAAAAAAAAAAAAAAAAATATATATATATATATATATAATAAAAAAGAATGTTAAAGTCCACCTTCCCCAGTTCCTGCCCTTCATATATTCATGATAGTCTGTGCTTATTTTCAAATATATGCTGATCAAGACTCATTCACAAATCCTGCCCCACACTCCCCCCAAACATTTTGTTAAGCATTTTTCAAATCTATACAGTGGGTGGAGACACTTTGATGAGTTTCATGACATCATGGATGTAAATTACACCCTGCAGCATTTTCTCGCCATATAGCAGAACTGATGCAGCCCACCAGATAGATGGTGCACCGCAACTGAGACTGCAGCACCACTACAATCACTCTGACTTTCCGATACTCCTGCTACTACTATACTAAAAAGCTAAAGAAAGATTTTGTCCAAAATAAAATTCCTAAGGCCCTGACCACATCTACTTTGATTCAGATCAGTTCTGCAGAGAAGCATCACAGCAACGGTGGCCGGTGTTCCCGTATAAGTTTTATTGAGTTTAGATGTGATATGATTTCCTAGTTATGGGTCAGTTACTTTGGGTAAATAAAGTGGGTAAACGGTTAAATAAATTACTTTGAGTAAAAAAACAACAACAGCATAAACCACATGACCAAAATTATGTGGACACTTGACTCCCAAACCCACATGTGGCTCTTGCCCTTATCTAAAATATAATGTCTAAACATGGCCATCACATTTTATAAGATTTACTCACACCGTTATACATTACAAGCCTACATACTGATCTGGACAAACATTGCTGCTTATTTACACACTTTGTGCATGGGCCTACCCAGCAGGTTCACTTCTATTTCAATTCTCACTACAAATTCAATCTTAGCCAAAGCCTCTTTGAGAACAGGTCTTGAACTGGTTTTGAGCCTGATGTGGACAGGGAGATCAATTCAGATCAATCCAAACTGATTCTGACACTGTAGTGTGGACAGAGCCAAAAACATCCGTCCCAGGATGGCTGCCTGACCTCTTCAGGCCTTTTTCAAGTCCCCACCTCAGTTATATTAACTAGGATGTGACCGGGAATCCGTCAATCCTCAAGTCTTAATATTTACGCAAGAGCTTGTGCAAGTGTTTTACAATGACTGGTGAAACAGATGTATACTGCATACTTATAAAAAAGGTTCACCAAAGTTTTTTGGGGGCAGCACAGTGGCATCGTGGTTAGCATGTCCACCTCAGAGCAAGAAGGTCCTTGGTTCGAATCCTAGGCTCGGCAAGGGCATTTCTGTGTGGAGTTTGCATGTTCTCCCCATATCTGAGTGGGTTTCCTCCGGGTACTCCGATTCCCTCCCACAGCCCAAAGACATGCACATTAGGCTAATTGGCTGCTACGAAATGCCCCTGTGTGAGTGTGAGTATGAGTATGAATGGTTGTGTGTGTTGTTCTGCATTGGTCTGACAAGCTGTTCAGGGTTTACCCTGCCTTCGCCCAGTGTTGGCTTAGATAGGCTCCAGCCTCACTGCAACCCTACTAGGATTAAGCGGTTAGTAAGTGGTTAAGTGAGTGAGTCAGTGAGTGAGTGATTGTCAGTGAGTGAGTGAAAGAGAAAGATTCTTTGGGTAGTTCACATCTAAGTCTGTATAAAGAGGTTCTACATGAAACCCATATCTGTTGAAGACATTTATACAAAATGTGACCCAGAATGATAAACTGTACATTTTATTATGGTAGAATCTTTTTGTAGTGTAATTTATAAAATAAAATTTTCAGTTTTGAATATTGAGCAAACTCCATCCAAACAATTGGTGGATCCTGAAGGCCTCCCGAACAAAACAGTAAATAGATCCGTAGCACAGTAGTGGGTTCTTAAATCCATACACAAACCTGGGGATGTTTAAGAAGACAATGCACTGGAACTTCAAATCCTGGATCTTGGCTGTGAGATCCGTACCGTCACACTTTAGAGGTCAATCAGTAGGACAGAAAGATACACAGAGGAAGAGATGAACAAAGCAACTGAGAATTGTGAAAGTTACAGGAAGAATTGTTTCAGTAAAACTGTCACACTTGGGTAACGATTAGCAGTGTGGCGTGTGGGTGGCATTCACTGCTACTAGGCTTAATGGATTGGACAGGTTACATCTCAGGATCCTCACAATCAAAAGCTTACGAAGACATGGGCCACTCACCACCACTCTGACGTGCTTAGACAGGTCCCTGGAGCTCCTTTGTAGGAAGTCGGAAAAGGCAGCCTGAAAGGACAGAGACACACACACACACACACACACACACACACACACACACACACACACACACACACACACACACACACA
>JAOUQZ010000014.1:7811721-7821721 GCA_028564935.1 Neosilurus hyrtlii | reverse complement strand
TCATCACTACACCATTGTCCTGCCCTGGATTGCAGTTCCAATCTTATAATTTGGTTTTTATGGGATATCTGTCATGCTACTATTATTAACATAACAGTTTACATAGGTACTCTAAAACCATGGTTATGCATGGTTAGTATATAACAACCATAGTGATCTACCATAGTAATTTATATTCATGCACTACATAAAAGTGAAGCATCCCATAAGATCTTTTTTTCTGTTCAAAATTAAGTGTTAAGTAAATTTTGTTTCAGCCATGTTTAAACCATGTTCTGTGGTACTCTGGTACTCGATACTCAATAGGTAGAGAACTCGTCCAAATCTGGACCCAAATACAATTGTTTATTTTGTGCAAAACACATTTTATTTGTTCTCCTAGGACCTGACTTATTTCCTTATTTACAGGTTTAGAGGAGCTGTAAAAGCATCATGATTACAATGGTAGCATCACATGATTCAACCAGTCAGCAAACTAGTTTGTGGATTTAGGCATTCATGCCGAAAAAGTAAAAATTGTAAGATCAAAATTGGCCAATACTAAAAAAAAAAAGGTTATCACATAAAACCAGGATGAAACCAGGTGTATAAGAATGACTGACTAAAAAATCTTAATAGGGACTCTATAATTTTATAGTTTAATTGACTATGAAACAGTGACCATTGTAAAGAGGTGCAACATAGTTCCGTACTTGGTGGGGTGTTGTTTTATTGATTTTCCATTCTCAGGATCTTAGACTCTGTGGATATGTGGTAAGTGGAGTGCTAAGATATATAATTAAGTACCCCTGCTGTATGCCATTGTAATCATTTTTAGGTCCGCATTAGCGGAGTTATTCTTTTCTGGTGAAAAAAGATCTGTCATTGATTTGAAAAGAAATGAGCAATTAACACCCCAAAAAAATTATATATATATGAAGTGTTTTATGTGTATTTGAACAGTATTTTTCTGGTTTGCGAGGGTGTTGGGTCTATGCATTGGAGTGCTAAGATATATAATTAAGTACCCCTGCTGTATGCCATTGTAATCATTTTCAGGTCTGCATTAGAAGAGTTTTTCTTTTCTGGTGAAAAAATACCTGTCATTGATTTGGAAAGAAATGAGCAATTAACCCAAAAATATTATATATATATATATATATATATATATATATATGTATGAAGTGTTTTATATGTGTTTTAACAGTATTTTTCTGGTTTGCGAGCGTGTTGGGTCTACAGTGGAATGCATATGGAGATATAAATGGTTGTAACAGCCATAAAAAATCAGGTCAAACATATTCAATTACCTTAATGCATCATAGTAAAAATATGGCCAATATAGTAAATGTTTGTTACACACACACACAAAGCTGCATAGAGTCTGCTTCACACTGATAACCTGTATAATATCCTAAGCTCCACCCATACACACACACATGCATGTCCCCTGTGCCTGTGAGTGAGGTTCACTGTTGAAATATTGGAATTACATGTCCTGAAACTGAAGTCTGTGCATCTTACTCAGTGCCTGAGAAATCACACTGAACAGACGGTAAGGATCAGGACATTTTTAAATTGAGATAACTGTAAGTGGCTCCTTCAGATAGATAAAAGCCTGCTTAATGGGTTCGTTCCATGTGAGCTTTTGAGAATTCTACTCTAGTGAACAAATATCCAGCAGGCATTTATCATTTATCGATGTCTGGAAGACTCAGAATGGATGTTATGAATGCAAACCCATCTGAGGTTCAGTTTTGTAAATATGTGTACTTAATATCAGCGCTGCTTGGACAAATGAGAAGAAAAGTCTTTCATTTAATAATACAAAATATCCATATAGGGCAGCATGGTGGCGTAAGGGTTAGCATGTCCACCGTGGGGGCCCTCGGTGTGAGTTTGAATGTAAATGGTTGTCTGTATGTGTTGCCCTGCGAGGGTCCGGTGAGCTGTTCAGGGTGTGCCCAACCTTCAGTATCAGCTGAGATAAGCTTCAGCCTCTCCACTACTCTAGTTGGATTAAGCTGTGATGATGAGTGAGTGAGTGAGTGAGTGAGTGAGTGATTATCTATATATAAAATTTGCAGTAAATTATGGCAAGTGTACAAATATGAAGCCCATTAACTGTGGTTAACTTTGAGTGAGTCTCATAAAGACACATATTTTTACTATAATATTTTACACAAATATTTCTTTTTTTCAAAAATATATTAATAAATAAATTCTTAAAAAAATATTCTTTCATTTACAACTTCAAAAATCTGTCGCTATGTTCTTAAATTGGCTGCACACATTGTACTAAATAATTACAATTCCAATATTATCATCCCTTTGACCATTACTGTACAGCCCATGACTAGAAAGAAGGCTGCTGAAACAGGTTTTAGTGAAGGTCACAATGCACTGCTTATTACAGCAAGTTATTCTCTAGTTCAGCCCCAATCAAGTAACCAGGTGCAAAGCAGCAAGTAAAATGGAAAGCAAGTGCAGAAGAGAGATGTTACATGCTTGCACAGAGGGAAGAGAGGGAAGGAAGAACAGAAGGAGAGCAATCAGGAAGAGCTCTTTTAACAAAATGAGTTTTAGTAATGTCACAGCTGACACTGGTCTTATTTCCCAGATGGATATTACAATCAAAATGTCCAGTATACAGCATTTCTTCACAGAGGACCACTTTTTAGTGAACTGGACCTCAGAGCGAGAGCGAGAGAGAGATAGAAGAGGAAGAAAGTAAATGTCTGAAAGTATGAGTTCAATTTAGAAGCTATTGTGTTTTATCCCCCTCTACTTCCCATCATACCTTGCAGTAATGCTACCCCTCCTGAGTTACCATAGAAACAGTCCAACATTGCAGGCCCAACAGTGTATTTAAGGCCATCTTGCTGTGAGCATGGTAATCTCTGTCCTCACGCACATTGTCTCAGGCAATTAGAGAGCGTTGCTCTGCGTGGGCTGTGAACTCGTCCGGTTCTTTTATGTCAATCGTCTGCCCACGTTCTGCAATATGATCTGATCCCTTTCCTCCTCTCGCTGCAGTCTACACACTCAGTGGGAACTGGTCCTGTTGTACATTTTACTTTTTTAATCATTTATCATGTAGTGTAAATTGGATTTTTACTCATCTACTGCTCATTATTTGTGTATTTGTGTATATATATATATATATATATATATATATGTATATGAGTATATACAGAATGCCACACCGCTCTGTGACTGAGTGTACAAAAGAGTAATTATTTATTTATTTACTTTTTGCTTTACTGTATTAATCCCACAGAGCAGTGGTGGCCTGGTGGAAGGGTGCTGGATTACTGATCCCAAGGTCGGGGGTTCAAGCCCCACTGTCACCAGGTTGTCACTGCTGTCCCCCCAATGAGGCTAACTGGGTTATCACAGGCCAGCCATGTCCCTCACTGTCTGTGGTGAGAGGCATGTAAAAGAACCATTGCTGACTTTTGTAAAGAGTAGGCTGCATTGCCGTCACCATGTTTCTGCCCTGCGATGGCCTGGCAAGCTGTCCAGGTTGTACTCTGCCCTCGCCCAGAGTCAGCTGAGATGGGCGCCAGCCTCCCCACAACCCTAATTAGGATTAACTGGTTCAGAAAATAGATGAATAAATGTATTAAACCTGCAATTAATCCATTCAAAGTGAGCACACACACATAAAGAGTGAGCACACACTCGGAGCAGTGGGCTGCCACACACATTGGGGTGCCCGGAGGGCAGTTGGGGGTTAGGTGCCTTGCTCAAGGGCCATGAAGGTGGAGAAAGGGAAGGTACAGCTCACTACTCCCGCCACCACACCAGCTGGTTCGGTAATCAAACCAAAGTATTTGGTCCCATAGTCGCTTCTCCGACTATTAGGCTATGACTGCCCATGTTTGAGGTATAGCATGAATCTCTCCTGTCAACTGGATCAACCCTGGTCACTCACAATGGTTGGTAAGCTGATATATGTGAAGGAGTGCAGATAGTGCTCCCCTCTGAATGTGTTACACCGCCTTATTAAAGCGTATTGTTTAAATGAAACTTGAGAGCTAATCTCAGGTATTTAGCCTAAAAGCTAGTGTCTTTGAATATGCAGTCCAATATAATTTTTATTTATCCTGCGCAAACAGACAAACTATTTAATTCAGTGTTATATAGATATAGAAAAGTCTCTGCTATGGAATACTTTGTAGAAAACCCAAAGTTGCTACTCAGTTTGCAGAGTAGCTTCAGTGGAAAATAGCAAAGCAGTATGAATGTAGTTATTTACATTTTTCTTAGTTTAATGTAGCTAAACATTTTATAATAACATTAGTTTGAATGAATTTTAGCTATTTTAAATTATGAGTACAATGTAGATCGACACGTTACAACATTAAAGTATAGTCACCAAAAATGGTCTTTATTTACTGCATGGTCTGTTCCCTATGTATCTCCAGAAAATCAGTAAACTACAGCTGCCTTGCTGGGGAACACTGTAGGGTCAGAGCTGTAGAGATCATTTTCAAGTACTGATTCATGAACCACAGTCATTAAAGCAGACAGTTGACACTTAGCTACCAGAGACATTGTGTAGTACAATAGTGACTCACCACCACAAAACCCGCCTTTTGCTCCTTGATACCAAAGAACTTCCCCTCTGTGCACCTTGCTTACTTGTTCCAGAGATGAATGCAACAGCCATGACTGAGACTACGTATATGAGAACTCTAATCAAGCGCCTCTAAACAATCTAACACATTAACTTCAGCATACCTGCAAATACACAGCATGTAGGCAGGACCTGTTGCTGGATACCTGAGAGCATCGAGGTTGATGGTGGATGTCACCGGAGCTCTCGGAGAATCTCTCGGCACCATCAGCGCTACGTCACTCATTGAAAGGCCACCCACAGGATTAATTCTGGCACAGAGCTGAGGCTATTTTAAGATTCATTATGCAACCCAGTTAACTTTCTTCGAGATAGGATTGCCAGAAACAATGATACGCTTCTTAAATTAACATCTATTTCAGGCATAGAGTATTGCCTAATGTTTAGGGCTTGTCTGTCATTTCTGCTCGTAAATCTCAACCAAATATTGTAAATTCATGTTTATTTTGGAAAATATGTGTTAGCTAAAATCTTATCGTGGTGGAGGGGTTTGCGTGTCCTAATGATCGTGGAAGCTATGTTGTCAGGGGCATTATGCCATGGTTAGGGTCACTTAAGGCAAACAGGTCCTAGGTGAAGGTCCTGACTAAGCACGATTCAGAAAACCTCTATGAGCAGGCTTAATTCAAGGACACAGTTTCCCTTGTCCGGATGCAGGTTACTGGGGTCCTCCCCTGGAGCCAGGCCTGGGGGGGGGTTCAACGGTGAGCGCCTGGTGGTCAGGTTTCTGCCCATGGAGCTCGGCCAGGCCCAGCCTGAATAGGATATTTGGGTCCGCCTTCCCATGGACCCACCACCTGTGGGAGGTGCTATAGGGGTCAGGTGCAGTGTGAGCCGGGTGGCAGCCAAAGGCATGGGTTCTGCTGGACTGATTCTTGGCTACTGACTCTGGCTTTTGGGACATGGAATGTCACCTCTCTGGCAGGCAAGGAGCCTGAGCTGGTGCGCGAGGTTAAAAGATACCAACTAGAGATAGTCGGGCTCACCTCAACAGATAGCTTGGGCTCTGGAACCACCCATCTCGAGAGGGGTCCCTAGAGGGTGTGCTAGAGGATGGTCTCCCTGGGGACTCTCTTGTCATCCTGAGAGACTTCAACGCCCATGTGGGCAATAGCAGTGTGACCTGGAAGGGTGTGACTGGTAGGTACAGCCTCTCCGATCTGAACCTGAATAGTGTTTCATTGTTGGACTTCTGTGTTCCTCATGTTTTGTCCATCACAAACACCATGTTCGAACAAAAGGGTGTCCATAAGTGCACTTGACATCAGGACACCCTAGGCTGCAGTTCGATGACTGACTTTGTAGTCATGTCATAGGACCTGTGGCCGCATGTTCTGGACACTCGGGTAAAGAGAGGAGCTGAGCTGTCAACCGATCACCATCTCATGGTGAGCTGGCTCTGATGGCGGGGGAGGCTGCCCTTCAGACCTGGGAGACCCAAGCGTGTAGTTAGGGTCTCCTGGGAACATTTGGCAGAGTCTCCTGTCAGAAGGGCCTTCAACTGTAGCCTCCAGCAGAGCTACAACCACATCCCAATGGAGGCCCGGGACCTAGAGTCCAAATGGGCCATGTTCAGTGTCTCTATTATTGAGGCGGCAGCCCGGAGCTGAGGGGGGAAGGTCATTGGTTTCTGTCG
Source organism: Neosilurus hyrtlii (assembly GCA_028564935.1). Lineage (NCBI taxonomy): Eukaryota > Metazoa > Chordata > Actinopteri > Siluriformes > Plotosidae > Neosilurus > Neosilurus hyrtlii. The sequence continues at coordinate 7,815,464 of JAOUQZ010000014.1, read as the reverse complement.
TGGGGGCAACTTCCAAACCAGGTGGTGGACACCTGCGGTGAGGGGGGCTGTCCAGCTGAAGAAGAAGGCCTATCGTGTCCCTTTGGCCTGTGGGACTCCCGAGGCAACGGATGGGTACCAACAGGCCAAATGTGCTGCATCCCAGGTTGTCACCGATGCACTCCCACCAACATGCCCTCTATGAAAGAGGAAAAGCTTAGGGGTTCAGAAGGCGGTCTGCCCATTACTGGAGCAGAGATCGCCGAGGTAGTAGGCTCCTCAATGGCCGGGCTCCAGGGGTGGACAAGATCCGCCCTGAATACCTGAAGGCTCTGGATGTTGCAGGACTGTCTTGGTTGACACATCTGTGCAATATCGCGTGGTAATCGGGGGCCATACCTCTGGATTGGCAAACTGGGGTGGTAGTCCCCCTTTTTAAAAAGGAGATCGGAGAGTGTGTTCCAACTATCGTGGAATCACACTCCTCAGCCTAACCGGGAAAGTCTATTCAGGAGTACTGGAGAGGAGGATCCAGCCGATGGTTGAACCTCAGATTCAGGTGGAACAATGTGGTTTTCGTCCTGGTCACACCACTCTTGACCAGCTCTACACACTCTACAGGGTCCTGGAGGGGCATGGGAGTTTGCCCAACCTGTCTACATGTGCTTTGTGGACTTGGAGAAGGCTTTCGACCATGTCCCTCTGGCTATCTTGTGGGGTGTGCTCCGGGAATATGGTATACCGGACCTGTTGTTACGGGCTGTTCAGTCTCTGTATTGCCAGAGTCAGAGCTTGGCCCTCATTGGTAATAACATGTTGAATTCTTTTCCATTGGGGGTTGAACTCTGCCAAGGCTGTCCTTTGTCACTGGTTCTGTTCATAATTTTTATGGATAGAATTTCTAAGGGCAGCCAAGGTGTTGAGGGGTTCTGGTTTGGTGGCCATAGGATCTCGTCTCTGCTTTTTGCGGATGATGTTGTCCTTTTGGCTTCACTGAGATGGGACCTCCAGCCACGATTTGCAGCCGCGTGTGAATGTGTGATGTGAAAGGCGTAATGGTGACGAGGGAGCTGAGCCGGAAGGCTAAGCTCTCAATTTACCAGTCGATTTACGTTCCTACCCTCACCTATGGTAACGTGCTTTGGGTAATGACTGAAAGAACAAGATCATGAACACAAGTGGCTGAAATAAGCTTCCTTCGCAGGGTGATGGGGCTCTCCCTTAGAGATAGGGTGAGAAGTTCTGTCATCCGGGAGGAGCTTGGAGAAGAACCGCTGCTCCTGCGCGTTGAGAGGAACCAGTTGAGGTATCTCGGGCATCTCCTGAACACCTCCCTGGTGTGGTGTTTCGGGCATGTCCAACCGGGAAGAGACCCAGAACATGCTGGAGGGACTATGTCTCTCGTCTGGTCTAGGAACGCCTTGGCTTCCCCCCCAGAAGAGCTGGAGGAAGTGGCTGGGAAGAGGGACGTCTGGACCTCACAGCTTAGTCTGCTGCCCCACCACCCGACCCCGGAACAAGCGGAAGAAGATGAAGATGAAGATGAAGTGTTAGCTAAAGCCTAATGCACAAGTAGTAGTTATGCTGAGGTGTATCAAATTAGCATATGACACATTCTACATGAAGTGGGCACATAAAAAGTCCCACCAACTTTCATCCAAGCAGAAGAGTAAAATAAGATTTTATTTCTATATTACTGTTGTCTTTATTTAAAAAGACATGTTCCCTCAAAAAATCAAGTCTGTGCAAGGCATAGTTTGCAGATTGTCATCCATCTGCTTGTACAGTGCTGCATATACAGTGAGTAAGACACTTGGTGCACAAATGCTAGCACAAAATCCCTCCGATTTATCTACTTTCACTTTCAAATATTTCCTAAAATTAATCAATTTTAGCTGCTAACAACTTCAAACTTTACCTGTTGCAATCATTACTTCGAAGGATGGAAGTAAAAAACTAGAAAACTGAGGCAAACTAATGCAGACAATCCACAATTTATTTGAGTCTGATGTCCTTATTAAGAATAGGATGAAGATGCAAATGAACTTTGGAGACAGATATATACTTTAAGGTTTTATAAATAAAAGACATTTTGTACTTGGAGCTATCTTCACTACGATTTAATAATCACTGTTAAGGTTTGTATTGTTATATGTGTTATTTTTGTCGTATTATTATAAATAAGGGGCAGTAGTCGATCGGTGGTTAAGATGCTGGCTTACTGATCCAAAGGTCGGGGGTACAAGCCCCACTATCACCAAGCTGTCACTGCTGCCCCGCCATTGCAGCTATCTGGGTTATCGAAGGCCAGCCATGACTCTCACAGTCTGTGGTGAGAGGCATGTAAAAGAACCATTGCTGTCTTTGAGAGAAGGCTATTGGGTTGCCATCAGCGTGTTTCTGCCTTGCAATGGCCTGGCAAGCTGTTCAGGGTGTACCCTGCCCTCACCCAGAGTTGGCTGAGATGGGCGCCAGCCTCCCCGCAACCCTAATTAGGATTTAGTGGTTCAGAAAATGGATGGATATTATGAATAAATTTCTCAAATTCTGCTAATCATCCATGTATTGGGGTGGCGGATAAGGGATGAGGTAGGAGGTGCACTGGGAACTGTGGCTGCTGTATCACACAAGTAAACTTTTATACGTTTCCCTTCATTTAGAATTTAGAAAAGTACTAAAGTGTTGAAGTCAACACTATCATGACCGCAAAATTTCCAGCTCTAAACGAATGACAGATGGCTATAACAGCGTTATAGTTTTTACATTATTAAGACACAATAAATAAAGTATGATTAAAAAAAAACTTATACCCCTACAGGTGTCTTTATTTACACCAGTAATCCACAATGATTAGCTTAAAAACAAGTTCGGATCAGTGAACTTAGCTGATATAACTGGTTAACACATTTTCTATAATAGCTTTAGAAATACATATTTGAACACAAATTTCCAACATACCATGCAGCTACTGTAAATGTTTAGAGTTTTCAGAGTGTCTAATGGATTAAAACTGAATAAACAATGTTAGACCACTATATTTGTATATAAATTATACCAATAATGGATCACAATTACCTTAAAGGTACAGTCTTACATAAAATATTTAGTCATTTGTTGCTAATAGTTCATGGTGACTAAATAAATCAAACCTTTCAGTTCCAACATTTATCACAGCTGTGTGTATTGTGATACTTGAGTAAAATTTTTTGTTTCCCATCACTTTAAGCCCACAGCTGCCAAACAGGCTAAACTAGGTCACGTCAGATCACGTGGTACATGAAACGTCATACACTGGGCTCTGCAAAAGTGCGGAAGTGAAAAAAAAGTCCAGTATGGCTAAAAACGATCCTCACGTGTGGGGGGGAAAAAAGGAAAACCAGAGATATATGCTCAATGGAATTTTGTTGCAAGTCCACCGAGGATGAATTAAGCCTCATAAAGTTCCCACGAGAGGACTGGATCCCTCAATAACAACCACAGCGTTCAGGCAGGCTGGGAACCGACTCCGAGAAGACTTGATTCACTGATTCAGATATACATACAGTGTGTATATATAAAGGCTTTAGAGTCTTATTAAAGCGTCTTTTACGTTAATAAGAAATCTTAAGGTTAATATTTCATGGATGATTAAATTACTTTAACAGACTCTAATGAGCTGTACCATGCATTTATACATGCATCTAAAATAAGTTTAATATGTATAATATATACATTGTACTGCACCCTTTATGTAGCTACTAATTTTTATAGATGCTTGAGTAGAT
>JAOUQZ010000014.1:7798084-7811621 GCA_028564935.1 Neosilurus hyrtlii | reverse complement strand
TATTTAGTCATGTTTTTGTTGCTAATAGTTCATGGTAAATAAATAAATCAAACCTCTCAGTTCCAACATTTATTACAGCTGTGTGTACTGTGATATTTGAGTTCAATTTTGTGTTTTCCATCACTTTAAGCCCACATTTGAGGAAACGACTCGCAAGAAGCGTCTTTTACATTGATAAGAAATCTTAGGGTTAGTTAATATTTCATGGATGATTAAATTACTTATCAGATTGTAATGAACTGTACCATGCATTTATACATGCATCTAAAATAATAATAAAAAGTTTAATATATATAATATATACATTGTATTGCAGCCCTTATGTAGCTACTAATTTTTATAGATGCTTGAGTAGATTTAAATACGTTATATATTTATGCACAGTATAGCTACATGATATATTGACATATGTTGTTATGTGTATACTTAAGTTACACAATATGGGGTTGAAATCTGATCACAGACGATGCTCACCATCCAGTGTTTCCGAGATACACTTCCCTGTCATCTTAATCCTCTTCACTGAAACATGACCCCAAACCTTCCCCCCATGGGTTCATATGCAAATAAAACATTCCCTAAATCATGTTCATCAATGTCAGGTTCATTGACATTGCTCCTGTGGTCGCTAAACTGACTAGAAACTGACGAGGACTCCGAGGCTGCATGCTTGCACGCTGTTAACAAACCTGTGAGACCAGTTTCTGACGTAGCAGATCACGTCACCACATTTGCTTCGTTTTGGAGAGCTGGATTTATTTCTTTGTTATCTACATGTGTTTTTGTTCTAATGATTTCAACATGCTTAGCAGGTAAGATTTAGCATATTTAAGCATACTTATATCCTACTTAAGACTGTACCTTTAAGGGATAATTTGAGCCAGCTAGCTTAACAGTTGTAACTGTTATAACTGGCTAATACTTACACTTCTATAGCATATAACTCCTAAAAAATACAAATAAAACTTTGTATATGATCAGATCTGATGTGGGTTTTACCACAACTGAAAGACTTTTGCTCTCTGGAAAAGAAGTATGCTATAGATATGACAGAAAACAGTGTGCACAGTGGTCTGTTTAGAACTGAGAATTTTTCTGTCATGGCAACGTGACGTCACACTTTAGTACTCTATAAACATTACATTACATTACAAAGAAAAAAAAACCCAGGCGTAAATCAGAGGACAAGCTGGTTATTTTTTCCATCGAGCAACAGTAAGAAAACATTGAAACAAACATCTGGTGTGACCAGTAATAATAAATATTAAGCACCTCAATTATTTTGCCGTTAAAACAAAGACCCCTTGTTTTCTACTGGCTCAGAAGGCCAGAGCTGGTTAATTCATAGGTTGAAGCTCACCGAGAAAAATCTGGCATGAAGCAAAAGAGAAAGAAATATAAAATATAAAAGAAATTCATAAATACTGTGGTTAAAAATAAGTTTATTGTGACTGCTAGGGCAAACCGGCTAACACTTTTTGATACAGGGATTTACTTGAGTATCTTCCCCTAAGCACAACAGTTCTTCTGCAGATGTACACACAAGCATCCCAATGTCCTCTCACAACGGCCGGGTTCATAATATTCAACCAATCTGTGAACGTTCCAGTAACGAGGCACCTGTTACCAAAAATAGTCCAAGATCGATGACGTCTTTGACTGAAATGATAATCACTCTCATAACAACCTCATTTATAATGAGCTAACCTGCAGCTTTCTTGATGAATATTTACACAAGAGCAAGGAAATAACACTCACTAATCCATCACGTTCATCTTATCAACAGGATATGTATTACAGGAAATTTTTAACACTGAGAGAGCAATGAGTACAGCCAGACAAACACTTTCAAGACACTGAAACATTTTCCACTCGCAGCAGACTATGAAATAAGAGTGACTGATAAGGCCAGAGGGAATTTTTCCTGTCTATAGCTCACAACAGATTATTTCTAGTGATGTCACCACAGCAACACACATTATCCATGCCAATACTCCATATTTCTACCCTCACTGGCATCATGAAGTTACTATTGCTCTTTCCAGTGCCACCAACTATTCTCTTTCTGCCTTCTAAAATAGGTTTGTGTGCTCACGGTGTTTGCAGTTACAATACTGATTAGCAATCAGATCATCTTCAGGTTATCCCTACAACATGACACTCCACACTGTATACAGTAAATGTGTTTCATATATACGACACAGGTATGGGGCAGCCAGTGGCATAGTGGTTAGCATGTTCACCTCACAGAAGGAAGGTTTTGGGTTTGAATCACGGGCTCAGGCGTTCCTACGTGGAGTTTACAGTAGTGTGCAGTAAAGATTATACACCACCTCTTTTGTTTAAAAGGGCTCCTACTAAAAAGAAGTAAAAAATTACTTGTCTATAATTTTTTGGTCAAAATGTATTGAACAATGCTATTGTAGGCAATGAGAACCAAAAAAAGCATTCCGACAAGTATACTGAGGTAAAAGTATGGCTAATTAACAAAAACACTGAAAATACCAATTTTTCAGAAAAATAGAAAGGTGTCACAAATTTTATTTTTTTGACTTTTGCATAGCATGAATGAACTTCAAACCATATGGAAAATGAAGATAAATCAGAAACCAAGTGCTATTCAAATATTTATTTCATGTAATACTGGATCATATTGATGAGAATAAGTAAACAAACAACAATATATAGTAATAACAAAAATAACAGTCACATTTTTAAGGAAAAAAGTCAAAAGTAAAAAAAAAAAAAAATTCGTGACACCGTTCAATTTTTCTGAAAAATTGGTATTTTCAGTGTTTTTGTTAATTTGTTTGGTTCTCATTGCTACAATGACATTTGACATTTACATTTACAGCATTTGGCAGACGCTCTTATCCAGAGTGACTTACAATTATCATTTTTATACATCTGAGCAATTGAGGGTTAAGGGCCTTGCTCAAAGGCCCAACAGTGGTGATAGTGGGGATTGAACTGCTGACCATCAGATCAGTAACCCATCACCTTAACCACTAAGACGCCACTGCCCTATCCCTACAATAAATGCATTTCATACTGTAGACAATAGCATTGTTCAATACATTTTCACCAAAAAATTATAGAGTAGTCATTTTTTTACTTCTTTTTGATAGGAGCCCATTTAGACAAAAAAAAAAAAAAAAAAACATGTTCTCCCCACGCTTGCACGGGTTTCCTCTAGGTACTCTGGTTTCCTCCCATAGTCCAAAGACATACATATTAAGCTACTTGGCTGCTCCAAATTGCCCCCAGGTGTGAGGGTGAATAGAGGTGTGTGTGCTGGCCCTGCAATGCTCTGGAGAGCTGTTCAGAGTGTACAAACCCCCCACCCCATTGGCCAGTGTCGGCTGAGATAAGCTTCAGTCTCCCCGCAACCCTAGTAGGATCAAACGGTTCGGCAAATGAGATGATTAATGAAAACTCAGGAATGGTACAATCTGAATGGTTTGCTATCTTAAGGTAATATACATTGTCCAGTGGTGAACAAAAGCTCATGGTTTGTTACAATCTGATTCTGAAATCCAAGACATTCCAAAGAATTCCGTGGAAAAAAACGAAAGAATGCTATGCAACATGGCCTTGCAGCATTTTTAAGGGACAAAAGCGCTTTTTTTCCCAAACTTAAATGAGTTTTTAAATATGTAATAATAGAACGACATTATGAAGACTTTTCATCGATATCCAACTCGCAATTGGTGAATGATTGTTATTTAGCTTTCTTGTCAGAACAATGACATTTTAAAGGAAAATCACTATTTTTATTATAAAGGAAAATGCACACTAAATAATTTACTTACTACTTTTTATGAATAATGCATCGGCTGCAATGATAAGTAGGATATATTTTCAAATAAAATTGAGTTTTTGCCATTTTGGCTGTTCTTCACTTTGGTTAACAATTTTCTAACTTACCCATAACAATGTCTGGCTACCTGCTGACAGTGCTGGTGAAATTCAACCATTGCATAATTTCTCTCTAAATAGAGTGATGCAGCAGCTCTTTCAGCTCGTCATTTGTATATACTGGTCAAACAGATAAAGTTTCAACCACCATCAAAGCCATCGAGCTTGTTGGTTGAGACTCTGCTGAAACTCATCAGATACAGTCACTGACAAAAGTCTTGTCGCACATGTGGACATTCATGTATAAAAGCCCATATCTCACCAACCTATTCACCGATTTTCATCAACTATGCCTTATATTAATCCTATAAGTATACAGTTGTTTTGTAAAAGCAACAGGAAATTGTAAATTTATTTATACTTTTTACAGCCAATATAAGCTCCAGTCCATTCTAGGCTAAACTAAAGTCTTGTCGCAATCATGTAACATCAAATTCTGGATCAAAGTAATTAGTAAAATTAGTAAAATATAATTAGCAAAATTAGTAAAATATTATGAAAAGTGATTGATAAACAAAATATATATAAAATGCAAGTATTAAAGCAGCTTTCAGGCAATTCATAAAATCTTTTTGCAAAAACTGTAGAAACCTTCAAGATCTCCTAAAAGCAAATGAAAATAATTTGTAAGCAGTAGTAAGAAATTCCAGACACCCTTTGTACACATAGGTAAGCTCAGTCATGCAAGGAAAACTATCCACAAAACAACTGGCAGCACAAAAGTTGAAGTTAGCCTCCTGATGACTCACTCAAAAGCTCCATTAGGACTCGTAGCTAACAATGTCTGCTTCAGCATCAACTCTATATCACATTTCTTACAATAGTCATTATACACCCTACAGGTCCTGTTTAAGATACAGCTAGAACACCATGATGTGCTTACCAAGGCCCTAACATGTGAAAACTGTTATTAGAAGAAACACATATATAAAAATATATTTGAGATGAATTATAAATTCGATATCATATTGCTATGCCACCAATGTTGTTACTGACCATCTAGAAAATTGCTGGACCCAGAGTTCACAGAAGAGACAGTCATGTATGAAAGTGAAACATCATGGTTTAAGGTCACCTCCAGTACATAGATATCACAAATCTATGTAAGATGGGTGGGAACATACCAGACACAACATAATCAGACCATTTGATGAAGAAGCTGTCCTCTAAAATGTTTAAATGTATATTAAAAATATATTACAAGTGTCTTGGGCCTCAAGAATTTTTAGTAGCACTTACAAATATGATACTGAATCTTGACAGTGTCTGATTCTTTTAATATGAAAATTATTCATCATGACAAGCACCTAGGTGTCTGGTACCATCATGGCCATGTTTGCAAAGAAATTTTTCAATATGACGTTATATTTGCTACAATATTATATATTTAGTTATAAACAAGGCCAGTCTTGGAAGTGAAATGAATTCTTTGTGACAAGACTTTTGTCCAGGCAAAAATGGGAATGTTTATATTTAATAAGCTGTAAAGATTGGAAGAAATTTCTTTCCAATACCGCTGCTAGTTCCAATACTGCTGCTAGCACATATTAGTCATTATCATCAAACTTATTTTAAGTCATAGTTGATGAAAATCGGTTAATGGATTGGTGAGTTATGAGCTTTTTACATGAATGTCCACATGTGCGACAAGACTTTTGTCAATGACTGTATATGCCACATTCTGGAACTTGCTGTCTCCACTAGGATTTCGAATTTAACTAAATTTTCCACCTCTGAACACAGCATTTGTCATCACTGTCATATCTCTTAGTATATGGCGTCTCTTCTGTGAACGAAATCTAAGTGTAGGCACCAAGGGAGGAGGAGGGAAGCATGAGATAAAAGTGCTACACATGTTCCTTTTTAACAACGCTGCCATGGCGCACATACACACTCACGTGAAGCTTCATCTACTTTAGCACCGGAGGCAGATTTGTGACTAGGGCTAATTTAGTCTGCGCTCTTTTATCAAATGCTGTCTGCCTCAAGACATACAAACACTGAGATACTCTATGAAGCAGCCCAGCACGCAACAGTGTTACACTGTTAAACTTATTAAATGTTGTGGTTTCACTTCTCAGAATCTCAGAATGTGTGCTTTAAATTGCAGATCCAAAAGCTCTAGGCTGTTCTGTTAATGGTTAGGCTGGTACCAATACTGATACTGTGGTACTATGATATAGGATAACGCATATCTATTATATTATGAGCAGGAAGACATCATAGTCTCTAGAAAAATCTTGTGCTACCTTCAATTGTTCATTTTACTTCTCAAGAGGAAAGGTAATAACCAAGATATTTATACACTTAATTATAATTATTTACATATACACTTTATTATAATTATACAATTAATTATACACTACTAGTCACTACCAGTTTGTACTCAGTTTCTTGTGTTTCCATACTTCTGTATTCGTTGGTATCTATGTTTATAAGAACGAGAGTAGTCACTGTACCATAACTCACATACTGAAATCACTGAACACTAAAAATTCCAAATTATTTCAGGTTTTTTTTTGTTTCATGTACTCATATACATAAAAAGTGTTAAATATAAATGTATATTTTTTTCTATCAATACACGTAGTATTAATTCATGCTAACCATGTTTAAATAATTGGAATAACATCAGATAAGATGGATCTCTCATCACATCTTTTACTGCAAAAGGTTTTTCTGAGTTATGGGTAAAGTGGATTGTAGTATAACTTCAGGAGAAGGCAAAACCAGCCTAGGAACAATAGTTTATAACAGCTGCTATAACATACAGTACCAGTCCAAAGTCTGGACATGTCCACTAATTCTAATTGAAAAAGAAGGTGTGTTAACTTTTACATAACATCACATTTACGGCATTTGGCAGACACCCTTATCCAGAGTGATTAATCTTTTTTATACAAATGAGCAATTGAGGATTAAAGGCCTTGCTCAAAGGCTCAACAGTGGCAGATTGGTGGTACTGGGACTTGAACCCCAAACCTTTGGACCTGTTAGCCAGAGCCTAAACCACTATGCCACCACTCCTCCTTTTGCCTGGTGCTGTACATTACCCCATCAAATAAATGGAATATTCAGCACAGTGTCGACTGTGCTGACACTGCACATTGAATGTGAAACACTTGTGAAACTATATTATTTAAAAAGTTTAACTATATTAATGACTAATTAGCAGAGAAATTTATATTTATTTATTTTACTTAATGGTTTAAAACTCAGATCATAAATACAGAATTTATTTTTAAAAAACACAAATGCAGTGTATAATAATAATAATAACAACAACAACAATAATAATATTGGGTGGTAGGTGGTGGCTTACTGATCCGAAGGTCAAGAGTTAAGGCCCCGCTATCACCAAGTTGTCACGGCTGTTTCCCCAGTGCAGCTAACTGTGTTATCAAAGGCCAGCCATGTCTTTTACATTCTGTGGTGAGAGGCATGTGAAACAACCATTGCGGTTGGTCATAAAGAGTAGGCCACTTGATTGCTGTCAGCGTGTTTCTGCCCTGCAATGGCCTGGCGAGCTGTCCAGGGTGTACTCTGCCATCACCAAGAGTGGGGTGAGATGGGCTCCATCCCTAATTAAGGACCCTAATTTGGATTAAATGGTTAAAAAAATGAATGAATGAATAATAATAATAATAATAATAATAATAGAACAATAACAAGAACAGCTTTCTCTCTTAATTTTTTAGATTTACAATGCATTTTATGCATTTACGCAACATTTGTTATACTGACAATACGGTGAGGTTTCCACTGTAGCTGGGAAGACATTCTGTATGTTAGCATATTTACCTACATTCAGAAGGTTATGTTTTTGGTTAGGTTTGTTTAAAAAATTTTATATTTTATTTTTAGGCAATATTGCCCTTCCCTAATGAAGACTCCTGAATTTTACATGCAAAATAGAAGCAAGTGCAACAAAGACTTCAAAAGACCTGTGGCTCATTCTCCAAGACACTAAGTAAAATGCACCAGCTAACTTCCTTCTTATACTGAACAAACTGTTGCTATGATTACTATTTAAGCAAAGGACTGTTTTACCACTACTGACTTCGTTTAATTTGTTACCTTTCAATGCGTGTTGAGGTATGTTCATTTTAGGTAGAAACTCTTTATTTAATTATTTTTAAGGTCATCTTTATTTTACAGTATGTCTTAGAATGTAACTAAGACCTAAACCTTTTTTCTTGGTGGCCATAACACAAAGTAAGAGGTACAAAAAGATTTGAAACACCAATTCAATCAAATTCAGGAATATGTTACACAATGAAATCACCCCAACCAACTCTTTCTGTGATAAGTGTGTTTGAGGAGAGTGTGTTACATATGCTATCAGAGCTCCCACATTCACATATCTCTATCAGCCAATCTCAAGTAAGGTGGGTGGGCAGATTGACTACTGCTCTGGAGAGTGAATTTTATCTACCACGCATCAATAAATATAATCTCTTTTCAGTCCAATGGGTAATTGAGTCTTGTATCAATTACTGATGATAAAAGTACTGTAAAGTAAATGACTATGACGCTTGGGGTGTGGCCCCTAGGTGGCCTGAAGTGAAAGGGTGACAAAGTGATGTCGGGAAAAAGAAAGTTGCAAAAACTTAATTGCTGAAGTGAAGTGCAGTTTTGAAATCACTCCTACACAAGCTGTCTGAGAGAGATGTGCCGCTGACATCAGCATTGTAGCAGCTGTCTCAGAGATCTCGCAGTCACCTTTCTAAAAGCATGCTGGCATTTACTTCAGAACCAGTCTATAAACTTTACTGCGTCAATGCTCAAATAAGAAAATAAGATTGCAGCGTAAGCCAATGTTGTTCACTAAGTTGAACCTGAGTCATTGTGTGGAGGAAGTGATGTGCATACACTTGAACGTGGGTACACTGTGCTGCAGTGCAGTGTCATACAGTTACATGAAGACATTTAGCTGAAGTTTTTGGTTAAAGTGACTTATATTAAGCACCCGCTGGGTGCCCTGGAACAGGACAGGGATGAGTGCTTTGCTTAAAAACTTGTGATCAAACCCAGACTTTGACATACTGTTCAAATGCAGTATTCTGTGCTGGAGTCAGGAATGGGCACTGCACTTGGGTTCCCAATTTGCAGCAACCAAAAAGGTTATATATGCCTTGAATTTCCTAAGACAAGAAAAAAGCCTAAATCCAAAGCATCTAATAAAAGTATTTATCCATTTGTCCTTCTATGTAAAACCTCAAGTGTTTCTCTGTTTTAGAGAGGGTTCCAAATAGGGTAGTGCAATATTAAGAACATATATCGTTTCATATTACTCTCTACTGTTTATTTTGCATCCACAAATCATAATCATTCACTCACTCAGGTAATAAATACAATTGTTTATAAAATTATTTAAAAATAAAACCTTTTTGTCAAGTTTCATGAAAAAAACAATTCAAAGTATTTACATGATGCATTATAAAAAAACAACAAACTGAATCATTATGGACTATAGTCACATGACTGTAACAATAAAAATGTAATGTTTCTTATTCCTCTGTACACAGTATATGTTTTTCGGTATTTAAATTTTGCGCAGCACGGTGCCGTAGAGGTAAGCATTTCCACCTCACAGGAAGAAGGTCCTGAGTTCGAATCCTGGGCTCGATGAGGACGTTTCTGTGTGGAGTTCACAGATTTGCTTGCTTACGTGGGTTTCCTCCAGGTTCTCTGGTTTCCTCCCACAATCCAACGACATGCACATAAGGCTAATTCGCTGTTCCAAATTGCCCCCTTGGTGTGAATATGAATAGTTGTGTGTGTTTTGACCTAGCGATTGACTTGTGAGCTGTTCAGGGTGTACCCCACCTTCGCCCTTAGTCAGTTGAGAAAGGCTCCAGTCTCCCCGTGACCCTAGTGGGGTTAAGCAGTTTACAAATGCATGAATGAGCATTTAAATTCTCATGTGCTGGGTGTAAAACTCAAACTTCAAAATTTGAAACAGAATAGAATAAAATAGAATTACAAAAATTCATACAGTGCGTGTCACACAGAGAGGCGAATAGCAACTGTCCTTTCAATTCACATCAAAAATCTTACGCATGCTCAACTGTCAAAACTATTCTATTATTAGTGTCAAAGTCGACAATTGGGTGAAGGAGGGGTACACCCTGAGCTGGCTAACACCTGCAATGGTCTGGTGAGCTGCACAGGGTGTACCCCGCCTTCACTTATTGTCGGCTGAGATAGGCTACAGCCACCCCGCACCCTAATATGATTAAGTGATCTGGCAAATGAGTGAGTGAGTGTAAATATGGTTGGATATACCCATTATCAAATAAGATAATATATACAACAGTTCTCAGCATCGTCACTGTGGACTAGGATGAAATTGTATTTTTGACAAATCTGTTCTGAACAGGCAGTAGACTCTGTTAATGTCTGCTCCAAATCAATTCGTAAAACTAATAGTGAGTGCTTCTCTAAAGCAGGTCCTAAAAAAAAAACCTTAAAAAAATAAATCATTATATACAAGACAAGAGATTAGAGCACTCCCAAATTTAACAGGGTGATATTTTGTGTGTGTGTGTGTGTGTGTGTGTGTGTGTGTGTGTGTGTGTGTGTGTGTGTGTGTGTGTGTGTGTGTGTGTAATGACTGAACAACTGTGGGATTTCTGCCTGTACCGGATGAAGACCTATTTCTCTTTCTTTTGCCCCTGGATGCTGTCACGACAATCTGATATCCACCCACTCACAATGGCAGGAAAAACCCACACACAGGCAGAACCTGCACACACGCATATATCAGCAAACATGTCACCAGGTCATAGAAAAAAGGATGAAGAAAAGGGATTTGTGTTCTGACCTTGTAGGGACATTTCTACTTTCTGCATTTCCACAACTAAAAACGAACTGGTCTTGAAATTTTTTAGTCTAACCTTTTGCTTATGTCAACAGTCTGAGTGTGTCATGCAGAGCAACTGCACAAACAGCATATTAGTACACACACACACACACACACACACACACACACACACACACAAGGCACACATATTCAAATTCACACAAATTCACATTAGAACATCCACCTCACAACAAGAAGGTCCTAGGTTCAATACCCAGGCTTGGCAAGGGTGTTTCTCATATGTTTTTCCTTTGCTTGTTTGGGTTTCCTCCAGACTCTCTGGTTTCCTTCCAAAGTTCAAAGACATGCACATTAGTGTATTTTTATCATCAGAATAAGAATTATTTATTGATCCTGGTGGAAACTGCCTGCACACTGTTGCTCCATTCCAATTATAGAACAAAAGCCTAAAATAAAAAAAAAATACAAATATTGATATAAACAAATAAGCAGAAAAGAACAGAACTAATTACTTATCCCATCAATACAAACTGGATAATAATTGGGTATCCCAAATTTTCCCTTGGTGTGAATGGGAGTATGAATAGTTGTGTGTGTGTTGGCCCTGCAATGGTCTGGTGAGGAGTCCTGCGTGTACCCCACCTTCGCCAAAAGTCGACACTCACCTACACCAACCTAGTATAATTAAGTGGTTTGGCAAATGAATGAAAAACCTGCAGTTTTGTGTGTGTGTGTGTGTGTGTGTGTGTGTGTGTGTGTGTGTGTGGGTGTGTGTGTGTGTATGTGTGTAAAGGAGGGGACAGATGCTTGACACCCTCTAAAAGCCCACTCTCTGACTCGCAGATAGCATCTGTAGTAAAGTGACAAGCAGCTTCATAAGCAAGACATCTTTACTGCATGCTATTATTCCAGCCTAATGAAGTTCAGTGAATGCAGGGTTCTGCTAACACAGAGATGATAATCACAAAATGCCAGGAAACAGAGAGCAGCTGCCTTGTAGCCTCTCTGCTGGGTTTTTAAGCATTTTTGTTGCATACTGAGGTTTATTGTTGTCAGATCCATTTAATAATGTTTCACCATGTTTAAAGAATATGCACTGTACACAGGAGCATTTCCCACAGTACCAGCTATGACATGTGTTCATTCATCTTCACTTTTTCTAGTCAAGGTCATGCTGGATCCAAAACCTATCCTAGAAACAGTGGGCCCAAGGAGAAAGAATTCACCCCAGGAGACACATCACTCTATTTCTGTGCAACATTCACACACACTCACTTTCACACACTGAGTCACACCTTTGGGCAACTAACCGTAGGCAAAACGCTCACCAGAGAACACCCACACAAGACAGATTTTCATAATATCCCTCAAATACTGCCATGTGAATGAATATCTTTATCCAATAGAAATTGGTATCTTGCTTCAAGATATTTGATCAAGCAAACATTGCACCCTCTCTCATACAGTGCTGAGAGAAAAAGGTGATATAATTCAATAAATTACTTAAAATTGACATTTTGTAGTCATTTTATCACTGAAATAAACAGAGTGAACGGTAGTTAGCTTAGCCGCCTCACAGAAAGATGGTTTTGGATTTGGATCCTGCTTTCTGTGTGGAGTTTGTATGTTCTCCCCATGCTTTCACTGGTATTACCCGGGAAATCCAGTGTGTTCCCACAGTCCAAAGACATATACGCTAGACTAAGTGGCTGTTCCAGATTGCCCCCAGGTGTGAATGTGAGTGCAAATATGAGTGTGAAGAGTACTGAAAGAATTCTGAAAGTTGAAGATGAACCTGGGGTGGACTGTTCAACAGTACGAAACAGTACTAGACCATAACAAACACTAGAAAATAGTACTAGATCCTACTAAAAACACTAGAAAAGTCCTAGACTGTGCTAAAAACACCAGAAAACAGTACTAGACCATACTAAAAATACTATAAAACAGTACTAGACTGTACTAAAACACTAAAAAACTACTAGACCATACTTAAACACTATAAAACAGTACTAGACTGTACTTAAACACTAGAAAACTACTAGACCATACCTAAACACTACAAAACAGTACTAGACTGTACTTAAACACTAAAAAACAGTACTAGACATTACTAAAACACTAGAAAACAGTACTAGACCATACGTAAACACTAGAAAACAATACTAGACCATACTAAAACACTAGAAAACAGTACTAGACCATACCTAAACACTAGAAAACAATACTAGACCATACTAAAAACACTAGAAAACAGTAATAGACCATACCTAAACATTGGAAAACAATACTAGACCATACTAAAACACTACAAAACAGTACTAGACCTTACTAAAACACTACAAAACAGTACTAGACCATACTAAAACACTAACAAACAGTACTAGACCATACGTAAACACTAGAAAACAGTACTAGACATTACTGAAACACTAGAAAACAGCACTAGACCTTACTAAAACACAAGAAAACAGTACTAGCCCATACTAAAACACTAGAAAACAGCACTAGACCTTACTAAAACACTACAAAACAGTACTAGACCATACTAAAACACTAGAACAGTACTAGACCATACTAAAACACTAGAACACAGTGCTAGACTGTACTTAAACACTAGAAAGTAGTACTAAACTGTGCTTAAACACTAGAAAACAATAATTGACCGTACTAAAAACACTAGAAAACAGTGCTAGACCATACTAAAACACGAGAAAACAGTACTAGACCATACTAAAACACTAGAACACAGTGCTAGACTGTACTTAAACACTAGAAAGTAGTACTAAACTG
>JAOUQZ010000014.1:7764276-7797984 GCA_028564935.1 Neosilurus hyrtlii | reverse complement strand
TGTGTGTGTGTGTGTGTGTGTGTGTGTGTGTGTGTGTGTGTGTGTGTGTGTGTGTGTGTGTGTGAGTGTGTGTATGCTCCCTTCCTGATGGTCTGGTGTGTGCACACAGGAAGCTCGGGCTTTCCCCCCCAACCTTCCAAAACACCACACACAGATATTTATAGCCAGACTACACAGTGCCACACATTCACTCTCTACTCACCTAGATCTCCCCTCCTACTTTCCTCAATCCATTCTATCCTTCTTCAACTCCTCATGAATGACACAGTGAGAATGTTTTCATGTCCGAGCTGTCTTTGCTTCAAATCTATTTTAAACACACTATTAACAATTTTTTAAAACATTGTTTTAATATGTGTGTGTTTTCCATTTCTTTCTATTTTCCACTGGTTGTTTTTCACCTTCACTGTTATGTTAGGCATGTTTTCCATGTTGTGGTGGACTGTTTTTAAGCCTGCCCTGTAATGTCTGTATGTGAACATTCATTCTGTTTGTCTGCCAAACCCTGAGGTTCAAAGGTCACATGTGGTGAACAAACACCTGTCATTAATCCTGGGTTTACATCTCCATGATTTATAAGCATGCTTGAAGCACAGTTGGGGTATAAAAAAGTAGGCAGATACATCCAAGAGATAAAACTTGAAGGAATCGTGTTTCCAAGTTCATCAAGATCATGAAAGCTCGACTGCACTCTACTATGATACCCACCTGCTATCACAATTGGGGTCAAATCGTAACACATTTTTGACAGCCATAAACTGTCACGATTCCCCCACCCCCCCATGCCCATCACAATTCTCTGAAATCGTGGAGATCATGGAGATCGCCTTTTATTAGCTGCAATATAAAATATATTTCTTTCATATCTTTATGGTTATCAGATCACTGCATGTCTAAAGTTGCTTTCACATGAGCACTATCCCCTGGGTGCAACTGCCTGTGTAAAAACAATTTATTCCAGAACAACTTGACACCAACAACTTGACAGTGGGTGTAACTTGCTCCACTTTTTGAGGCTATACAAGTTGCTCCAGAACATCTTGCTCCGGGCGCAACTTGTCATCTGAACACAATCAGTGTCGAGTAGGAGGGATTAAGCATACGCAGTATCATCAATCCAGGTTATCAAGTCATTTTCCTGGTATATGGATGAAGCTACTCCTATCAACCCACAGAAAAATTTAATACTTTCCCTTCGTTGGTGTTCTTGACACATTCAGAAACAACGCAGAGCATTTGCATTTACATTTTCGATTCTTTGACACTGCCTTTCCCTTACTTGAGCTTTGTAGTCACCTGATACTGACTTGTGCATGCTTGCTTGTGTGTTGTTCCTCTAGCTTCCAGCTTGCCACCAATTTGAGAGTGACCATGTAGACATGTAGAAAAGTGGGTGCAAGTCGTTCCTGTTCCGTTTACCCATGTAAAAGCAGCTTAAGATATTCTTCATATTAGAATTAAAAAAAAAACATGACATCACACAAAATGGAAAATGTCCATAGAAATGGCTACACATATTCCACACAACCACTCTTGACCCTTTTGGAATCCCGTTATTTGTATATGTTCATTGGTTCCACATTTCAATTTGTTGTTCACATTCTCTGGGCATTAGGGCACCTGATTCCAATTTCCAGTTTCAGGATATTTATACTCTTTTGTTTACAGTGTTCTTTAGGGTTTCATTACTTTCAGTATGTGTTTTCAGTATTTTTGCTTCCAACAGTTCCCTTGGTCTTCAGAATAAGAAAGAATGTTCATCCTTTCACACCACACAATGTCTCCAAACAGCTTTTTATTTGACATCGCTGCCTTAACCCCTAGGATACAGCTCGGGAGAAAGAATATGTGCAGATCCATGTCTCAGCAGGGGAGACCATCCTCCTTGTGTTTCTGCCAGTGGGACTCTTGAGATATTTTTGCATTCAACACTCTAGGATTATGAGTTACTCAGTTAGTGATACCAAAAATTAATCCAGTCACTGCATGAATGAGTATGTTGATGTAATTACAGTATTTTACTTCCTTGTAACCTGTGAGTGTTAGCAATAATCAAATACAGTAAATCTGCAGTGTCCAAGTACATTTCACAAACATCCTCTTATGGATCCAGTTCTTGCCACGTTTTAAACAAACAATAAAGAGACTGCAGATGAACACTTAGGTTTCATGAGAAACAACTTTATGAAATTAACTTCATACAACAATCATTACAAAATGATTTTGATAATTTTTTAAGTTTAAACCCCAATAAGTTTTGCACCAATTTACTAAAAATACAACAAAAACCTTAGGACCATACAGTAATATTATATTTGACATTTTATGCAAATCAGCTCAAAATGTAAGAGGGCAGAGATTAATGGTTCACACTGTGAATTCTTTAATTAATTTTGAGTTATTAAGATACGGCCTAAAACAGCTACAACACCACCATTAAGGTCAGTGGGTGAATCCTGCATGCCTGAGCAGTGGAAGGAAGTAATACTTATTTACCATATTTAATATCTCTACAACTAACAGTTCATTCATTTATTTCATTAATTTTCTGAATTGAGTTTAAACCTGATTAGGGTCAGCCAACTCTGGGCGAGGGCACCCTGGACAGCTCACCCGGCCATCACAGTAAATACATACATACATACATAAAATAGAGCAAAAACAGTAGTTAGAGGACCATTGCCACATAAACCTTTAGAATTATTTTTATTTAGAATTTGTAGTAGAGTTTGCCTGTTCATTCAGATATTGTTACCCCATACTTTCTTTGGGGGGTTTTATTTGTTTGTTTGTTTGTTATTGTTGTTATTTTTAGAACACTTTTTCTCCTGATTCCACTTCCACAGCTCTCAAGACAGTGATCTCAAACCATAGCAAAATTGTCAATTCTGTTTTGGCATGCTGTGCTAGCATATATCTTTTAGAGAGAAGCACGTAAAATTGTTTTTGGTTGTTTGTTTGTTTGTTTTTTTCTTATTTTTGGTCTCCATTTGAATGAATGATGTTTCAACATCAAATTCATGCATTGTCAGAGATTCACCAACTTTTTCAACACACAGCTATAACTCACACCCTTTTTGTCACTTGTCTATTTCGCTCACTGACTTCTATTCTCTGCTTCATTCAAATTAAAGAAGTTTTGGTATCAAAATGGTCGGTCACGCTTCATCAGAGAGCCACCAAACTTTCTTTCATAGCTCAGACCAACTCACATCCATCCCTCATCCACTCAGCTTTCTTTTGCATCAACACACAGTCACATTTCCTTTCACCATTTTTTTGTTTTTTTGACAGCTCACACTCGTCTTTCACGCTCTCTGTCCTTATATTCTTGAGTAAACCAGAGTTGTTTCTCAGGAGCTTTCCTCATACTGTGGCTTTTTGGTGTTCTGTCCTTCAGTGAGGGAGAGGGATTCGGCTACAATATGCTCCCTATTTCCAACATTCCATTGCTCTAATGGGCAGAGGCTGTGGGTGTATCTGGCTCTGCAACCACCATTCACATGCTTTTAATTGCGGCCTGGCTCTACTTCTGTTCTATCCATCTCATGATTGTCAGTGCTTGGCTGCTTCTCCTGACTGAGGAGCTACAACCAACAGAAAAACTACATTATCGACTGCTTTTTTGTCACATGGTTGAAAGCAGTGTGAAAATTAGGTATAAATGACATGATGATGATACGATGAACATCATTTGTTGTCAAGTATCCAATTGGTGAATACACTATGACCCATAGAGTTCTAGAGTGTTGCAAAACTTGTTGTTGAACCATGTGATTCAAAACCGCATAAAATGGCTTCATTCTCTGAATTCACAGGCATAAAAGTCACAACTCCCTAATTAAAACTTCCAAGGCCAATGCCATGCCTCCTTCACTGAGAGTGATAAGCACAGAGGCCCGCTGTCTTTTACTGAAACTGAAAATCATACCACCTTCACTGGAACCACCTTCACTGGAACTGATGAGTTTAGAAACCACACCTCCATCACAGGGAAAGACATGCTAAGAAATTACACCTCCTTCACTAAGACTGATGGGTTCAGAGCTCAAGCCTCCTTTACTGAGACTAGCAGGTTTAGTAGCCACACCTCCATCTGTTGTAAATCAAGCAGCCATATGGAGTGGACTGTACTAATTATATTTCATATAAAATAATTATATGCAGCCCTACAATCGACTGATGGCTCATCCAGGGTGTTGAACACCTCTGACCCGAAGTCAGCCGGATTGGCTCCAGTTTCCCTCACAACTCCGACAGACAGATGGTTGAGTATATGTGGATATTATATATTTTCTGAACTGCACTGCAGCACACTGGGTAGTGTTGTCACCATAAGGATCAGGTTAGAGATTCTTCTGGGTTTTTTGGTTTCCTCCCACCTCCCAAACACATAGAAGTAGGTGGACTTGGTACTCTTTTTATTTATTAATTTATTTGTTTGTTTAGTTAGTTAGTTAGTAATACTGTACTAATTTAACCCATCCAAAGTGAGTACACACACACACACACACACACACACACACACACACACACACATATACAGTGAGCACACACACTCGGAGTAGTGGGCTGCCACTTTGCGATGACCGGAGAGCAGTTGGGGGATAGGTGCCTTGCTCAAGGGCACTTCAGCCATGAATGTGGAGGAAGGCACCGACATGCATTTTTTTCTGCTGGTTCGGGAATTTCGGGAGCCAGTATCCTTTCAGACCCAAAGCCGCTTCTCTAACCATTAGACCACAGATGCCCCACCTCTAAAATGTTCTGAAGTGTGAATGTGTTTGTGCATAGTTTGATGGACTGCCATCACATATATAAAGAGTTTGTTTTTAAAAACAGATAAGTTCAATTGTTTTAATTATGAGAAAAACTTTTTTTTCAGTAGCTTTAAAATAAATAAATATTTAAAATAAATTAAAATTGTCATAATTAAAACTTTAAAATTGGACTTATCTGTTTTTGAAAACAAATTGTTCATATATAGAATAATCAAGTAAACAAGTCCGCAGAATCATTTACTTAGTCCAAAAACGTTGTCATTGTAGTAACTTTATAAAAAATTACTACTAATCTGTAGGGGAGAGCAAGTACAGTCTTCCTCATTTCAGATAAGAATACAGTCATTACACTCAAGTGTGGACCACAATAATCGCGAGGTGGTCTCTGCATGGTTCTAATCAACTTCTAAAGCAATTTGATTGTAGGAGACAGCGATTGCATTAAATGAATTTAACATGATCTGTGTTTTGTTTTGCTGGCAAGATATTTCTGCAGATGTGAGCTGTTAGACTGAGCCATGAGGAAAATCTCTGCCAAAGGACTGATCACTGAAGTGTGGTGAAAATGGCCAGTGAACAAAAAATAAATAGCTGATGGATGTATCAGACAAAATGTTTTAAATCAGTAAATTCTGTAATTACCTTGTAGTATACCGAGTGCGTTCTTCATGCTTTCTCTCGTTGTATTTCTGTTCCTGTTCTAATATCAATCTTTAAGCATGGATGTGGCATTTATCTAAGAGTGACTATATTTGTGTTCATAACTCATAAACAGCTTTTAAAAACAATGTCACTGCAAGTTACACAGAATATGCCTTTAAATTTTAGGAGCAGATTTACTACTGAAATTTGCTGGAAGGGTATGCCTGGAAAGAACCCACTACTTTTTGGAAGTGATTCTTGCATGGGATTATGTTGAAAGAATAATCCCTATATCCCAAAAAAGGTCCCTACCTTCAACATGGGGTAAAATGTTTATCCGATGCCCACTAGGGGGAGACATTTAATTATAACTATACCAAGTTATAATAATCCAATCATGCCTGATGGCAGTACCTTTCACTCTATGAGTGCCCCTCTAGTTTCCTTATGTTCTTGAGGAAAAGGTCTCAAACCTTTGTGGTCTTTATGTCCTTCACTTGGCTGGTTGTAAACTTATACACACAGCTGAACAGTGTCACAATTTTAGTAAATTTGTCTGTCTACACCACCACAAATTAAGCAGTTAAGATGTGATTGAAGTGTAAACTTTCAGCTGTTGCTTATTGGGTTTAATAAAACAGTTGAATGAACCTTTTTGGAATTGCAGCACAGAGTCCCCCATTTTTCACAGGCTCAAAAGTAACTGAATAATTGACTGGTAAGAAGTTTCATGGGTACTCTCGTTATGCGTTCCAAAGATAAGTCAGTGCAAGTAATAGACTGAGTTACCTCAACTGAGCAAGGTTTTATTTACTGAAGACAACTGAAGGCAGGATACAGGAACTGAAAGAGGCTATAGTAAAGGCCTGGCAAAGCATCTCAAGGAAGGAAGCTCAATATTTGGTGATGTACATGGATTCCAAACTTCAGACAGTCACTTACTGCAAAGGATTTCCATAAAGTTACATAATTTTTTTTGTAAAAATGTAATATGTGTAAAAATAGCTCTAATTCCTAAAAAGTTAATGCAGTACTCTCATTAAACCCCCTAAATAAAGCTAAAAGTCCACACTTCAATCACATCCTCACTGCTTCAATTCAAAACAATTGTGGTGAAGGACACAGTCAAATTCACACACACACACACACACACACACACACACACACACACACACACATACACACACACACACACACACAAAAAAACACACTGTACCATTAATTATGGAGACGACTGCACAAAATATATACATGGCATAGAAGAGAGCAAGAGAAAAGCTGTGTGTGTGTGTGTGTGTGAGAGAGAGAGAGAGAGAGAGAAAAATAAAGATGTTGTTGATGATGATGATGATGATGATGATGGTGACAATGAAATAAAAAACAATCCCCGGAAACCAGAAGTTGTTTCACACGTTGGTCTTTCAGAACATAGACATAACAAAATGCAGACCGCCCCCAGCACATATACACACACACACACACACACACACACACACACACACACACACACACACTTCAGTCCTGAGAAGTTGCATAGAAATGTGCTAATATAAAAATCTATGGCCTCAGATATCTGATTGAAATGTGTATTTGCTGTGTGTAGAGTAATGTGATAACATCTTGCTCTGTGTGTGTGTGTTTGCTGTGGTGCTGCTGTGTATCAGTAAGTGCAATTTCAAGCGAGTGGGAGAGTGTGGGAACGGTGTGTAAAATTATATCGATCTGTGACGGCCTGCTTTTGTGTGTGTGTATGTATGTGTTTGTGTATGCGTGAGAAAGTGGGAGAGAAAGAGAGTGAGATATAAGGAGCATCATTTGCAGTTTACGTAGGAAGCTTCCTGTAGATCAACCTCCTCCTCCTCCTCTCTCTCTCTCTCTCTCTTTCTTTCTCTCTCTCTCTCTCTCTCTCTCTCTCCCCCCCTCTCTCCTCTATCCTCCTCTTTTCTGACTGCTGACACCTCCATAATTAACCTTGTTGGGTGCTGTGTGCGTGGGAGGCATCGGAAGCACACATCTCTCCTGTATCTGACCTCTCCATCTGCTCAAAATAGTTGTGCCACCATGACAGGAGAGGAGAGTAACGACGGCCTTGGATGATACGCAGTAAAGAGCCATTTCTGATGCTGATCCCCAAACCTGCATAGCCACAAGCTTGACTTCAACACTCACAAACATCAGACACACTGCTTGCTGCATTCAGCGCTAAATAAAGCTCTACCCCTGACTGAGTCGTATATCCGCATTCAATCTTTCTCCTCATGATTAAAAGCACTTACTTTTCCTTATGAGCACTTAAACTCTGATCACATTATTCAACTTAAAGCTCTTAAAAAGCTATTCAGTAATTACTGTAAATTATTTACTAATTACACTGCAATAGGAATGAGAGGACTGTATGAACCATTCAACAGGCCTGGGAAGTTACATGGTTTAATAGTGAAGGACGAAATCTAGAGTCATCAGCAATAAATTGCTTAACATTTTTTATGTTATATATGCATTACACATACATGAAAATGGCATGATCTGATTGGTTCGCTATCTCAGGATAATTAATAGTTATTCAATGAGCTCAAGTCAGATATGTGCTGATAGCCCTCAAATCTGACCAGATTGAGTGGAATAACTGTTTTATTACATCCATACCCAGCCTTTATATTATTTTATTACAATTTTTAAAAATAACAAAAATGTATGACCTTACAATGAAATACTAAACAAAGGAGCCAGAGGGCTTTGCTATCCTAGCAGTAGATTAGCCAATCAGAATATCCAGTAGATATAGAAAGAATAATTAAAAGTTATGCACTGAAAGCAAGATGGATGTTCAGCGACATCCACCAAGCCTGAGGCGCATAATGGTTGTAGTATATACTACACGAAAACAGTAAAAAAAAGATTTTTATGGTTTATCTTTTACATTTTTTTTAAATACATGAAACCAAATGCATGAGTAAGCAGGTGCAGAAGACCTGTTTAATGGTATCACCTTAACTTACTTTAACAGTTTAATATATAGTAGATGGAAACAGTAACGCAAACTAAAAATTAGATATTTATAGTTCATAGTTACATATTTACAAAAACATTTGATACATAAACTACAGAAATCTTGTTTTAGTTTGTTTCTCTTATTTTCCTTTGTAGTGCATACTAAAACACTTATTCCCCTGAGAATCATAGTCCAATAGTCCATAGCTATATGCATGCTGCCTTCAGCAAATACTTGCTATATAAGTATATGTCATGAGCTTGATCTGTTAGAATTTTGTATATTGTATAGGACTAGTAGGAGTAATTTCATTTCAGTGTTTATGGTGAACGCTTTAACACCATATACAGTGATACAGTACACAGAAAGACAATTCACTGTTCAAATGAATCCTGTGTAATGAGAGGTTATGGTTTTGATATGGATTCCAGGTTGAATTAAATTTTACATTTTATAATAGCTCTATATATTTTCTACTTCATACAACCATATTCTTTTAAATACAAAAGTCTAGCTGTATTTCTAATATCTGTCCATTTTATGACAGAATAAAATTATAAACTATATTAATATTGTGAATTATTCAATATTTTAAAATATGTAATGAAATATGAATGAATCTACAAGAAGTCATTTAATCTCTTTGCATAAAGCATACTTGTGTCCATTCGTACCCTTGAGGCAGTCATTATTCATATTTTAGAGCTGATGAGAGCTTTACAGTTATTGAATAATGCCCAGAATGGTTAATAATCTGAAGATGTTGTTCTAATCAGCTGTGTAAGATTCTCCTTTATTAGGTGACACTACAGGCAGTCTCAGCTTTAGGTGTATAATGACTTAGTGACCAGAAGGCAGAGAGGAAATCTAAAGCTCGGTGTTCATACTGAGCTGGAAATGAGATCATGAAAATAATGAGCCACACTCAATGTTTAACTCTTATGACCAGAAGAAATTACACACTGGATCGGTCAGTCTATGGGGATATGGACCGATTCAGTGAAGAATGCACTATCATCATTTAGTCAAGTTCAGACACTAGTATGGCAAACAGAAGTCTAAAAAGTGTAGAACTATTAAAATTACATAGGGAAAAAATGGTAAAATATTTAGTAGCTTTAAAATTAAAATTATAAAATATTCAAATGCCTGGCGAGCTGTCTAGGGTGTACTCTGCCATCGCCCAGAGTCGGCTGAGATGGGCGCCAACCTCCCCACGACCCTAATTAGGATTAAGCGGTTCAGAAAATGAACGATGATGAATGAAATATTCAAATGAGTGTTAATGTTGCTAAATTAAGTTCAGGTCTTCCTTTTCTCTTAAATGTTCACACATCTACATTAATAAGGCTCCAAAATATTAATACCATGATTTCAGCTTGAGGCAAAATGTCACATGTCCCCCAGTCATCAATCTTCAGGAAACACTGTATTCAGGTCGGGGTCACAGTGAATCCAGACCTTGGAACACTGGGCACAAGGCAGGTCTGCATCCTGGATGAAAGAACACCACACACTCTCACACATGTTTCAACCTTGAAGGAAATTTATTGTCACCAGTCCATTTCTCTGAATGTGACTGGACATTAAGGGGACAGAGAATGCTACAGATACCTACAGAGAGATTTTTACTCAACATTTACATACTTGAAGTATTATGCAGATGTTGTTAGAAAAATACTGATGTCTGAACTAACCAAAAAAAAAAACCAGATTGTAGAAATCAGATTTTTACAAATACTGATATGTTGTCATATTAATGGCTATCTGAGCTTGCTTAAATAATAGCATGGTTGTGTTATTGAACCTGGGAAGAGACTGGCAGTATGTATTTGATGCCTAGCCAAAAAGATTGCATTTATTTTGTTCCTGAGGCCTTCTCTGGCCCTCGGAGAGCCATGTGACAGTCCCCTGATACAGCTTTTCCACCTGAGGTCCTAGCTGATTAATTGAATTAATCATTTGTTAAATGAGGCTACCAAAACCCTTTGCTATCATTTGAGGAGGCTATGCCTTTGATCACACACAAATAACACACACAGGCACACTTGCTTGCACCCCCAGACCACAGACCACAGCTGGAGAACATAAGGGACGTGCTATAATTAGTGCTGAGAGAGAATAACAGTGGGATGATGTGTACCAGTGGAAACACACACAAAAGCTATGTGCTCAGTCAGATTACTCCTGTCTACACAAGGCTCATCGCTACTGAGCTCTCCAGCTTCACTATTCAACTAGAAGGCTTTTTAGTTGTTGCACAAACTCAGAGGTAGAAATTATATATTTCTGTCAGGGCTGTCATTAGCAAATGTGGAGGACACACTTCCACAATGTCGTCTAATCTGTCACAATAGAACCATGTTGCCAAACTGTTGTGTAAATGTGACAACATTACAGAGACCTTTAAAATTGGATGAATAGGCATGAAGCGACACTTCCCTTGTGGCAGGTCAAATTACCTGCTACTCTTCTAGCAATCAGAAAAATTGTGCCTCACTCTAGGATACAGCCTGGCTTCAACATTCAAATCATGAATAAAACTCAGGATCTCTGTCACGCAATCTACTAAAGCGAATCTTTCATTAATAGGTATACTGTGTGTTCTTGGTGTGGGTGTGTGTCTGAGAGTCTCTGTGCATAACAGGAGACCTGGCCATGGTTTGTAAGAAGCTCCACAATTTCACAGTTCACTGCCACATGTAGATCAAGGTCGCAAGTTTCGGTGAAGTATTGAGGTATTAAGTTGTGTGAGTACGTCAACCTTTAAAGCATGCTCAGATTTCCTTTATGAACATTTACCATAGTGTTCTATGTACTGTCATACTTAACTTGAGTTTGAACTTAACCATTACATGTTTACACTTTAGGAAAGTACTAAAAAACTATTTAATGTATTCCTGTGCGCTATATCTTTCATGATGCATACTCACTATTATACTACAATAGTTTTACAGTTGTATCTTGTGTTAACTAATATTTCAGTAACAGTGAAACCAGGACAGGCGGCACGGTGGTGTCATTTTTAGCACGTCCGCCTCACAGCAAGAAGGTTCTGAGTTTGAGTCACAGGCTTGGGGGTATCTGTCTGGAGTTTGCATGTTCTCCCCGTGCTTGCATGGGTTTCATCCAGGTACTCTGGTTTTCTCCCTCAGTACATTAAACTGGGTGTTTCAGATTGCGTTCATGCAGTTTTGGCTGCGATAAGCTTTAGCCTCTCCGCGGCCCCAGTAGGATTAAGCAGTTTGGCATGTGAGTAAGTGGAACCAAGACATACCACAGATGTACGCGTACAAATTATGTCCACTTGGGCCTAATGTATTATCCATGAACTGTACATGAATAAAAATGTCTCCATGTCAAAATGCATATTACTGCAAAAAGCTCGATTCTGAGCCTAAGACTATTTTACATTTTAAGAGGATATTGGTTGTATAAATTAGGCCTTTCGCAATAGTCAAGTAATCACTTGTAAATCATACAAATAATGCTAAAAATCCTGATCATTTTCCTGACCATGATTTGAAAATGGCGCATTTCCAAATTGCGACTAAACACTTGTGTGGCCGGGACAAGTGAATTTATGGATATTGTAGCTTCACTTGTATGAAATAAACATCTTTATTATCCAGTTTTATAAAGGCACTAACAGCTTTTTTTATTATTAATTAGCATGTAACTGATATGTAATAGTGTAACTGTAATAGTAAACATGTAATATTTACCAAAAACGACTTTACCGCAACCCAGTAACAGAAAACAGTAATAGGGTGCACAAAAATATATTAAGACAAATTCTCTAACAATGAGTATGAGAAAGTCTAATAGAATATTTTCCTACTTCTATTTTTCAAGCATGAACTCAAGCCTGATTTCCAGCTATTTTTAGAGTGGTTTCAACCCAGCAATTGACATATTTGAGCAGAGAAATGTAAAAGAAGCGAGTGGGTGCTGGTTATGACGAGTTTTGCTTTTTAATATTCCTGTCAGAGAGCAATTGCACTCTTTCTCTCTATATATCTTGTCTCTTTTTTCTCTCTTCGAGTTTTCATTTTTCACTGAGATTAGAAGTGCCGGTATCCAGGATTACAGCCAAAATAATCAGCCACCATTTTGCCTCTGACACCTTCCCTGTGTGCCATAGATGAACACAGCACTTTATCACAATCCAGAGGCCATCTGCTGCTGAGAGGGGAAAAAACTGGCTCTCATTTTCAAAATGAAGCACTATTATCAAGCAAAAGGATGATGCGAGGCCGGACACTGCCACCACATAGTCAGAGCACAATAACAACATAAACAAGTGCTTTCCATCCTGTGTGACATTTCACAGCACTGTTTAAGCGCTAAGTGATATGGAGCAGAGTTGTTGTCCCAGAACTGCAGGATACATGAGTGGCACATGCAGAGATGGGAGAAATGGAAGAAGTGAGGGAGGGATGGAGGGGATTGAGTCGCTTGCACCTCCGGTGGGACTGCTGTCTGCAGGTGCTCCTTTGCCAGAACACCAGGTGTAGGATTTGAGTTCCTGCAATAGAGCCAAGATGAATTTGACTAGGCAAACGGAGAGAGAGAGAGAAAGAGAGAGAGAGAGAGCATACAGCGAGAGAAACACACACACATAGATATATGTATAAACAGTGAAAATGGGAGAGCATTACTGGTAGTTTGCAGTCCCAGCAAGGAAGGCACACAATGGATGGATCATTGCCTGGTGAAGAGCAGAACCCTCAGAGATTATAGCAGGACTATTCAGGAGGGGGGCAAGACTAAAACCTCTTATAGTTATAAGCCTAATGAGGAAAGAACCAATCCTTTTAATGTGCCTCATCAGAGTGCCTCACAAAGCCTTGGTACAAAATGAAAAGAACAAAGCCGTGTTTTTAAAGCTGCTATTAAAAGACAAAGATTTCTTCTTAACCAGGACATAAAAACTAGAAGAAAAAAAAAGACCAAATATAAAAACCTCCACAGCAGAAACTATGATGCAATGTAAATAAAACCATGGATAGCAATAGTACTGTTAATGCCCAAGTATACAGCAGCAGACGCGGCTTCATGCAATTTGGCTGATGTGGATGCAGATCTAAAGCCATGCACATTATGACTTTACTGCAAAAAAGTGTTGTCTATAATTAAGATGATCACTCAATAAGATAAATACAAGAAATCAAAAGACATGTGCCAGCTTGTTACTGGAAAGAAGAAGAGCTTCTTTAAAATTTCATACTACTGGATAAAGAAGAAGAAACTTTTAAAATGTTCTCCTTCTGTATTTTGCACTTCAATTATTGCTGGACGGTGTATCCATGCTTGTCCCCCACATGTCCACAAACACACACAAACCGGGGGACACAAAATCAGGGTGCAGACCAATCTGCTCTCCGTGGGAAATTTGCGGCATGTGCACCTTGTGCTCATGAGCAGCCTGCATCCACTGAAGTATACCCCATGATCCGGAATAGCAATACAGACAATGGATGGATGGATGCATGAATAGAAAGCATGTAAGTCACGTCCAACAGTCACTGTGAAATTCTATTCTGTACATAGTGCACTACATAAGTATTACATAAGTATATAATAATGTGGTGAGCACATACAGTGAAAAAGAAACTATTTGTGGTTTAGTTACACTGTGTCCTGGAGGCTTAAAGAACAAACAATTTAAAAGATGAGTGTGTGTGTATGTGTGTGTGTGTGTGTGTGTGTGTGTGTGTGTGTGTGTGTGTGTGTGTGTGTGTGTGTGTGTGTGAGATAGAGTGATAGAGTATAGCAAGAGTCTGTGATAAGAACTAGCACATGATTACCACCTCCTCCTTTTTATCTCACTTACTGTACTCACAACATGGACCAACATACATTTAAAACATAGTTACTGTCTGCTATTCACACTTAATTCATGCCAGTACAAAAATAACACCCATAGCTTCAGGCAACAAATGATAAAAAATTAAAATTACCAACCAAATCCAAGTGGAGTGGCCTCCCAGCTGAGCGCTGCACCCACGGAAGGGAGCTCCACATTTCTGCAGGCAACCAGTAGAAAACCATCGCCAAACACGGAGAATGCGCTCAATTTAAGAGATGGCAGAATGCACTGGGGGCCTCATTAAACTTGGACTGTTAAGAGACAACACTTGTAAGTAATAAATTATTAAAGTCCCATTCCTATAATGCAGTGTAACGTGGAGGAACACTGATTGAGCTGGAACGTCTCTTCAGACGTCTTGCCTTGTAGTAAGGTAATCAGAGAAACTTCCCATTTAAAGACAAGGTGACAATTGGGGTTATTAAATTCTCTTTAATGAAACACATACACTAAGCTCTGAGATGCTGCTCATGTGCTCACTTAAGGAACCATTTCCCTGTTATGCACAATTACACAAAGAGAAGCCCTTCAGCATGTCGAGTACTACTTAAAGATCATCTTCAGAAGCTTTTCATGCCTGCTGACATCCATGTGTTCAATTTTTTTTTATTGACAGCAGTGGTGTAATCACCTGCACAGTATATTTTACCCAGTCATGAACAGAAAGCATTTAAATAATCCCCTCTCGAGGAAGGTATATTCACGCTGTTATGTGTTAGGGCAGGAGAAAGACATCCATGCTGTTTTCTCATTTTTTTTTTTTTTGGCTTTTCATATTTATAGCCCACTGATAAACCACCCACCACTACCTGACCTGTAAAACTGTACACCCACAAAGCCTGATGTTCACTGATCTCTCACTACAGTGGAATCTGATATGTTTGTGGCACAGATAAAAAAAAAACTTATTTTTGACTTAGTGAAAATGAAATAAGCCCCGCCCCAAAGAAACCTGATGTCACTGTGGGCTGTTTTCTACATAATAATGAAGCATTAACTTTATTAAAATTTTAAAAATTATGTATAAAATATAAAGGTTAGATTATGTTGGATAAAATTTTCCATGAAAATGTCATCTTGGCCCCCAGTGCAGCTAACTGTGTATTAAAGGCCGGCCATGTCTCTCACTGTTTGTGGTGAGAGGAATGTAAAAGAACCATTGCTGATTTTCGTTAAGAGTAGGCTGCATAGCCATCAGC
Source organism: Neosilurus hyrtlii (assembly GCA_028564935.1). NCBI lineage: Eukaryota > Metazoa > Chordata > Actinopteri > Siluriformes > Plotosidae > Neosilurus > Neosilurus hyrtlii. Next base: position 7,782,498 of record JAOUQZ010000014.1, on the reverse strand, counting down.
ATGTTTCTGTCATGCGATGGCCTGGCGAGCTGTCCAGGGTGTACCCCGCCCTCGTCCAGAATTGGCTGAGATGGGCACCAGCCTCCCCGCGACCCTTATCAGGATTAAGCGGTTCAGAAAATGAACGAATGAATGAGCTGTAATCTCGCTTGTCTTCATTCACTGGAAATTCATTGATGGGGTCAGGAATTTACAACAGAAAGTAGCTTTTTTTTGGATGGCTTGAACATCTGTCTGTATATCCTGTGACCATGTGCATCATGATTCATAACAGCCAATCCACATGGACACCAGACAGCCATACAAGCCATCCAAATTCAAGTCGATGTCTGACTGGCTGTTCGCTCTTTGGCAGGAACATGACATGGGAATGTACACTGTGACAATTTTTATTTTTGAAAACTTCCAACACCCAAATGACAACAAAACAAAATTATAAAGTTTTATAAGGTATTTTTGGCAATGCTACTACTGATTTTTCCAGAAAAGGTCATTTAAACTTTTAAAACATCGACAGATGTCTAAATCTGGGTATTATTTCATACAGAACCGTTCATTTCTGCAAAATTCCAGCAGCTGGTGTCTGTGAGACCCAAAGCTTATAAATCAAGTAAACATAAATATACTCAGAACAAGGAGTCTTTTCTATGTCCACCAGTCATGCTGCTTTGGCATCATGTCTGCAGAAGTTTTAAATGGAAAGGCGTATGATTATAAGTCTGCAACTTAAATCTAATTTAATATAAGCTCTTATCAAGCAATTATCAGTCTGCAATACAGAAACACTTCAGTACACCAGTATGGCAGGCTTTCGTTACTTTAGCACTGGGTACGTAGATGCCCTATAAGAGTTTCAAAAATCCTTTGCTCCCAACAGGCCTGACCCATCCCATGTAAGACTTTATAATAAGTTGGACCATGTCCACTGAGACTTGGTGTCCTTGAAACTGTTACAGGGCAGTAGGTCTTCCATACTGGATTTAAGAAACACTACTCCAAACTGGCTGATTCAATTTTCAACTCATTCTCAAGTGCAGTAGTGATTTATCTCTTTCAAAAAAAAAAGGACATCATTAAACAGGCAATGTCGTCTTCTTTAGACATATTGCTTGCCTTTATATTTACAGTTAGAAGGTTTGTAGGAGTTAGAAGGTCTTTCATTTATTCATGCTGTGAATTCAGTAGTTGAAATGTTTACAAAGGATTGAGCCAACACTGGATACTATACCAAAACTCTGCCTTTGTTAAGCTGGACTCAAACATAGTTAAGACCCATACATGGTAAACTACCCATTCATTTGACAGGCAAGAGAGAGAAAACGTGCCAAAGGTATCAGAATCTACAAACAGGACAGTGGTCTACTTTTTAATGATGTATATCCCATCATGCCTCCAGATTTCTGTTCTGGACAGTCCACACATCCTCCTGTAGCTACTGAAAGCTCCTAATTTAATCCTAAAATCATAGAAATAAAGTTACCAACCCTCTCTGAAGGCTGTGCAAAAAAGAGGAAAATGACTGTGTTGCAGGTTCAAAGCTGCCTCTGTACTGCTCGAGTATAGGCTGGGCTTACTAAAATGGACCGTATGATGTCATCAGAAATATAGCGTGTTTGATGCTGTCCTCCTATCTCTGAGCACTGTTTTCTTTTGGGTTTTTTGAGGGTTTTTTTTGTATCTGGCGTGAAAAGTGAAAAGTGCTTTAATTGTATGCACTTGGACAACACTGTGGAGAGAAAGCAAGGCTGATCTGGTCAAGCACTGGAGAAGGCAGGATGATGACTGCTGCTCTCTAATACAGTAGTTAACTCGAAATGCACTCAAAGAGGGCAGACCTCCACCAAGGTAGTTCAATGTATACATTTTTCCATCCAGGCTTCATTAACTCTTCAATCAGTTATGAATTTGTGAATTTAGACTCTAAAATATGTAATTTTTCCCTACCTCGCAATGTTTTCTTCAGTCAGTGTGCCTATTTGTTGTTGACCAATTCCAGGCTATGGCGTAGTTACTGAAATCCTTCATGGAGAGCAATTCTGGCATTCAGTCAGCAGATTTTTATTTTAAATTGAAATAAGGATATCGCTTACCTCATAGCAGTATGATTTTTAAAGAGAGGTGGGTGGTGATGCTGTGTCTGGGTTGGAAAGTGACCATGTTCTGCAACGTTTACAACAAGGGGGAGATTCATTTATTCTTGAAGCAGTCGTTGGTTTGGTGTAGGATGAAATTTTGGAAATGAATCAGTAACAAAGATCAAAAAGTTTAAGTAGTCTATCATCACGGATCATGCACCGTTTTGCAGGAGCCCTCCTCCGGGAGCTAACTAACTGTGTAAAAAATTCTTCTAAAAAACCCTTGTAGATCTGGATCCAGATCATGCCAAAATTTAACCAGTTCTTTGGTGGTCCAAGACCCACATTTGGTTAAACTTTTGTGGAAATCCGTACATTCGTTTTCGAGTCATCGTTGTCACACATACACACACACACACACACACACACACACAACCAATCCCACAACCTATTAGTGGAGGTAATAAAATGGTAAGAAGACTCATCGATGAGAAGTCTCTAAGAATACACAAGAAAAGATGTTTGCTGTTTGGGAAAACAAGTCCGTTGTGACCACAGTCTGTTTGGTTGTGTTAGTACCTGATTATTACAAGAATCTCACTATCCAATCAACATTAAAGCCCCTGCTAGTATTCTGCTGCTTCACTTCTGCATGATTAAACACAGCAAACTTCCTTTTACTGGTTACTTTCCAGACCTGACTGTGCCCATTTTGTTGATGGGGTATAATGAGATGAGTAACCGATCAAGTGAATGTGACTTAAGGTTCGGAAGAAGAGTCAAGTCCAACATGAATTCTGAGCTACACAGAGTAAAGCAAGAGCTGGCCCAAATAGTAGCCAAACAGCCTTGGGGTTTCAGATCCACTTCATTTCTAACTAACAGGAACACACAACTCCACCATGATACAAACAACTCCACTGTTATTACAGTGAACAATGATGTCATCACATTTCGAGGTGTGTTTACATGATTGTTAATTCCAACAGGAAAAAAGATCTGGTTCATGGTCGCGATAACAACAGTTCTGTAATCCCAGTGCTTTATTTTCAGGCAACAAAAAAAAATGCAGTCTTTACAAATGCTGTTTTAAAAATGCCAACTCATGTGCATGCATTACCAGTGAGCACCAAACAAGATTTCTCAGCCATCCTCCTTTAACCATTAGGTCTGCTTGGAACCAATTTAAAGCATCAACAAACCACATGATTAAAAAATCGCTGTTTCGGGAGTGTAGCCGATGTGGGGGAAAAAGCACAGTTCCGGTTTCATAGTGCAAGCAATTCTGCTAAATTGTGCAGGGAGAAAAAAGCCTGGAAAGTCACTCAGATGGAATTTAGGGATTAGCCAGCTGACTCTGAGAGCGACAGTATTTCAGCATGTATTAACATGTCCTCTAGACTCTTTCTGGACAGATGGATTGGTGTGTGTGACTCAAGTGAAGGCCAAATGATGGACATTGTAGCTTGCAGGAGCAAATGAAAATATGTGTAGTGTGTAGGTGGATGTACAGTATGCTTGTAAATATGCTGTAAGCTCTTCAATCCTTCCAGTGGACTGGAATCAGTGAAGTATATCAATTCGATTCACACAAACACACCCTACATTTCTGAGCAGACTGCCTACATCAGTCCAACTGTACAAACACAGTAAAGTTTTTATTAACAAACCTGAAGCAAAATTGTCCTCCAAGATGGTTAATTGTTCTGTGAGGCCAGAATGTCCTTTAATATGTCAAAATAAGACGTCAGTTACAGAACCCAAGGTTCGAACAGTGATAACACATTACACAAGAGTGAATACAGTCAGTGTTACTGTAGCATATACACAACTAATAGTTTATGTTTGTCTTACTGCAATGTTGCCAAAACCTGCAATAACTTTATTTGTGGACTCCAGTAAAAATTGTTAAAATGTTACAGGTTTTCAATAAATGTCATTTAAAAAAAACATTGGCAGAAAATGTTACAGTAACATTCATTTTTAAGCACTGTTTGCATGTGTACTGTAATTTCTTTTTCAGTACCTGCATGATTCACTGAAAAGGAAATCACAGTATGGATGTGCACAGTCCATCCATGTCCCACGCAAGATGGACCTTTACTGCGACCTAGATGTGTGTGATATTTAGGCAATCTTAAAGCAACGCTGGGCACAAAAGTCATGTATAGGTTCTCAAAAAACGTTATGTTTAATATTGCCACAATGTTCAGATAGCGTTTTGTGCAACCAAGTCCTGACCTTCGCAATATGTCCTGCAACATCGCAATAATGGTGCACAACATTATTCACCACCTGATATTTCAAACAGTTACAAACATAGTACTCTAATATAAATGTAACTGGAATGTATTCTCAAACTAAAGCCCTATTCCCACTGGATTACATTTACATGGAGAGGTGGTGCAATGTAGTTATAAGCAGAACATTATCTGAATCTATCAAAATCTATCAGTCACAATATGTCATGTCATTTTCTGAACCGCTTAATCCTAATTAGGGTTGCGGGAAGGCTGGCGCCCATCTCAGCCGACTCTGGGCGAGGGCAGAGTACACCCCGGACAGCTCGCCAGGCCATTGCAGGGCAGAAACACGCTGACGGCTATGCAGCCTACTCTTGACAAAAATCAGCAATGGTTCTTTTACATGCCTCTCACCATAGACAGCAGTGAGAACCCGTTGATAGTGGGGCTTTAACCCCTGACCTTGGGATCAGTAATCCAGCACCTTACCACCAGGCCTTCATCGCACGCATTCAGTTTGACATTGTTTCAGCACACTTAGACATTACAACATTTATTATTATACAGAGTTAAAAAAAAAATTTTCTTCCTCATGCTCCCAATTTTTACAATTTGAGGATAGTAAATACTGCGATTTTAAGCCTGGAAATAAATAAAACAATTATTTGCCTTAGGCTCGGTAGGTAAGTCTGTTGGGCTTTTACACCTGAGCCTTGTGGCTCATCAGCGTGAAGCGACTAGGAGTTCAACATCTCCTGGATGGGACGCTAGTCCATCGCAGGTTAGCTTCCCAGTATTTTTTACTGGTACCCATTTACTGCTGGGTGGACAGAAGCACACTTGTGGTTAAGACCTTGCCCAGGGGTTTTTAGGATGGTCGGGGTCCAATGGGGATTCGAACACATGATCTCTCGATCGTGAGCCCGGGCACCCTAACCGCTATGCCACCGGCCCCAGGTTCAGGTTTACCGGCCTCGGGCTCAGTAGTTGACGTTATTTCTCTGGCACTATTCAGCAACATCCACCTTGCCTTCAGCAAATCATTTTTAATTATTCACTTCACCTATTAGTGGTTTTAATCTTATGGCTGATGGTGTAAATGGATCTGATATCAATAACCCATAGTGTAAATAAAACCTCTACACATATCTAAGACATTCTCAGTTCATAAAAGAAATAATTTTTGTACATAATTTATTCATGTGGATGTTAAATCGAAATGTCGTGGATACGATGGTTTTTTCCTGCCAGTTTTGTCAGTAAACATCAATAATATGGTGAATATACTGTGTGTTCATCATGCAAATGGCTTTAACTCCATAGAGTGACATGATGGTGAAATACAAACCCAGTGCAAATGAATGCATATCATCATCAGATCAACACTCTCCTACAGCAGAGGAGGACAGAGCTGAGCTCCACTGCTCCCTTTAAACAGTCCAATAAAATAAAATAAAATAAATGTAAAAATAAATCTGAGGTCAAAAGGGAAACACACGCACGCGCACACACAGCCTGGATGAAATCAATCTCCTGATCAGTAAACGTGTTTGTCCTCCAAAACATCGCAGTAATAAACAGGCAGAATTTATCCAGCGGTGCATTAAATCCTGCACGCGCGCCTGTATTACAGCTTCATTTCTTTATGATTTAGTGCTCAGTGTCGGTCCGGACGCTTTCACGCGCTCGTGCTCAGCCCGTCAGCGCGTGCATGGGTTTGTTTACAGTATTAAACAGACATCATTTCCTGCGGGTTCATTTCTAACACTGTCTGAGTCTGGGTCCGAGTGGACTGCGCTCTCTCTCTCTCTCTCTCTCTCTCTCTCTCTCTCACACACACACACACACACACACACACACACATTATTCCCAGTTATCCGTACCCTTGTGCTAACACCTCACCTGTAAGATATCTGCTTCCTGAAAGCCAGACCTTTCATTTTTTCTTCCAGCGGCTCGTCTCTGTCCGTGAAGCCTCCCGCGGCCGCCTCGCTCCTCTCGCAGTCCGCCTTCTGCTCGCGCGCTTCCCCGCCGCTCGCGCCGAGGCGCCTGCTGAAGGTCTCGCTTCGCTCATCCTGCGTCCACGTTTCAGCGGTCAGGGGGTCCATGCTCCGTCCGGCACTGGACCCCCTACCTCTGTCCGGTCCAAGAGAAGGGGCTGACAGTGTGCCGTCGCTGGCCGGTGAATAAAAGTCGCGTTTTCTGCCCTCTCCCTTCTCCTCCTGCTCCTCGGGCGCCCTGTCGGGGAGTTGGGAATGTCAGTGCGCTCTGCAGTAATGCTAACCCGCTAACAGGGGTACGGAGACAGCATCCATCCTCTGCCGCTGCCTCCACGGGGCATTCTGGGAGATTCCTGCTCACGCTGTCAGCGCAGCATCGCTTGAAGATGTAGGACACAGCACAGCACAGCACAGCGCAGCACAGCGCCGCACAGCACAGCACTGCGCGCTCCGCTCCTTCAGTAAATATGGGAAGCCATATGGTTCATAAACAGGTCAGAAAAAAATGCGTCACGCAAGTAGTGCTGCTGAATCTTAAAGCCCTTCCTCACCTGGTGATGAGAGCAGCTCTACCAGCACATGGCTTCTCACCTGGCATTTATTGCATCTCCACGTATCTTGACTGCACACATGTGATCATGTCTCACTTCACTGCTGTCTATGCAAATCACTCACTCACTCTCTCACTCATTTGCCAAGCCTTTATAGTGTGTGTGTGTGTGTGTGTGTGTGTGTGTGTGTGTGTGTGTGTGTGTGTGTGTGTTGGGGGGGTTACCCAGGGGAAACCCATGGGAAGACCATTCAAAGTCCACACCTGAGCTGAGAAACACCTGAGCCCGGAAGTTCTTGCTTCGAGGACGTGCTTACCGCTATGCCACCGTGAAACATATCGATGTAATTTGCAAAGTGCGTTGATGTTTCCAGCCAGCAAGAGGAAATAATGCACATCATAATCCTTTTAGTACCACGAGTTGTACAGCAGAAGAAAATATCACCAGCCACAATGTCGAATTGGAAATCCATTCAAGGGGAAGTGGTGGTCCGGTGGTAGGGTGCTGGATTACTGATCCCATAGTCGCGGGTTCAATCCCCACTATCAAAGGGTTCTCACTGCTGTCCCCCCAGTGCAGCTAACTGGGTTGTCAAACGCTGGCCATGTCTCTCACTGTCTGTGGTGAGAGGCATGTAAAAGAAGCGTTGCTGATTTTCGTCAAGAGTAGCTGCATAGCCATTGGTGTGTTTCTGCCCTGCGATGGCCTGGCGAGCTGTCCAGGGTGTACTCGGTTCTCACCCAGAGTCAGCTGAGATGGGGGCCAGCCTCCCCATGACCCTAATTAGGATTAAGCGGTTCAGAAAATGAACGAATGATGATGAAATCCATTCATTCCTTTACTAAGCCGCTTACTCCAAATTAGGGTCGTGGGGAGGCTGGCGCCCATCTCAGCCGACTCTGGTTGAAGGCTGGGCAAACCATGAACAGCTCACCGGACCATCGCAGGGCAAACACACTTACAACCATTCACACTCACTTTTAAAGCTAGGTGTGATTAGGAAAAGCCAATTCGCCTAATGTGCATGTTTTTGGACTGTTTGAAGAAAGTATCCTGAGGAAACCCACGCAAGCATGGGGAAAACATGCAGGCTCCACACAGGAATGCTTGAGACACCATTTGTTTTCTGGTGCCGCAGTGGTTAGCACGTTCGCCTCACAACAAGCAGGCTTATGGGTTAAATTCCTGAGCTCAGGTGTTTTTGTGGGGAGTTTGCATGTTCTCCACGTACTTGCACGTGTTTCCTCCGGGTACTCCGGTTTCCTCCCATACTCTAAAAACATGCAGTTGGCTGAGATGGGCGCCAGCCTCTCCGCAACCCTATTTAGGAATATGCGGCTTATAGAATGAATGAATGAATATTTGATTTCTTTTATTTTTCGTCCTTTTATGATTTTTGCAAACAAAGGCTCACATGTAGCAATCAGAATGACTGCGCCTGCGCAGATGAATAACTAGACACACGTCAACAGATGACTGCAATCTAACTAGCCTATCCTGTGAACTTCATGTAGCACTTTCTTTAAACTGACCAATCCTGTGTTGCCTTACCACAAGGACTGTTTATGTTTCAAAGTCCTAAAATTAGTTAAATAAACCGGAGAGGTGCTGAGCAACGCTCGTGTGCTGTCTTGGTGTTTTCCCCATGCCTGGAGATGAAGTCATTTCTGAGCTAAAGAGGGGAAGAGGAGTCTAAAACCGAGCATGGAAGCGTTCTTTGTTCATCATTTTTTCTTAATATTCAGTGTACACAAAAAACGAAAAGGTAAAAGCAAACACTTATATTCTAAGAGATGATAAGTGAGAGATCCTCTACTGAGTGTTTGGTCATGTGAAAAAGCAGCGCACAAGATGAAAAGCCCATAGCAGGCTGCTCACTTTGGCTCTACTCCACATAATTAGCACAACTCCGAAATATCAAAGCAGACATCCCTAATGTAAAAAAACCAGCAATGGTACAATTACTGCAGCCGGGGCCAGTAAGATTTTAGAAAAATATCAAGATACTACACAAATGAAAAATAGATGTACAAAAAAAAGACACATTTGATATGGACCTGGTGAGTTGCTTTCATTTAAATAACAATATAATTATTTATTTTATTGTTGTAGCCAAAATATATCCAGTTTGCAAAGTATGTGTAGAGATGAAAGTGTTTATTCATGCCGACTGCTCTTAATAAATACTTTTGCTAAATCATAGCATTTGTGCTTTATTGCTGTTTAAATGGGCAGCACAGTGGTGTAGTGGTTAACGCGTTCGCCTTGCAACAAGAGGTTAGCGTCCTGCGCTCGGGTGCTTCCGTGTGGAATTTGCATGTCGCTTGCCTGGGTTTCCTCCAGGTACTCCGGTTTCCTTCCACAGTCTACAGATATGCACATTAAGATGTTCGAAATTGCCCCTAGGTGTGAGTGTGAGTGGTTGCGTATGTGTTAGCACTGTGATGGTCTGGTGAGTAGTTCAGGGTGTGCCCGCCTTCACCTGGTGCTGGCTGAGATGGGCTCCAGCCTCCCCACAAACCTACTGGGATCAGGTGGTTTTGTAAAATGAGTAACTGCTGCTATATTTTAAAAAATTTCTGTTGTATATGCCTGGAATTCTGGAATATTAATGACCATATATGCTGTTAAAAAGGCTCTACTCTTGTGGCTGATCTGCAAAAAATTCAATTATTTACATAAGCATTTTAAGCAAATGTTGATACCTGTTATCATTCTTTAATACACCAGTGGTACATGAAGGAGTATGTACTGTGACCAAGCCACATTAGTGTACACACTGCTGAAAGAATCTGGCAGTATGCAGTGCTAGTTGACTCAAAAGGTGGGCAGACCAAGCATACATTACCTAAAGTTGTGAAGGTCCTCTCAGCAGCCACTCATATTGATAATGCCCTTCGGTTAACAAGGTCAGGCCAACATATAGATGAATGGGGAGAGAACCATAACTTCACTTTCAAAGACCCCTGAGGCATAAAAACTGTTAGTACAAATTCACTATTAAATATTATAAAAGATTTTTTCAAATATAATTTTAAAACGTTTAAAATGTTGGGCAGCGGTGGTCCGGTGGTAGGGAGCTTTATTACTGATCCCAAGGTTGGGGGTTCAAACCCCACTATCACCGGGTTGTCACTGCTGTCCCCCAGTGAAGCTAACTGGATTATCAAAGGCCTGCCATGTCTCACACTGTCTGTGGAACCTTTGCTGACTTTCGTATAGAGTAGGCTGCGTTGCCGTCAGCATGTTTCTGCCCTGTGACGGCCTGGTGAGCTGTCCAAGGTGTACTCTGCCCTCGACTAGATTTGGCTGAGATGGGTGCCAGAATCCCAGCGACCCTAATTAGGATTAACTGGTTCAGAAAATTAATAAATGGTTTAAAATGTTTGAGGATTTTGACCCCCAATATAAGGTAAAACATCCCCACATGCTGGGATCTCAGGAGTAGCTGATATATTTCTTTCTTTCATTCCCTTGCCAGTAATCACAGCCAAACTCCATTAAAGATGTTATGCCCCCCCCCTCCCCCCACAATAGGAATGTTTTGCTTTCAGACAGGAAAGCCAACATGGCTGTGTTGTAATTTAGCGCTTTCTAGCAAGGAAGTTTAGAATGTGGAAGGGAAATAGCACGGTTAAATAGATCTTCTTCAGGATATACCAAAACTCTGATTTCTCTCTTAGATTACTGAGTTGGATAAAGTGCTGTTCACAATTCAGAATCATGAGCAGCTCACGATAGGGTAATGATAAAACTTTTTTGTCTTAGTAGTAAAGTTGATTGTGTGAAGGTCTTCATTGAGACGGCTGCTACGTGTCAACTAAAGTTCCGTCATAGTGACTCTCCATGAAATATAAAAAAATAGGCACTGAAACATGGTTATTTTGAACAGTGTCCATGCTTTGTGTGGATAAACTTGTTGTAGTAGAGTTGTAAACATTCGTAGTAGAGAGAAAAACAAGAGAAAATGCGAGAGCCCAACAGAAATTTAATGATGTAAATAAAAACACTCTTCTCATCATCAGAATGTAATTTACACTTGTTTAGAACAAGTGCAAGAGCTGTCAGCGAACATTGAGGCACAAAACTTGGGAAGCTTGCAGTCCTCGACCAGCCAAGTGTCTGTATAACTAATACTACTAGTAACGTTTGTGTACTCGCAAAAATATAGTCCAAATTCAGCTTTTGCCAGGCTACAAAGTTGGCCTTATGTTTGATTTTGAACTGGGACGGTATGTTATCTCTATCCCAGTTTTGACTGATAACAGCAAAGTTGCAACATCTATACATAGGCACAAGTTTAGAGTGATCCTGGGAGCCAATGTTGTACATCTCCTGAATGTACATGTTCATCTGAGAATGTCCCAGAATGTAATATGAGCTACAATACCGGTGAGGGTAACCTTGACAGGCCTGCCAAGTCAGGTTAATGTAGGTTTCCAATCCCTATAATTATTCATTCATTCATCTATTTTCTAAGCCGTTTAATCTTAATTAGGGTCGCGTGGAGGCTGGTGCCCATTTCAGCCAACTCTGGGCTAGTGTGCAGTACTTCCTGGACAGCTTGCCAGGTCATTGCAGGGCCCCCTCTCTATATTGACCACAGATTTTATGTTTAATCGTTAAGTATATAATATAAGATAATCGCTTAGTAATTAGTATAATTGATAATAGATAATTGGTCAGTAATTAATTATTGTTCATTTTCATATGGAAATGAAAGAAACATACGCATGGTGTCACGGTGGCATAGTGGTTAGCACATTCACCTCACAGCAAAAAGGTCCTGGATTCAGGTGCCAGGCTCTGTGGGAGCATTTCTGTGTGGCGTATGCATAGGTTTCTTCCGGGGTACTCCAGTTTCCTCCCACAGTCCCAGACATGCACATTAGGCGAACTGACTGTTCCAAATTGCCCCTTGATGTGAGTGTGAATGGTTGTGTGTGTCTGTTGCCCTGTTATGATCTGACAAGCTGTTCAGGGTGTACCCCAGCTTTGAACAGAGTCGGCTGAGATAGGCTTCAGCCTCCCTGTGACAATAGTATGATTAAGTGGTTTGGCAAATGAATGAATGAATGAATGAATGAATGAATGAAGGATACACAGCATTGCATATGCCTTCTGTGCTGTGATAGTGCTTTTGGATAACACATTATTTTTTCCCATTTTTTTATTCACCGGCCATCTCACCCCATCATATAGCAGTTATTAATAGGGGAGGATAAAGGCTAACACTTGTGTCCTCTGAAGCACATGAAGCAGCTTTTCAAATCCCTTTTCACCTTCTTCAGCTTACTTGAGTTCGCAGATGATCATGATTGCCTTGCGTCATTGTGAGTGATGGAACAAAAAGCACTCAAACCCAGAAAGCATGGCCAGTTTTGCTTTCTAGACTCCCACAGATGTCTGAAGCATTTATAGTACTAAGTCGGATTCACACAGGAAGTAAGGCGCAACAAACAACCATGTAAAGTCAATGATCGCCGAAAAATGAGCAATGAGAGGTGAAATTTTCACAAGCAATGGGATATAAACAGGCATGGATTTTGACTACACTGAACTTTTACATGTTAAATTTGAGCAATAATCAATCAATGCTTAAAGATACTGTTGATTGACAGGTGCCACCAAACACTGAGTTCCCCAAAAACCTTTTTCGTCTTCACTTCCATAGAGCATGTAAAACAGGCGATTTCGTGTGTAGTTGAGTGCAAGTCGCGTGTCGATCACTGCTTACTGTTTGAATGCAACTTTAGAATTTGCATTCTCCTGACAATAAAGGGACTGTTCAGTTGTGCAAATCAGGACCTCACAATAGCTTTCTCATCAAGCTGTCATTATTTTAAGCAGAAAACTGAAAATATCCAATGACCCGAGTATTATAAGCTGATTAGTCAGACAGGGCTGGACTGGGACAAAAATTCAGGCAGGGAGTCTCAAATCCACCCAGGCCTCCCCATACACCCATAACAAATTTTGAAACCAATGAACGCCTCATGTAATACATACTCACTGACCAATTTATTAGTAACTCCTGCATGGCTGCTCATTCAAATATACTGACAGCCATTAAAAACTTTGAGAGAGGAATTTCTATATATCTGTGCTTGTACTTGTATACCCTGTGGCTTTTGTGACTATTGATGATAGTACTCGGGCACTTGAGACAATGAATTGTCATTTTGTCAGGCTTCATTATACATGTGTAGGTCCCTTTGCAAAAGTGGACCAAATGCAGTTTGGAAAGTCTATATAAAGGCTCAAAATTGTCCACTATTGTTAGTCTAGTACACGTCATAATGCCACGTCTATCACGTGAACAACGTCCCCGGGCAGTGGGTATGGTGGAGGCCAGGTTGAGCTACAGTGAGGTAGCAAGGCGTATGGGCTGAACACAACCCACCATCAGAAACCCAATTGACTGCCACAACATGACAGAGAGTGATGACATCGCTACATCCAGTTACAGTACTTGCAGTACTGGTTTCGCCATGCTGTATCACCACAAATCACCGCCTGTATCAACACAAACGGGGCCATACCCGGTACTGCTACTTTGTTTTGTTGTTTTTGATGTGCATAATTTATCCTTGACACTTTTGTTGTTTTTTAAAGCCAGCATGCTAAACAAGTTATTCATATTACAAAAATCCAGTGTTGGTTACCAGAATAAAAATTATGTTTGAAAATTATGGTCTCAAAGTTTTTATTGACTGTCAGTATAGATCATTAGTCTATAAAGATGAGACTTACAAAAAACATAATATCATGTGGACTGAAATTAAGAGTCTACTCAGTCATCTTAGGGACTTTGAACCTGATACAGTTATTGGAGAAAGGGTGGATGATTTAAATATTTCAGAATGAACTCTGGGGATTTTCGAAGGAACGAGTCTCTAGAATTTGCTGCATCAGAAGTGTTTTATTTTCCTCTGGTGTTTTCTACTGACAGAAATCAAAACTCATCTGTATCTGTCATATTGTGCGTGATTCATCGATAATAATCATGTGAATGTAAAATATTTGTGTATTTGTAATCTTCTCAGTGCAATGGCTTTGATCCATCCCTACATACTGTATCTTCTGAAATGTACTTTATCACTGTGTGTGGGCATTTAAGCAATTTTGTCTTAAATCTTCATTTATATTACAACAGCACAAACTACACATTAATACTGTACATTATTTTGGCATGCCAAACCTCTCAGTGTGTCTGAGTCTACATGGAGGGAAAACCACTTTGAACATTAAGGCCGGATTTTAAAAAAAAGTCCCGGTGAACTTTTTAAAAAGCTAAATGAGGTACAAGTGGGGGTTTTTTTGTATGTTTTTTTTTTTTTTTTTTTTTTGGGGGGGGGGGGGGGGGGGGGGGTTTAAATTACATTTATTAGTTATTATTTTTATATAGAGAAATGAGGTGACTGTCGAAGCCCAAAAGCTTTTAAATTTCTAAATGTTGGTAAAGTGACTGAAGCTACACCCTGGATGACCAATAGTGTACATGTACATTTAACATGTATTAAACTTTGAAAATTCTGAACATCCTTGCTGTTCCTAAAATCTTTAGAAAATAGAACCATTTCAAACAGAACTAAACCATCTCAGAATCACAATCACAGCATCTAACACAGAATCGTCTTCTGTGTCATTTTTATGATGTATGAGGCTTTTTCCAATGTTTTGAGTCTGTTTTTTTTTTTTTAAAGAAAAAACTTTTGAATTGCAGTGCCAATTTTCAGGTCCAAGTGCTGATGAGAAAACAGGATTTTTTTTTTCTTTTCTAGCCTAAAGAACCTTTTGGCTTTCCATAATTTGAAACGGCACATCCTCTCCACAGAGCGTCAGTACAATATGTGAAATATCTGAAAGAAATCTGAAATACATGCAGACTTTACAGAATTAAATTTCTGCTGTACAAATTATTATTACGTATTCCATTACTGGTTCTAGGCCTATATTGTATTCTCAGAACAATATACAGTATACACCGATCAGCCATAACATTAAAACCACCTGGTTATTAATGGGTAGGTCATACTAGTGTTACCAAAACACCTCAAACTCATTAAGTCATGGACTCCAGAAGACCGCTGAGGGTGTGCTGTGGTATATGGCACCAAGCAGTTTACAGCACATCCTTTAATTTATGTTAGTTGCAAGATAAGGTGTCCATGGTTTGGACTTGTTTGTTCATTAGATTGGGAGATTGGAAGCCAATTTTCCTAAATCCATTCCTTAACAGTAAGGCAGAACACATTATCCTGCTGAAAGAGGTACACCACTGCCTTTAGGGGGTGTATTTGGTCTGCAACAATGTTTGGGTAGATTTTACACAGCAAAATAATATTAACATGAATTCTAGCACCCAAGGTTTCCCAGTGGAACATCACACTGATTCTGGTGGCGCTCCCTCTTTGCACAATCCATCCTGTTGCCATCTCTTCTCAATAAAAGTGATGCACAGGCACCCAGCTGTCCATGTAAAAGAAAATGTAAATCATCAGATCAATCCACCTTCTTCCATTTTACCATGGTCCAGTTTTGATGCTCATGTCCCCATTGTAGGCACTTTCAGTGGTGGACAGGGGTCAAGCAGGTGCATTCTGACTGATCTCCAGCTGCACAGCTTCATACGCAAAGCACTGTTTACTGACTCCTTTCTATCATAGCCAGCATTCACTTTTTCAGCAGTTTGCTCTGTGAAACCAGACCAAATGTCCAAGCCTTCACTCTTCATGCACGTCAATGAGCCCTGTACGTGCCTGTGAATCTCTTCCTGGTTCACTGGTTGTGTTTCCTTGTACCAGTGTTGGTAGGTACTAACCACTGCATACCAGGGACACCCCAAAAAAACATGTGGCTTTGGAGATGAACAGACCCAGTCGTCTAGCCATGATAATCTAGGCCTTGACAAAATCACTCTGATCTTTGCACGTGCCCATTTTTCCTGTCTCCAGCACATCAACTTAAAGCACTACCTGTTACTCCACCACTTGCTGCTTAATACATCCTACCCCACGACAGATGCCACTGTTATGAGATAATTATTGTTATTCACTTTACCTTCCAGTCATTATTAAAAAGTCATGGATGATTGTTTACATTAAATGATTTTACATTTATGGTATTTGGCAGACACACTTATCCAGAGCGGCTTACAGTAATGATTTCTATACAACTGAGCAATTAAGCATTAGGGGCCTTGTTCAAGGGACCAGCAGTGGCAGCTTGGTGGTACTGAGGGTTGAATCCGAACCTTCTGATCAGCCAAAGCCTTAACCATTGTGCAACCAATGCGCCATATTAATGCAATGTATAATGAAATTTTATAGTTTACAGTGGGCAAGAAAATTAAATATAGGCATTGTGATTTTTTTTATTTTTTTAATTAGAAGTAGCAGTAGTAGTGGTAATAATAATAATAATAATAATAATGCTGTGACAGTGCAAAACATGTTGGACACTGGCTTGTCATAACCATTAACATCTAAAACGCTGCAGAACGCATGGCCTGTCACACAGAATTTTTTAGCCAATAATAGTGCAGACAGCACTTGGATGGTTGCCAGCTTATGACAAAGGAGCCCATCTGTCTGTTAAAGTGCTCAACCAGATAAAAGAGGACAGTACTACAGGGGCTTACTACAGATAGTATGCTCCAGGACTGATTCCCACCCCCCACCCCCTCACAGGTTAAAGTGTCATGCCATTACAATTCTGCCCAATAAACCATGTCTAATCTTATAAGTCAGAATTAATAATACACCATTTTATCAGTACAGATATAAAACGTTTGGTGGATGTCAGGGCTGGACTAGAAGAATAAATAGGCCTGGAATTTTTGGTTTAGACAGGCCCTACACAGTCAATCGACTTTTACCTGTGTGCTTGTTGTCATATTTAATATAATATATGTATCGTGATGTGGAAAAGTGTCTTTTTGTCCCTGTCAAAATGATCATATAGGCCTTTTGTATTGATTTAGTTATGTCATAATTTTGCTGGTTTAGTTGGTTTAATCAGGGATTTGAACAAAAATCTTGCCTGTATTAGCTACATCGTTGCCCTTTTCTGGACACTGCACATTTTTCATAACTCTGTTTATCTGCTGCGTAATGGTCCCAGCTACACACTCCTCCTGTGTATCCCTGACACTCCCTGAGCCTGACCATCCTCCTCTGTCGGCTCTCTTTCACAGCTAGCTTCTTCAACAAGTGCATCATGAGAATGTATGTCTGAAGCAGCAGTGGCCGCACTGGCCACTGCAAACAAATCTGAGTTTTGCACATCTGGCAGCCTCAAGATTAAGACTTGTTAGTTTTTTCTCTCTGAACTTCTCAGCTCCCCCCTTCTTACATTTTTGTGGCTTGTCCATTGTTTTAAGATTAGCTAGCCATTGCTCGCAATGTTGTGCTCCCACACACTGGTCTAAATGAGAATCGGCATCTAAATGAGAATGGGCAGGCCTCAGGCAGGCTGCATGCACTTGCCCGCAGGGACAATCGAACGGGCAGGCCGCACTGATCTAAAAATAACTGGATATTGGACTGGGCTGCTGTCTCTGGAAATGCTCGTGCAGCCATATTGCTACTGGAGGCAAAACATTCCCTGTTAAAGGCCTAATTGTTATGGAAGCATCTCCCATTTACTTTTAAACTTCTTAGGTTTCTGTTTTATAGTGAACTTTTTCATTATGCCTTCGTGCGCAGCGGTAAACTGTTCATACTGAAAGAAACCAGGATGCCAGAAATCATTCCATGTGTAAGTAGCGTTTTAAGTATCTTTGTAGAATTTATACATACGGAAAGAAACATTCCAAATACCCATGTAATGCCATGTATTAGAAAAAAATGCAGTAATTAGACCCACAGATCTAACAGTTACAGGTCTAAATGTAGGCATATACAGTTTGTGTAATTAAGTGTAAAAATACTACATGTAAATTCTACATCATATACTGTAAGTTTATGCATACAAACAGTAGCTATGTACTGTCTTACTAAACTACATTAGAGAATCTGTAGCCCTATTACATTGAGAGAATTTATGTACATGTATTATATACTGTGCGCACAATTATTAAGCAAGTGATTATTTTAACCATATCATTTTATCCAAAATTACCAACTCCAAGCTATATAAACTTGAATGAAAAATGGGCATAAAAAAGAAATGGGAAAGAAAGGGGATGCAGCACTCTTGAAATATCTAATATATTGGGGCATGATCATAGAACCATCAAACAATTTGTTGCAAATAGTCAACAGGGTCGCAAAAAACGTGTTGAGAAGAAAAGACGCAAATTAACCACCAAAGATTTGAGAAGAATCAAACATGAAGCTACCAGGAACCC
>JAOUQZ010000014.1:7746648-7759013 GCA_028564935.1 Neosilurus hyrtlii | reverse complement strand
CAGTACCAACAGAAAATTTTGCTTAAATCATTATCTATGTTAAATTGTGAGCTTTTTTTAATTCTGTTATAATCAGAATCAGTTTACCTGGACCAATCACCGTACAAGAAATAAAATGGATTAGAACAAGTGTATTGAGCAAATACCCATGAATTGCATTTAGGATGGCACTGTCAGAACCATGTTATTATATAAAATTAATCCCCTGACCAAATCTACAGAATTCAATATCACTGTGCAATAATCTGACATGTATCTAATATGCATTTTTTCATTTTTCTGAACCGCTTAATCCTAATTAGGGTCACGGAGAGGTTGGCACCCATCTCAGTCGACTCTGGGCAAGGGCATGTATCTAATATTCTGTGGTATAGATCATCTGGTGTAATATTTCCTGAAACAAAAGGTTTGTCAGTAGTGCTCAGTTATTATTATCATAGTAGCTAATGTCAGGCTATGTAATGTGAGGTAATGTAAGGCTATTTAAAATGATAATTAATTTCACTTCATTTTCAATTAATAGTCACTTCTACACTGCCTCAGGTTCTCTTGTTTCTGCATGTCCATGCTCACTTGCTGAGGTAGAAGGAGAACATGGGCTTTTCCACTTTCTTCTGGTTCATCATGTTGTCGAATACAGGTGCTCCAAGCTCCATAGCCAGCGATGGATAACTGAGGCCCAGAACCCCATCAAACCTGGCCATTACAAAGGACATCCCTGGTTCGTACACAGACTCCCCAAACATCTGGTTCGGCAGAATTATAGAGCCAACCTACACAACACGGCAGCATTACAGAACACACAGCAAAGGTACAGAAAAACCATATGAATCAAATAACATATTAAAACAGGATGAATTATTGATTATATTATTTGGGTTCTGAAAACCAGCTGAATGACACTGAATATCACTGATGTTTTTTTAATTCCATATTACTCCACATTCCAAAATTGCTCACTGACGTTTAATGATGGGTACTTTTAAAGTAATGGCGTTTGTAATTTAGGGTGGCATGGTGGGGCAAAGTCGTGGGTTCGAGTCCCGGGATCAGGCATCTCTGTGTGGAGTGTGTATGTTCTCCCAGTGCTTGTGTGGGTTTCCTCTAGGTACTCCAGTTTCCTCCCACAGTTCAAAGAAATGCATATTAGGTTAATTAGCTGTTCCAAATTGCTTCTGGGTGTGGCTGTGGGTGTAAATGGTTGTGTGTGTTGACCCTGCGCTGGTCTGGTAGGCTGTTCAGGGTGTACCCCACCTTCACCCAGTGTTGAGTCAGAGACTCCAGCTTCCCCACAACCTTATTAAATCTCATTATAATCAAGACAGGAGTACAGCAGGGTGAACAGGCCTGATTTATTAGCTTCTAGTTTATAGTGTCTGTAGTTTTACCCTCAGTATATCTTTAGCCGTCACTCCCAGCAGTTTCCCAGAGCCATAATGAATGCCAAAGACTCGGCCATCATGAATGTAGCTGCTCGACTCTACAGCCTTGAACTTGTGATGTGCAGCTGTGCCAAGAGAAGAACACAGTGACCGATGACCCAAAAACCCAGGTCACTAATGTAAAAAAGGGGCTGATCTGGCCAAAGAAGACACTGAGCTGTCTAGCTGTGTACACATTACAGCATGAAATTAAACAAGCAGTCCTAAAAATGTAAATTATCACTGGCAGTTAAAAAAAAGGGATACAAATTAAATTTGTCTTAGTGTTTTAAAAATTCATATTGAAATCAGAAATGTGTTCATTACCACATGCTTTACTGACACAGTAAGACGAAGGCACCCAGAAATCAGCAGATCCAGTGTCAAAGATTACAGTGAAGTTCTGCTCCGGGGTTCCCAGACTGATCTGTCCATAGTACTGCACCTTCACAATATACCATACAATACACAGGCTTACGTATACTGGCCTAAAATAGACATGTATACCAGAATGCTTAACCCAGTATAATAATATAGCTTCTTCCACTCAAATGGACTATCTGGAGCCACTTTTTTCATAATAAAAATATTTCTTTTATCATGGTTAGCATCCGGCCAGTTATCACATCTCTACACCATGTTGGATTATCGCTACCATGATACATGAATACATTTTGGAAAATTAGCCCCTAATGACTCATTAGATAGTTTGTCAGTTACATCAGTAACACTGCACTGTGTGAATGCACTCACATCCATGAAGTTGTAGAGCCTTTCTGCAGTTCTGAGATATGCCAAGTTGGACGGGAAACACTGGGCATAACGGCGAGAGAAAGCATCCATGTGGTGATCCTTCAGGAAGTCATTTAGCTGGTTAGTTGCTCTTAAATGATTTCTTAGAGTGACCATCTTCCTTAAAGGCACCCTTGGATCCAAATGTGCATTATACAGAATATAAAAATTAAACATTTCAAATAACCTTGGGGATAACACTTGTTTCTTTCTTCTCTCTTAACTTAAACCTCTTAAATCAAGACACAGCAACGTTTGATATGTTCTTACCTCACAAGGCCATGAACAAAGCACAGAGAACAGAGCAGCAGGATAAGTGTACTCTTCATCTTTATTACTTGAGGGCATCTGCCTCTTAGCAGGTCTGATACCACGTTCATTCAAGTTCAGAGTGACCCAGTGGACATTTATTCAGCTTAGAATCACTCAAATATGCCAGCCAATCTCAGCAGTGTTAAGTAAATGTTGGACAGATTGCCATGACCTTGAAAACTGTACTCTGCTTGCATTAACATGGCATACAAGAAAATTGCTCAATACATATTAAAAAACACAAATAAGTAAATAACAATAATAAATAAATCTCTAATAGATTGGTCACTAACTTTTATTTGACTCACAAGTTATCATGAACTTGAGCAATTTTATTTGATTAATAAAGTCAACTTTAATATTTATATACATTCTCTTGTATAAGGATAGAGTAAGTTAGAAGTAAAATCAGTCTTAATTAAATTAATTAATATTATGTAGCCCAACTTAAGATTGTTGTGTCTTTGCACACAGTGAGTGAGTTCAGTTAAACATGATACTCATAACTCAAGTTAACACACAGCTTAAATACAATTTCTGTTTAATGTAAATTAAGGCAATATTAAAAAGAAGTGAACTGTTTACAGCACTGCTGTACAAAGCTGTCAGTAGAATTAAAGCATGGGAAATGAGACAAAAAAAGAGACAAAAAAAGGTTTTAATCTTTTATTAAGTAAACAAAAAAAGCCACACTGCCAAGTTTGAACAGCAGCAGGACACAGACAGCCCCTGCAATGCAAACTGTGCTACACTTGAACATGAGCCCTAAAGAATAAGGAGACCATTGCAGGTAATAAATACTCAGTCTGCTTTCCATATTCTTCTGTCTCCTAGCATGGATGGTGATCTGGTACTCGTTTTCTGCAAGAAAATATTGCAGTTGGTGAGTCATAACATATTTTCTCAGACACTCTTGGTGAACTTCCAACCTTCAGCTAACTGTATGAGTTTCACCACAAAGATAAATCTGGCATCACACAACTAATTAGGTGAGGACATGAGTCAGCCAGAACCAGGAGTTTGTTTCCACAGTAGCAGTCAACAGCTCCTCCGAAATCTCCACAACAGAATTATGTTATGCAAGAAGTTCTAACTTACCTTGGTGCTGCCTTTATGATGTCATCAACACGGAGAATCATCTCAGCTGCCTCCGCAGCACTTAGAAGTACCTGCCTCTTCACCTGGAAGCTCTCTGTGATGCCCAGTTCAGCCATGTCACCAATAGTGCCCTGCTTCATGTCTAAACACAACAAGGTCAAAAGGAACTTTTATAGACAGTGCAGCATTCACTAATTGTTTAAAGAAAACACACGGCTTAAATCAGACATATTAGTTGCTATTATGCTAAATCACTACAAGCGTGTGAGACACTGCCAAACTCACCCAGACCAAAAGTGTTCCTACTCTCCTCATGAGCTGCTCTCAGTTGAGCCACAAGATCTGCACTGTCATAACCTGCATTATCTGCAATGATAATCGGCAGCTAGGAAACAAAAATGTTCATTAGACTAATCAGCAGTAGGAATTGAAAATATTACCACATTTCAAACTATATAAATTAATCAAGTTTGGCACCAACAGTTCAATTCTGAAAACCCGTCTTAGTATGTTACACGTCTGACTCCAAAATATCATTAAATAAATGATGCAAAAAGCAATTACAAAGAATACAAAATCAAGAATCTGAATGTTTGCTTGTTTACTAAAAATACAATGTTGATCCTGAGCTGCTCTTCAACAAGCAGACAGCATTACAACTTTCATCCTGTAACTTTACCCATCTTCACCATATCTACTCTTAATCATTACTTGCTTCTTTTAAAAATGAACTCTATGTACATACTCTGTATACATTTAATGGTCTACAATGAAAAGCAATGCAAACTCTCAAGTGTGACCCCGTGATAGGGAATCCACTAATTATCCATCAGCTCTCACCATTCTCAGAGCTTTGGCGAAAGACTCCATAGCCACAGCTTCCTTGCCTGGGGTTCTGTTGGCCAAGTCTGTCACTGCTTTAGCCATCAGCATCTCTGAACAACCTATGAGAAACAGGAATTTTTCACAATCAGGTCAAATTCTTGAAAAACTTTATATGATGCTTGTCAAACTCATTTTCAGGGCCACATCACAAATTTCTAGATCACCAAGGGCCAAATTATCACAGAACATACATTTCCGAAAGGGCATGAAATTAAAACTGCATGCTAAACTTTTTTTTCCAATTTCCTTTTCTGACAACACAATCTTTCTTAGGTCATGAATAACTAGCTGTTAATTTAAAATAGGTCGCTGCCATCTAGTGAAAGGATGATGAATTACATTGTGGTATTGGCCTATGCAAAGAATATATAGACAATTTTTAAAAGCTCTAGTGGGTAACAAAATGAGTTGGGAGGCCAGATTTGTCCCACAGGCCTTGAGTTTAACACCTGTGTTTTATAGTAACACCCAATACATGAGCATAACAGTTTGCTGGGTTTAGGGTAAACCTAGAATCACAATGAGAATGAATTCATGAAAAGAAGGAACTAAAATTGGTATAATGAAGATCTCCACATACCTCCACCATAAACTGTGCGAGTCTCCTTAATGGTCTGAGCCAACACACACAATGCATCATGAAGAGAACGCTCAGCTTCATCCAGAATCTGTTGTGTTGCTCCACGCAGAACAATAGTGCAGGCCTCGCCTGGCAAGACACAAGAATATAGTTATGTATTACCTATAAAAGCTACTGAGATAAACAATATTTACATAAGAAGAGATGGTTTAAGAATGCAAGGGCATTAAAGATTATAACAGATTTAAAGCTGTGGCAGATGCTTTTATCTAAATCGATTTACAATTAACATTTTTATACAACTGAGCAATTAAGGGTTAAGGGCCCAACAGTGGGGGGATTGAACCCCCAAACTTCAGATTAGTAACCCATTGACCTAAGCACTAGGCCACCACTGCCAGTTTTCACTATTCGTAATGTGTTCAGTGACTGCAGACATACCAGATTACAAACCAGAACTGTGACAATACAAAAGTGGAAACTAACATCTACACAGTTAAAACAATAAAAATCATAATCCTTATAAATAACACATTAAGGAGAATCTGTGCAGAGTCTGTGTAGATACCTACCCATTTCCACTCCAGAGAAATGGATGAGTGTGTCCTCTCCAATCATCACCTCCTCGATGAGTTTGCAGTGACCCAGCTTTACCAGTTCAGGGTGGTCAAAGGTGGATGTAATCTCCCCTCCTATCAAAGGAAGCAATCTAGTGTTAAAAAGCTAAAGCAGCAGACAATTCATTATCCAGTTTACCAAAACAAAACAGACAAGGAAATTCACTGATGATTTTAATTTGACTACATAATGGAGGTGCATATGCAACTAATTCTATTAACTGCTAATTTGGCCTTATGTTTCACATCTCACTGTAATATCTAATTGCTATGATTTTGAACCTTCTAGCGGTGTCAAGAGCCTATGAAAAAACCCAACAATTTATTTCTTCATCATTTATTTATTTCAAGCATGTATTTTTCCACCTCACCACTCAACACTCAAGGAAAAGGGAATTGTACATCAGCTGTAATATTACAAGTTAGCATGATGGCTTTTGTTGCAAGACCCATACTTATTGTACCTTTCCAGGTAGGGTTGGGCAGTATGATGGTATATCACCTGGATAGTATAAATTGCTATTTATTCTGCCTTATGGAGAGGTATCATACTAATTATATGAAGTGTTCTTTACCTAATACAGCTTAAAATAACTTAGTGGTCTGTGTTTCATTTTATTAGTGTGTTTTCTTGCAATTAAAATTAAACGTTGCAAAAATTGTTGACTGCAGATCACTGAATGCACCTTGTTGTTTGTTCATAATCCACTATGGCCTCTGCCTTCTGAAGGCAGGGGTGTCTCGTCTCTCATTCAACGAGTTATCAGTTTGCGACTGACTCAGTCCAACCTGGTCACTCAATGATTCACCAGTACAATACACAACATGATCACAGATCTAGCAGTAGAGACTGCTTGATTCACACAGTCTGCTGCCTCTGCCGGCTTTGAGACTTAAGCCTGACTCACATATAAGCAATCACGTCCAAATGTACAAGCAAACCTTTTTCGAAGGTAACTGAATATATTCGAACTGGAACTTGTATATTTTCAGAGGTAGTCGGTCGAATTCGAGGTAAATGGTTCGTATTCGCGGAAAAAAGTTTTGGACCTACTCAAAATTTGGTGCGGATTCAGAGTGGCTCAAACTTGAGCAAACAGCATAGAAAGCAGTTTTTACTTGTTTTCGAACAGCTCAACCGCCTGTTTTTTGCACATTACGCGAAACTGCCCCTTTTGACAAAGAAAAACCGTTGAAATTACGACATGTCACTCGAATCCTTCACTTTTTACAAATAAAAATCCGTAAAATAATACACAGGTCACGCAAATCCGCCCCTTCTAGACAGAGGCGGCCAGCGGGAGTTCTGTGCTCTTCTGTTCACACTCAAGAAAAAAAATCTGCATATTTCCTACACGTAACATGCCTCTTAATATCTCATACACATATTATAAAAATATATTTCTATATATAAATGCCTGTTTCGGTGTAAGTGTACTTGCTGCTCAAGCAGTATTTCACAATAGACAGAGGAATGCGCATCTCAGATCACATTTCATTTTCAAGATTTCATTTGCGCCAGGATGTGCCCGATTCTTCGGGATGTATTACAGGGGACATATGGCAATGGAGTAATCTATTGCTGTATTTTTATTTAATTATATATATATATATATATATATTTAATTATTTATTTTATTTACTTTCCCTAGAATCACCAGTTCAACTTGGACTTCCCACATAATCTCTCCTCTGATATAATACAGGATTTTCCCTTACCAGCGCGATCAGAAAGCTGATCCAAGTTTCTTATGCATGTCCAGAATAAATAAATCCTCAGGTTTGATTATTAAAAACCTCTAACAGGTATTTAAGCTCCGATCTGACATGGAATGAACGAATCATGGAAGGCGCAGGTGTTTCCACGCAGCTCTGCACTCCACTCTCTCACACGCACGTCTGCACTTCAGCTTCAAACCAATAGTTCAGGCTGAAATAGTGGCTATCCCATTAAAAAAAAAGCTGAGCAGCTCAAAAAAGTTGAGCCCTGGAATACACAACCAATTCACCCAGACCCACTAGACTTGTGACAATCAAATGGAGGTCACATGTATACACATATACAGAGAAAAAAAAAGCGCAAAAAAGTCTTCAAGAAAAAAAGCACTTGGATTTGTTCCATTTTCATTTTAACGGCAGGTTCAATACAATACATGACACACAGCCGTGCAGGGTAACAGACACTCAATGACAATCTATATTCAAAGGTGTTTTTCATCCAGCCAAAACCGAAAAACGGAAAAAAGTTGCACTATTTCATGCCTATATCACTTACATGTGAGTACACCTCTGAGTGATTCCAACTACTTTACGTGATAATAGACAGTTATATTAGCAAAATGTTGCTGAATTGATTCAGTTGACTTTGAAAATCAATTCAACACGTTCAGTTAAATTATTCAATTATTCTGAATGATACTTTTGCAAATCGTCCATCACTAATAAGGACATGGACCCAATTCATACCACTGAAAAGCCAGGATTAAGAGTTAGTTAGTCAGCATGCTCAACTCCAGGTGTGTAACGCCTAGATGCGAACATGTAGCGGATGTCAAGTTACCACGTTTATATGGAGAAGTTTTAAGTTTTATTGTTACAAACAGGTAACAATGGAACATCACTACCGGCAGTGAAACTCTTGGACACAGAGCCCCCTCAATACTACACATAGGAACCAAATATTGCACATTAAGAATATTAAATATGCAAGCTCAGAATTTATTTTTTGAATGAGCATAAATGATTAATTATGGCCCTTTCCACAAGTCAGCAATCCTTCATCTACATACCTGTGACCAATGCCAGTCGCTCCACTCCAGCAAAGTCAGCATGCTCAATGGCCATCACACCGGCAGCAGCAAAGAGCTGCTCAGGGTAGTTATAGATCAGCTGTCTGAAGAAGAAAGCAACTTTAAATTACTCTGCATGGAATTTTTTTTTAAATAAAAATTATGTTTTATGTGTTTCTACAGAGCATATTACAAGTGGAAGCAATAAAAATTCTTTTTTTTATCGAATTTCATTTTTTATAGCAATATTTGAGGATAGGCCACTGTAATAAAAAGGACAATGTACAGAGACAAAGGTCATCATTGCAAAAAAAATCCCTTCTGGGTGACACAATACCCCTCCTCTGCCTGTTGGGGTCCTGATCCCCTGTCAGGGTTTATTTATCGATAATGACCTACTTGATATAGGTTATTTCTTAAATAAAAACCAAAAATTTGATGTTAAAATGCTATAACATAATTGAACTGAGATAGTACACTTTTAGCTTTTAATTGTCCAAAAACTGAGGTGACCTGTATGTGTTTAGTGAACACCTTGTACCTGTTGATGAAGCAGTTAATGCCATGTTTCAGAATGCGCTCAACTTTCTCCTTCATCTTCTCTTTCTCGGCTAACTCAATTTCTGCCACTTTTGCTGTAGAGTCGACACGCACCCTGGAGCCAAATATCTACAAAAGCCAACACACTGATGTTGAGTATGTGCATTACTATTAAAAAAAAATAAGCATTTCCATATAAAAATAAGGGCTGCAGAAGATTTAAAGTTGCACCTTGATCTTGTCTGTGTCCATGCCAGTGTTAGCAATAAGGATGTTTGCGTTCTCGATCCTTTTGGGCTGATTAACACCGATCTTTTTGTCAAGTAGGAATCCTGTTAAAAGAGACCAAGTTAATGTGTGTATTAAAACACCAACAACCCAAACCTAAAAATCTTATTTCTTTATGATTTTTTCAAGTGAAAAAGAAACACTACAATAATTCACACCTTCATCCAGGTAAGAGTCTGTAAGACTGCCTCCCAGCTTCTTAATCACATGGATGGCCTCCAGGTTGCCAGATCCCTTCAGCCGGAGCACTGCCTGCACAGCCAGCTTGGCAAAGTGATCCTTATGATGAGTGAGCAGTTTGGAAGATAAAGTGGTGCGGGAGATATTCAACAGATCCTCCTGGAATTTTTCCTGGTCATTACTGTAAATGAGGATGAACATAAGATTAAATTATATGGTTTGTGATGGGGCTATACTTAATTATGTGAAAGCAGGACAGCAACACATATTCTATGTTCATTCACTACTGTGCATAGGAGTACGGCTTCGCTAATGGTAAGGTAGGTACGGCTTTGTTAATGGGACACTAGATTTTCGATGATGTTGATAAAATGAGTTTCGGTGTCTGTACAAAAACACCCTCTAAATCTATTACTTTGGACATGGGATTTAGGATTTTGCACATGCTACAGAATACTTCTAGCAGACTGAACACATTTCAGCCGGTTCCATATTCATGCCCCAAAATTTTGTGCTTTCCAGAAATCTTTGTGCTGTTGAACAAGCTTGCCAATTTTAATGTACACAAAGTTAGGACATAAAACCTGTGTATCATTTTGAGGGATGGTTTTGACTATCTAATGGCATGATTTAAATCTTGTTTTATTTAACTTGAACATTTCGACTAGGTGGCTCAATTAGTGGTTCCATTAGTAAAGCCATACACATGTAATGCAATACCAGAGAAATCACTTAACACTTTCTTAGGAAACGTGTTACAAATTTCACAAATCCTGTCACCTTCACTGTATATCTTGTGTAAGATCAGATAAAGTTATATATATATATATATATATATACACACACACACACACACACACCCCCCTCCCTCTCCTGGCAAGTCATGATTCAGCTTGGGCTCAAACATAGCTGATAATAGAATCAACATGATACTGCAGATGTATGAAAATATCCAGGTGAACCGTGATTAGCATTTTAGCAATCACATATCTATCGCATGTCAAGTATATGGTGAACTCCCACAAGTGTGCCATGTACATCAAATTCTTAATGTAAACATTCAGAATACATTTTTCACTTAAGCATTAGACAACATTAGATTTTTTGCAAAAAGTGTATACGTATAAAAAGAGATCTTTGTCAACTTTTGCATGAACAATGAACAATCAGTGACCAATGAAAATCAGTACATACATACACACACATTATGTTAAGAGACTAAACAAGTAAAGCAAACATTAGCATATTTTCACTGAGATGGTGAAAATTTAAACATTACCCATGGTCCACTGCAGCCCCCCTCAGGGCCTCTCGAGCAGCCTGTGTGGCCTTCCTCCAACCAGAGATGATGATTTGAGGATGGATCTTCCTGGAAATCAGCAGCTCAGCTTCCTAGTGCACAGTAAACACAGTCACCACTGACTCACCTTAACATCAGGTAATAAAACGGGCAGGAATCTCAGGGCACCTTACAACCCAATTTTAAAGTGCTTTTGGATAATAATATTAAAGTCATTATTCAGTTACATGCTACTGCTAATGTTCTGCCTTGTGGTCAAACAACATATTAAATACATTAATGATTATTGCAAAGGAATGGCTTAGTCTAAAAAAAAATTTATAAAAATACAGAATCATCGGCCAACTTATTACCAGCTGCAAAGTGACTAAACAGTTCTTTCAGAAATGCTACATGTCCATGCCTCACCCTGAGCAGTTCTGCTGCCAGCACAGTGACAGAAGTAGTGCCATCTCCAACTTCATCATCCTGCACCTTTGACATATCTGAAAATAAGACAATGTACAGACACCTATAATAATCATTTTAACACATTTTCCCCCTTCGTCTTATCACTGTAATAAACTCAAGGGAAAAAATGTCCGATTTGGACCAGTCACACATACATTATACACACACACACACATATATACATATACACATACAAACACAAAGGCACCATACTCACCAACCAGCACTTTGGCAGCAGGGTTATCCACACCGATGGCTTTCAGAATGGTTGCTCCATCATTGGTCACTGTAACAGATCCCTCACGTCCACCACCCAAGAGGATTTTGTCCTGCAGAGAATATAAGCAGGTGAAACCAAAAACACTGGGATATACTTAACCCAAATAAAGTAGGCCATTATTTTTAATCATTTACATACCATTCCTTTTGGTCCAAGTGTACTTTTCACCAGATCTCCAATAGCAATGGCACCAATAAAGGAAGACTAAGAGAATAGAGGCATGGAATTAGCAAACCTGTTTCCATGTACAAAAATGATTTTCAACAACATAAACATTATGTAACAGAACAATCGTAAAGCTTTTCACAATAAAGCTTAAGCAATAATCAAAGTAAAGTTAGACTGACGGTGTGCATCAGATGTAATTGGTAGATATTTGGGCCAGTTACACTCAGGTCTTAACACAGTAAACTGAAAATGTGTAAGAGGCAGTCTCCTTTTAGATTTCTTAACTAGTCTGAGCCATGCACAAAGAATTATGGACACCTAATCACCACTCATACATTTGCCTTCCCACACACTAGTGCCACAAATGTAATAATATAAATATTTAGGCACTGCCTATAAGTGGAGTTATGAAAATGTTAAAAGTTTGCATTTATTTTCAGTAAAGAAACAGCCATAATAAACTTTCAACTAAGTCCAAATGCAGTCAGAACCAACAGTACAGGGTTGCTTGTATGGGCACATAAGACAGACATACCATTTAGGTTTTCATGGAAAACACCCTTATCCAGAGTGACTTACATTCATTCATACACATATATATATATATATATATATTTTTTTTTTTTTTTTTTTTTAACACAACTGAGATATTGAGGGTTAAGGGC
>JAOUQZ010000014.1:7724548-7740150 GCA_028564935.1 Neosilurus hyrtlii | reverse complement strand
ATATCATATACCCTCACACACTTCACACCTAATCTGCCATGAAATATGCACCTTTACACACACACACACACACACACACACACACACACATATAAACAATTATTGGAAAATATAGTCTGGTGTGGAAGTTACAGGTGTGTTAGGTTGCTATAGCACAGCATGTCTTCAGAGAGCAGCAAAGTCTCAGTGGGAAGTGAGACACGAAGCATCTAGTGATCTTTAAGCGACTTCAGAATGACTAACAAGAACGTCCCAAGCACGTTCTATGAATGATTAAAAATAGCATTTATTCTATACTTTAATGTAAAGTTGTGTAGCTACTATATAATATTCATGCAGTAGATACACTGAAACTGATATGAAATCACAAAAAAAAAAAAAAAAAAAGAACATTTAGGAATCTTTAAACCAGCTGCCAGGTTATTTGAGACCATCCAGTCAAAAGTACAGTCATTTTTTCTTATCCAGCTTTCTCGCAATATATAATTACCAGTTCCCACCACATGATCTACTGTATGCCTCCCTCTAACTTCCTAGTTGGTGCTTTAGTGATAGTAAATAATTTCTGGATTCCTGCTATTACACTGAAGGGAAGTAACGTGACTAGTTATTGGTAGTAGTGGACTAGTAATGTTGTAGATAGCCGAAAGACAATTGAAAAACTTTTTATTGATCAATCTACTTAAATCTACGTAAATTAATTCTATTTAAATAATTTAAAGGTTCAATTTGGAGATTAACCATTTTACAGCAAGTAAATAATCAGGAAGCAAATTCATTCAATTAGGTGGTATTCTTATCCACTGATCTCCTCAACATAGGCTACAACCTTACACACCACCACTCAGGAACTAGATCTTCACAACTGATATCTCTCAGGAGCTTTTTCCTTGCTTATACTCTACACACTCAAATTCTCTTGAGACGTTCTCTTGGAAAAGTCTAAGTCTTGTGTTCTTTGTCACAGATGCAGGTTTGGGACACAGCAGGACAGGAGCGTTTCCGCACCATCACACAGAGCTACTACCGCAGTGCACATGCAGCAATTATCACTTATGATATCACCCGCAAAACCACGTTCAACTCTGTACCACAATGGATCCAAGAGATGGAGAAGTATGGAGCTGCCAATGTCCTTTTGGCCCTCATAGGTAAACAGTTACAGAATTTCAGTAAGCTTAAACACATCTCAGACAGACTTGCACCATTAGCTTTAGCTGCTTCTTGGTAATGTCTAAAATGGTCAGAATGTCATTTGAATTCATAGTGCATTAATTCACCTGTTGAGGAAAAAACTATTCTAATCTACTCTCATTTGCAGGTAACAAGAGTGACCTGGAGTCTGAGAGACAGGTTGAATTTAATGAAGTGTGCACACTAGCAAAGCAGAAAGGAATTGTAGTAGCACTGGAAACCTCAGCAAAGGAAGCCCAGAATGTGGATCAGGCCTTCATCGTGATGGCACATGAGCTACTGGCACACAATGGACTTCCTGTGAACGAGGACAGTTTTCACATGGATTCTCCAAACACACTACTGCGATCCAACACCAGAACGATCAACAGTCCCACAGACACAGTGGAGAAAAAGTCATGCGCATGCTAACATGAATCTAAAAATAATTATCATAGGCGTTTACACACCAAATCCAGTTGATCTCATCATTTCTTCTCACTGTCAGATATACTTTTACTGTCAATGATGATCTTTTAAAAGGCCACAAGCCAAACTACCCCACCATCAATAATGCAAAGAAGACACTGGTATGCAGAATAACCTTATCAAGTTGTTTCTATTAATCACACAGCTGACGCCATAAATATTACTAAGTGAGTCATGGAATGTCCACAGCATGCATGTATGAATACATCTTTTTTTTTTTTACTTGACTTACTTTACTGATAAAGGAAATGATCATACGGGACTCAGAGGTATTTGATATAGTCACTTCAGTTATTTTTGTATACGAGGAATATTTTGACATTGTTTTGCAGACACCATAAAGTGTTACTGATGTTGAGATGTATGTATGTTCCAACTGATCTACTGACTGTGATAAACTTTGTTTTCGTCTAACAGCTTTTTGGTGTGCAATTTTCTTTATTTAGTACTCAACAGGACCCCCTAATGCAGGGAAGAGTGCTAGAATTGCTTGTATAAGCCAGAATTAAACAATGCCCATAAACAATCACAGACAAGTGGATGTGTTTTATACATTTCCAGTATAAAAAAAGTGATTCTATCAGAAGACTCAAGCTCCTAGTGGTTGGTGTACAATTTCAACCCCATCTTATCCTCACAAATTTAAAAGGGAAAGCACCCTTTTGCCATGTCCCTTTTTTCATCTTAATTCTTTGTCTTTCCATCTACTGTATCCAATTTAAACAGTTAGTTTTACCTGTACTGATGTGTACAATTTTTAGCAGAGCTCCACAGAGCAACATACTTAGAACAGATTGTTATAGCATTTATCTGAATTTTGGTGCAGTGAATACTGTGTCTGTCTGTCCATCCGTGTACACATGGGAACCCTGTGCAATTCACACTGAAATCAGAAGAAAGCTCCACTTTTAGGCATTGCCTAAATCTTTATATTATGTTCCTGCTGAAACTGAAGAGTTTGAAGACATGACTACACTTAACTTATACAGGAAAATTGTACTGGCTACTGAGCCTTGTCAGCTAGCCTAGTCACATCACACTATCGAAATTTGCTTGAACCTATCTGCACACACACTTCCAAGAACATTACTGATAATTTTGAAATCACCCTGCATGCTTTGCTGTGTTCATACATTCATTTGGTGTCATTGGCTAAAAGAAAACAGCGGTACTCCTCGTGAATTCAAAGTTAACCTCGTCAACTTCTAGTTCCTGTCCCAGTAATAAAAGCCCTGGACAGATTCTGGGAGTCTGACTCACAAGGGGAGACAAATACACCGATGCCCTGAGCATCTACTGCATATGCTAATGCCACAGAATGTACCTGGACTGCAGACATTGGTTACCAAAAAAAGAAATAAATAAAACAAAAAATTAAATTAAAAAAATGTCAAATATTAAAAAAGGCTTTGTGTGTGTACAATATCAAGTATTACATGTGGTTCCATCCATGATGTATACAGTCAATGGTTTAACATGATTAATTCATAATTCATATTCTGGGAGCAAAACCTGATAAAAACAGATTTCATCCCAATTAGCTGCACACCTTGCTGAAGGTCTGTGGGAAATTTAAATGCAAGCATACCGGTGTTTACACAAACTTTTATAAACCATTATACAAGTGTAAATTAAAGGCAAACATGTGAGTCTACAGTATTGTTGAATGTATTCTATAATATATAACAAAAGTAACACATGTACTTGCAGTGGCAGCAACACAGTGTACAATATCACAGGGATAAAGGGTTAACTTTATACATCAGAATCTGAACATGCATCTGCATGAATGTAGTCACTGTGCTGCTGTCACATGACTGATTAGATAATTACATAAATGAGGAAGTGTACAGAAGAAACTTAAAGTAGACCATGTGTTTATAAACAAACATTTTAACTGAGATGTTTTTTTTTTTAAATGTTGTCTTGTTTGTAATTTTACACCATCTTTAGTTTTTTCATGGTGCGCCAACGGTCTTTGATATTGACTGCCGTGCGGTCTTTAAAAGGAAACGAACTTTTAATCCTCTCCCATCGTCCTTCTCCGAAACGAGCCACTCCTTTCTTCACCCAGTCAGTTTCTTCATCAGTCCACATCTGCAACACAATCACAGTGGATATTTCTGAGCAAGTGGCTGCACAGAGTTTTACTGTCTTGCATAATGTACAACCCAATCTGGAATTCACACATGTTTTTATTAAGAGTTTTATGGATTTTGGCTTTGAATGCATCATAACTGTCTTTTAAACACAGTTCTTAAACCATTTTCAACAATTAAATTTATGAGCACCATCATTAAACTACAAAAGAAACTCATCCATCTCTAATCCTGTAATCATCTACTTCTTGCTCATTAAGTTTTCAAAATGAAGCCGATTTGCTCATACATTTAATGCTGCAATCTGGAATATCAAAATCTTTATCCTACTAATAGGGCTGCGGGGAGGCTGTGCCTAACTCAGCCAACAACGTGCAAAGGCAGGGTACATCCTGAACAGCTCACAAGACCACAGAAGAGCCAACACACACACAATCATTTACACTCACATGCACACCTACGGACAATCTGGAACAGCCAATTAACCTAATGTGCATGCCTTTGGACTGTAGGAGGAAACTGGAGTAAGCCAGAGGAAACCTACACAAGCACATGGAGAATGTCCAAACTCCACACAGAAATGCCCGAGCCGGTGACTGAACCCAAGACTGTCTTGCTGAGAGGTGAATGTCCTAACCACTACACCACTGTGCCACCCAGGTTACAATTTATTTTTTTCTTTTATCCATATACACTTACATAAAGGATTTTTTTGAGTCACATAATATTAAATAAAACAATAAGACATTTTCTTGGACTAAACACGCTTTTAAAATCACTTTGTACATATTCATTAAACCAGACAAAAAGATTCTTCATAAGTATTTTTAAAAATTATCCCGTATTCATTAGTTTCTAGCTTCACAGATTTTTTCTAACACACCAATTATTAATCTCTTGGATCGAAGCCTGCAAGACAGCATTTCAAAGTGGCATTGTATTTAGAATGAACTTCACTCACCTTCCTTTTGGGGTGGCTTTCCCTTGAGCTTTGACCTTTAAAAAAGTAAAAAACTAATTTACCCTCAAGAAAATCTCTTTTCCATTTATTACTGTGTATTAGTATCTTGATGCACCTAATCTTTTGCATATGGTCATTTATTTTTATCACTGGTATAACCTTTACCCAGTGGTGGGCATCAGAAGTTGGCATTAAACAACAAATCCTGGATTAGTATAATAACATCATCATTTTGCTCCTCAGACTTGACCAAAGTCACTCTGTCCAAATGTAAAAGTCAGAACACTCATGAATTACTTCGAGTTCCCACTCAAAGAAACTGCCAAAATTCCCCGACTCATTCATTGACTTTCTCTGACTAAAATTTTCATGATAATGAACAGAAAAACAGGTTACCTTTGTACTCAGCAGAAAAGATGCTTTAAAGCCATTCAAGTTATGAGCTTTATTTATAAGTTTACAAATCCTGCATTACAAAATGTAAAGTCTTCACTGTTTATTCATAGTTTAATTATATACTCTATATATATGTATATTCAAGATTGTCCAAGAAAAAAAAAAATCACTACAGGGGAAATATATGTTTTAAAATGGAAACCAAAATTCAAGCATGCTTCAAAGAAAATTCAGTTCTTAAACAGTTTTTAATCCCATGATATTCCATGACCTGTATAGTCTGTACATTGTTTTTGCATCCTGACATTTGAGAGACTGTACCTTTACTTGTGTTTTTAGAAACATGGAACACTGACTCTTCTTCAGTCCACTCTTCCTGGACTCCATTCACATCCACCAAACGCTTCCTACAGCAGCAAAGATATTAAAACACCATCACGTTTGCACACTTGTTTTAGACTTATTGCATCAACACAAAATAATTACCTGAGGCTATTTGTATTTGTTTTTAAATATCTGTTTATTATTATGTTATTAACCCAACAGTTACAATACTACTGAACCATGAATGTCTGCACCAGCTTAAATGGTTTCCTTCTGGATGACAAAAATCTCTTAAAATAAGCTGGAGTAAAGCATAAGTCTCAGTCTCTCATAGCCAGAATTACTTCACAGTACACTTTTGCCTTCTGTGGGTCAACCGGTATTGTCCCATAAGTGTTCAGGGTAAAAGTTGACCAATTTTCATTGGTGGACAATATATGTCATTTTGTTGATTATCGGTATTAACTTCTTATTTTAACGATCACCGATATGATTAAGTACGCTACTCTGGCTCTGCTGCTGTCTCTTCCTCTGAGCCAGTACTGGCTAGATGTCACTCGAGTAACAGGCAGTAAACGCTAGGCTGTGTGAGTCAGCCGGACGTGCCACTAGCAATAGCATGATACTCCCCACCAACACTGTCGCCGATTCCTTCTAAACAAATTCCATGATTTGAAACAAAATAAGAAATTTAATTATTTAATAGTAAGGGTATATTTTATTTTTAAGAATTACACTTTCTTCACCACTTGAGAGTGGGCAGCCATTTTCTCACCATTTTCTCTCAGGATGGGGAGCGGAACACAAATATAAATACAGTATATAGCCTACACCCTGGTGGGTAGCAGAATTTGACAGCTCAGGGCCGCAGTACTTTGTTATAAATTGTAATAACTAACAATTCAAGAAAACGGACAGGCGGAGCCATCTGCTACAGGTCTCTCTTATATATCTCTAAGAATGAACAGATAAATCAGTTTATAGAACAATACCAAGAATTCACTGATGACTCAGTATGAGATTAGAAATGATAAAACATTTTGAATGAATACTAATAATATCAT
This sequence comes from Neosilurus hyrtlii, assembly GCA_028564935.1. Classification (NCBI taxonomy): domain Eukaryota; kingdom Metazoa; phylum Chordata; class Actinopteri; order Siluriformes; family Plotosidae; genus Neosilurus; species Neosilurus hyrtlii. The sequence continues at coordinate 7,733,644 of JAOUQZ010000014.1, read as the reverse complement.
TTTTTTTTTATTAGATAGTTAATTTAAAACATTAAGTTCTCTAAATTTGGTTATTTATTATTACTGTGCTTAATTGATTTGTTATTTCTTTGGCCTCAGGGAGCTCATTTTAATTTTTTTTAAATTTTGAATTTCATCTAAAAAGTTCAAATACAAATAAACATTAAATGTATGCAGAGTTTTTTGTTGGACTTCGTTAAATACATTTTGACAGTCGGTTATCTGCCTGATTAATTAGTAATAATCAAACTCTATATTGCGCCTGAAAATCCAATATCGTTCGACCTCTAGTTCACACTTCCTTCAGAATGCTTGAGAGCTGGGAAGTCATCTTAAAGATCAGGAGGTCATGGTTTCCATTTCTGGAGTTTCATCATGTTGAAATTCACCATGGGTTAACCGCCAGACCAATTCAACCACATTGTTTTTTTTCCCCACCCAGTGATCATGTCTGAATCTACAGTGTAATCTTAATTTAATTTCGGATAGGTCGTCTTCAAAATCAACAAGAATGGCCAGGGTAGGCCCAGCCATGTTCGCAAGTATTAACTGACTCTGTGAGACCTTGTTAAAAATATAATATTGAGACTGATGAGGCAAATACAAACCGTTTAAAGGCGGTTACACTTTCTTTTTCTGGTGTTGGAGAGTTTACCACAGTGCTTTCTGCACTCCTCTCACCCCATTCTTCACTCCGTGTGTGCGACCTGCTGGACACAATTCAGTTACCACATAATAAATAACCTAACATGAAACATTTAGATTTGGGAAATTAACTGAACAAACTCATTGAAACACAGCTGAAGTAATATACAGTATGTTTTTTTTATTTGGTGAGTTGGGAGCAGTGAAAACACCAAAATGAGAAATGGCAGCAGTATTGAGGGATCGAGACTGAATAACAGACTAAAACTAAAGATCTAATTAGGAAAAAGAAAGAAAGAAACGAATGAGACTTGCCTCTCCATTGCCTGATTCTGGTGTTGCTCATTAGGAGAGTGTAGGGTAGAACGAGGGCTTTTACGCACTCTGCTGGGGGTGGAACAGTCCTGAGGCTCATCAAGTTGCTGATGGGAAACAGCATCGGGTTCACTGTGAAGACTCTTCCTGTTATAGGCCAAAATGGAATGTTTTAGGAGAGTAGTAGGAGTTTGATGCAAAGGGAGGATATGAATATATATATCGTAAACAATGTAGTGGTTTGCAAACATTAGAACAATGCAAATCAAACAATATTCCTTTGGCATAAAGTCCTCACATTAGCAGAAGGTGCACAAATCTGTTTTGCCTTCAAGGTTAGGGTATTCAAAACCTAGCCATACCCATGAAAACACTGACAGGTGAAGAGCATGATCATAATTATTTAATTACAGTGGCAACTGCCATGTGGTGAGATATATTAGGCAGTAAGTGAACCGTAAGTCCTTCAAGTTGATGTGTGAAAGGCATAAAAAAATTCACAAACTTAAGCACCTGAGGGACTTTCACCACGACAAAGGTGTGATGGCGAGATAACTAAGTCAGGTGTGTCTCTAAAGCACTCTGAAGGTGGCGTGATTTGATGACCAAGCATTCATTTGCATCATATGGATGACCAGGTGTGTGTGTTTTTACATGGGGAAGGAGCGACCCCAGAATGCACCACAGGAAGAGGTTAAACTGGTAAAAGGAGTGTGAAGCTTGGGGCAATGGTTTGCTGGGAAACCTTGGGTCCTGACCTTCATGTGGATGTTTACTTCATGGTAACTGTATTCTCTAGTGGCTCTGGTTAATATGCCCTGCCCCAGGGCAGAAGTTGCATAAATAGGAAAATACAGGAATGGTTTGTGGAACATGATTAAAAAGTTTATGGTGTTACCTTAGTCAACAAATTCCCCTGAGCTCAGTGCGATCAAGCATCTGAGGGAAGTGGTGGCTCAGTGGTTAAAGCTCTGGGTTACTAAACTGAAGAATCGGGGTTCAAAACCAAGCTGCCACTGCTGCGCCCTTGAGCAAGGCCCCACTTTGAACCTTACAAGACTTACGGGATCTACTGACAGGACTAAACATCCTACCCTATATTAAGCAGGTGGTTTTAATGTAATGGGCTTGATCTTCACGTGTTGGGGGATAGCAACTGTTGCCTAAACAAAATGTGAAATACAATTGACATTCAGCACTCTTTTTGAAACTTGGTCATGGTGCATTCTGGTGTTCTCCCTTACGAAATTCATTTGTTTCAGGCTTACTTATTAGCTTAGGTAGTGTATCAGGCAAGTTAGGAGCATTGAAAATACCAAAAATGTGCAAGGCAAAGACCTGGACTGAAAAAGACAGACCAAAACTAAAGCCAAAATGTTACTGAAAACAGGAAAAAAAACTTTTGCACTTCACCTGCAAGAAGGTAATCTTCGATATTTCCGGACTGGTGTAGAGCTGATGGGCAGCGAGCTGAGAGGATCCTCTCCACAAGAATGTTCCTGAGGTGAACTGGGAGTCTGTTGAGAATCACAGGCTTCTTCACTCAGCAGACTGTCATCCTCAATCACTAACTGCGCGACACTGATTGCAGACACAACTCCAGCAGGCCCTTCATTGTCATTATCAGCAGAGGAAGAATGTGAATGGATGTCTAACGAACACGTGTCGTCTGAACTTTCTTGTTCCTGTTCCACATGTTGACTCGTGCAGTATTTCAGGGTCACATTAGTCTGATTTGTGGCATTAGACTGCACACATGTACAGTTCTGCTGTGACTGCAAAGTCTCATCTGAGGCACACAATCTCTGCTCCCTTTCTTCCAACAATTCCTCCACTGGAGTCTCTGTGAGTTTGAGACAAAGTTCCATGTTAGAGTCTATTGCAGTCTCCTGCTGAGCCTCATATTCCACCTCATTCTCAAGCTGAGTGAAGGGGACAGAGACAGAAAAGTGCTCAGCAAGTTTGGGATAGACAGCCTTCAGATTGCCCTGGGTCAGGTGCACGGTTACCACGAGTGCAGGGGAAGGAGCTGTGCTACAGTGGAGAATAAACAGGAAAGAGAACATGGATAATAATGTTAAATCCAGTGCTCATTAGGGAAGTACCTAAAATACACCAAAATTAAGCTGCCATTTCAAGACATTTGCATGATTGTGAAATAAGGTATTCAGTGTGGCAAACAGCCAAACGCGAGTGAAACTCCTAACGGGCCAGTTGACCTGATATCCACTAGTTTGATTTGTCGGGTAGCAAATGCTGTACTTGTGGTATAAATCCGCACCCTAGAAACCTTAAAAAGTCAAAAACAATGTTGTTCCATACCCAAACATGGGGGCCATCATTACTGGTGCCACACAGCTGTACCGTACAAGTTTTCTGTGTTGGGGCTCGTGAGCCGTAAATTCATGTCTTTGTTGACATTTGTTTAGGAAGCAGCAAAAAAAGATAAGTTGTATTTCTTTTTTATAGTGTTCACGGTGTTTGAAAGACTTGAGACGAATAAACACACATACACTTGGCAGAGACACTCCACTGTGATTCTTCTTAAGACTAAGGGCTGATACACTGAGTAAAGCCCAGCATATTATTAAAAGTATGTGTTTTGCACAATAACTTATGAGAGATGATGATGCTGGAGGAAGCTTGTAAACCCGAATGATTACGAACAGTGTACACACAGAACCATGTGGTTGAGTTTCCCCTAACCCAACTGAGCGACCCGGCAATTAATGGATTAAGTGAGTTAAACGGACACGGGTAGACCGGAAAGCGCCCAGGATTCATTTCATTATTTGTAGTGACCATTTTACTGAAGATTGCTTTGAGCCAATTCCAGAGCCTCAGTGTGAAATGGCTGCAGGTTTTACAGCGGTCATGCAAACAGCACTGCTACAAGTGTCAACAGTAACACGGCAACCTTCTCAATCTGTCAACAAGCTTGAACAGAAAATCTAAAATTGCTCAAAAAATTGCTCTAAAATTTGCTCAATTGCTTGAAAATGATGAAGAGTCAGTCTGTTGTAACACTCAATCTGAATGAGTGAGGCTGCCTGCAGCATAGCCTATATGCTCATTTCTCAAAGGAACTTTCAAGTTGTGTCCATACTTCACTATTTCATATTTTATACTTTTGTTTATAGTGGCTAACAGTCTACGTCTTGAAATGAATAGACAATTTGTGCTATTTTTTAATGCATTTTTTTGCCCATTAAAACACATGTACACTTATGGACCAGTACAAATCAGTAGCGATTCAGGGCTACTGGTCCATATGGACAAGTAACAATTTTAATTGAGTTTGCCACACTGAGTATTGTAAAATGCCCCCATTATTAAACAACAATAATACATTTACTCAGAATACCTTGTACCACCTACCAAACTAACTACACTTCCTGTGTCATGTGATTTGTAAAACACATGACACAAGAAGTTAAATGAAGGTTAAAGCTTCAGTGCTGTGGGCCTGTTTATATAACTGTTTTTTGTTATATAAAATCAATTCTGGACATTCAACGAAACATTAACCAACTAGAATAATTTGCTCAAATAGTGATTGTGAAAAGAAGCTTACAATAAATTGATTATTCAGGAAGTAATTATGTATACACCTTTGGTTATTTCTGACTGGTGTGCTCAGATGTGAATTGGATGAAGAACAGTCCGAGGGAACTGGATGTTCACTGTTCGCTCTGTCTTGAGTACCTGACTGCACGTTAGTGGTCCTAACGACTTGAGACTTACAGGCAGCCCTTCCTTGTCTCGAAAGGTTGACCATCTTTAAAAAGAACAAATTAAAGTTAACTTGTATATTAACACAATGTTTTTTAAACCTGCAACAACATGATACTAATATCTACTAATAAACCTACACAAAATATATGTATTAAATGGCAGACTAATTAAAACTGTTAAAACACTGATGAGGGTGGTGATACCAGTCAAAAGTTCATCTTATGTTTTAGGAATATCTCCATACAGTAGATGATGTAATTTCAACCTGAGGATCGATGAATCAGACCTTATTAACCCTCATGCGTCACTATGGACATTTTTGTCCATTTGAGCAAATTTTTCCTCTTCTTTTGGCTATAACTTTGGCTGTGTTAGTGCATATGGCACAATTCTTTGTGAGAACGTCTCTCTCTTGACACATTTTGGAAATCAAATTTTATTTTTTAAATTAGATCAATGGAACACTATGAAAAAAAATGTACTACCCTCTTAAATCATTAAGGACAAAAATGTCCACTTCCAAAAAACTGCTATAAAAACAGATTCATATTTTTTTCTGCATAAATTTTGGAAACAACTTCCGCTCGGCTCAAAAATACCAAACATTCAGTCATTTTGAGGATTTTAACCCCTTAAATGCCAGTTTAATTGCTTGATGTCACTGTTGTTATTTATATGAAAAAAAAAAAAAAATCTGTTATTTTCCATATAACAAATTTTGAGAAGCTGGGGGATTTTTTTTAAATCAGTCTTGGATATGTCAAAGATTAGCCAAAATATTGACTTTGATGCATTATTAGTTTTTGTGTAGCATCAGATTTAAAATTTACTACCCTCTTATGTCATTAGGGACAAAAATGTCCACTTCTAAAAACTGCTATAAAAATAGTACAGATTTATATTTTTTTTCCTGCTTTTTTGAGTGAAGTCTTTTGATCTTCAGTCCTGATTAAAACTATCAAATATGTAATAATTATCAGGATTATAACCCCTTAAATACCAGTTTGATTACATGATGCTAACATTTTTATGGAAAAAAACCCACAAAAAATTAGTTATTTTCCATATAACAAATGTTTGGGGGCTGGGGGATTTTTTTTTTTATCAGTTTTGGATATGTCAAAGATACACACACACACGTATACAGTTATAATTCATCTCGAGAGATATCCATCATTCCAGAAAACATCACCAGAAAAAAATACATACAAAGCAATGGGTAGGAATAAATACTCGATTACAGAACCCAGCAGATTTATGGAGGACAGAGACAAGAAAGAGAACAGTAAAACCAAGGAGGACCTCTTAATAAAATACTAGAAAGAGTAAATAGCTGTGCTGAGCTGAGCTATGGAAATACCCAGGACAATTATGAATATGGAAAAAACCTACTATTAATCTTATATATTAGAACTGTACCTTTGGAAACAGCCTTCTCCAGTGTACTTCCCAGTTGCGGTCTTGGCTGAGTGAATCCAACTCTTCATCAACTATACCCTGCTCGTCATACACAGCTCTTTGGTCCTTGTTGCTCAACACAGCGTAGACTTTTCCTAGTACCTGTTTAGCACATCCAATATTAGGATGCATCAATAAAATGTTTTACACAGTTACTCCAATGAACAAACATTATGGAGACACTTCCTATATCATTTACCACAAAGACTGTGTACACGAGAAAAGGGTTAATCGCACCTGAAACTTGATGGTGGCCTGTTCATCACCAGGTGCTCTGTCTGGGTGAACCTGCAAGGAGAGTTTATAATAACCACGTCGCAGCTCTGCGTCTGATGCCTCCTTCGCCACACATAGCACCTCGTACAGGTTGGATGTGTTGAAGAGCTCTACACATTGCTGTAACAAACCCATGAGTCCTGCAATAACAGTGTGAACTCAAGTCAGTGGTTTAACATGTACCGCTTTCGGCAAGATACAAGAGCTGCTGAATCCGTGCCACTTCATACAGAGTATGAATCGATCAAATCGAATCGATATAGGGATGTACTGATGCATTAACTCATGTGCCTTCTAGAAATGAACAATTCACATCAGTGTTCTAATAATTACACGAGCAATGTAACTGCACACTTTGAACACCCGGCGTCCAAATCGGTGCAACCTAGAAAACAGAGCTCAGTTGGTCACATGATCACAGGGCTGACTTCAATATAGCTCTGAAACACGTAGGTTTCAAATAACACCAAACCACTCAACCAAGACCTGCGCTGATCTACTTTGCATGAAAGGAGCCAAACAGTTTAGGCAACTTTGGAGCTTTTTTCCAGTTAAAATAATGCTTGGTGTATTGTTATCAATCATTTTCTTCTTAAGTCAAACATTTTGAGCATTCAATCCAATTTTGAGAAGAATGTTTTAATGTAGCTTTACAATATTGTGAACGTCTAGTGGGCAGCACAGTGGCATAGTAGTTAAACTGAGTTCAAGTCCCGGGCTTGGTGAGGGTTTATCTGTGTGGAGTTTACATGGTCTCCCTGAGCTTGTGTAGGCTTCCTCTGGGTGATCCGGTTTCCTCCTATGGTCCAAAAATGCGAACATTTGGCTAACTGTCTGCTCTAATTGCCCCCCAAGTATGAATATAAATGGTTGTGTGTGCGCCTGGCACCATCAAATTAAGCTGACATAGGCTCCAGCCTTCCTGCAACCCTAATAAAGGATAAAACACTCAAATCAGTCTATCAATAATTGATTATAAACATTGTTTACAATATTAACCCTATACAAGGGTCCAATGGTTGGTGGGATGTGTCTCCATGAAAGGCCTATTTTGAAAGATTCTGGCTCCCTTTGAGAATGCTTTGCCAGTATTTGTGGTGACAAAATTATGGGTGCATGTAAGAGAAAACTTAAGGTGGACACATTGAACCAATGTAAAAAGTTAAGATGAAGCCTTGGGAGACCTTCATGTTTCTGTGAACTACCATTGAACAGTATCTCAAATCTATTTGTTTGATTATACAATAGTTGATTGCACTACCATACACACTTGGACCTTGTTAAGTGTTTCTGCACAATACACCATTTTTTTGAGCTATAAACTGTACAATTTTCAGCCTATTGTGGAGAAATGTTCTTGTATACATCTTTTCGAAAGGTGCACACATTTGTGTGTTCTGTCCATTTTTGTATGCCCAATATATATATATATATATGATATTCACATATATGTATCTGTCATGACTGTCATGATTTCATTGCTTTTCCCTTTTCCAATTCATTCTAGCCCCATACAAATCCACTGGGATTTGGACTCTAAGCCTCTCTGGGCCTATTTTCACATAACAGGTCAACACGGTTCTTATGTTTCCTAAGGACAGGTTATTTAACAATGAATTCGACCTGTTGTTACAATAGAGCTTCCTTCGCAGGGTGGTGCCGCTCTCCCTCAGGGATAGGGTGAGATGCTCGGTCATCTGGGAGGAGCTCAGAGTAGAATCGCTGCGAGAGGAGACAGTTGAGGTGGCTCAGGCATCTGATTAGAATGCCTCTCAATGGTTCATCAAAGGTTGACATGTCCAAACAGGAAGAGACCCCGGGGTCAACCCAGAACATGCGGAAAGGACTACGTCTCTCGGCTGGTCTGGGAACGCCTCTGTGTCCCCCGGAAGGGCTGGAGGAAGTGGCTGGGTAGATGGACGTCTAGAACCCACTGCTTAGGATGCTGCCCCCGCGACCCGACCCCGGAACAGGCAAGAGAAGATGATGATGATGATGAGGTCACTTAAAACACATCTGAATCTGTCTTGACCCTTTTCTTATTTTTCTATCCTTCATTTTCCTCCCATTCATGTTAACACATTTTTCTTTTAGTCTTTAAACTTAGACTGTTTTCATTATACAGGCACAAAACCTCATCATCCTCATGTAAACCCAAACACCACGTGACCACTTTTTCTTTCCCATCCCTCCTTCCCTCCGTTTCATTCAATGCATTCACTTTTTGTTTTTCAGCTCGACCACTTTTTATCTGATGGCCATAAAACTTGGAAAACTGTCTTCGTTCACACTTCCATCAGCAAGTTCCTGTCTCTACTTCATACAGTTCTGTCAGTAGTTTCTAGATTTGCTGTATGTTGTGAATTCTCTCTAATTTTAAGTTACATGTACAATGTCTATATACAAGAGCTAGCAACTGCCAGAAGTACATTGTGTCTGTGTGTGTCTGTTTGTGTGTGTTTTTATGTGTCTGTTTGTGTGTGTGTGTGTGTGTTTGTGTGTGTCTGTGTGTTTTTGTGTGTTTTTGTGTGTCTGTTTGTGTGTGTGTTTTGTGTGTCTGTGTGTTTTTGTGTGTGTCTGTGTGTGTTTTTGTGTGTCTGTGTGTTTTTGTGTGTTTTTGTGTGTCTGTTTGTGTGTGTGTTTTGTGTGTCTGTGTGTTTTTGTGTG
>JAOUQZ010000014.1:7706120-7724448 GCA_028564935.1 Neosilurus hyrtlii | reverse complement strand
GCCAGTCCCAGCTGACTTTAGGTAAGAGGCGAGATTCCGACCTGCTGCAGAGATAATACCGACCCAAACAACCATTCACACTCACAGTCACACGTAGGGGCAACTTGGAGCTGCCAATGATTGTAATGTGCATTTGTAACCCGGAGGAGGCTTGGAGAGAACATGGAAACTGCACCCAGAAACCTGCCGAGTCTGGAACTCCAACTCAAGTCTTTCTCACTGTGAGGTGGACGAGTTAACCAGCACTAACTTGAGAGGAAATCAGAGGGGATGTTGGAATGGAGGTGTGTGTGTGTGTGTGTGTGTGTGTGTGTGTGTGTGTGTGTGTGAGATAGAGTGATAGAGTATAGCAGGAGTCTGTGTGTGTGTGCGTGTGTGTGTCAAATTAGAAGTTACTAATAAACAGATACAGAATGAATCCTGTCATATAGAGTATTATCAACATGATAAACACTAGAATATAAATGTAATGCAAAATGTATAACAGTGGATGTTGTTGCTATATGGAGGAGTTGTACAGCTGATGTTAATATTGACAACATTTAAGTTTTCACTAAAAGTTCTTTTTTTCCCTGTAAGTGCAGTTATCTCCTTGTGGTTATGTCATTTAACTTAACACGACCAAAATTATCATTATGTAAGATCAATACCATGAAAATCTCAATTTGAAATTAAATGGCAAATTTACACTTTTAGTGCTATTTCGCTTGAACACACCCATAAACTGAGAAAAATAAAACCATGCACAAATAAAAATCATACTTGCTCCCGTTCACATACGTCCAAAAAGAGCCAGGTCATACATATGATAGAAAAGAATACAGTGCCATGTATGCAAATGAGGTCCGTATTACTGATGAAAACACAGGGTGATCAGGTGACTTGTGAAAAAGATGAAATCCGTGTTTTAATAGAAACAGACAAACTATGCACGCAAGCTTTCATTAAGTTTGGGTTTCATTTCTTTTTAACTTGAATTCTGTAGGAATAGAAATATTACTATAAAAATATTATAGAATATGAATATTAATACGTAAAAGGTATAACTTTTAATTTAATCCTACCCACCAGTCATAAAAAAGAAAACAATTAAATCAGAATAATCAGTTACAGCCTTACCTGTTTGATATTTGTTAAAGAAAGCAAAATTAAAAAAAAAATTATAAGATGAGGAAAAAAAGAACGTTATCAGCTCTCACCATTTCCCTGATTGAGGTGTGAACACGCTCAAGAATCTCCTGTGCAATATCTATCTCTGTACAGATAGATTCAAGCACACTCAGTGCTGATTCGAGAGGTGTTAGAGGCTTCTGAAATGTAACATCTGCAAATTTAAAAAAATGGCAAAGCAGTAACTATTTAGTTGAATGAAGTGAGACATACTTTAAACAGCATCTCATGTAAATATCTCAGACATACCAAGTCTGTCTCCATCATTGATCCGTGCGAGGAACTGCATGAATTGCAGTCTGATGGTCAAGTCATTGCGTCCATCAATGGGTCTGATAACCAACCCTGTATTAATTAAACACAAGCACAGAATCAAACCTTCTGCAGCTGACAGACTTATGGCTTCATTATTCTTTAAACCAACAATCCATCCTAACACATTAAATGCTTATAGCTAAATATTTTTGAAGTGCTACTGGTTTCTATTGGGGCTGTTGGTAGGTGCTGTATTTTCATTATTTTAGTGAGATGACATATGGTGTATTGGTGTAACAGGATGACATTTTGTGATGGATTATACGAACTTTACACAGATGGGTTGAGCTGGACAGTCTAAACATACTAAAGTGCTGCTCCACTGCTCTCAAAGTTGCAAACAAGTTGCAGTAAAATAGTCACACAACATGAAGGGGAATGTCAGAAATTCTTGATCAAAGCGGTCGAAGGTATGTGAACACCTACCCATTATGTGGCTTCCCAACTTAAGTGTTTGCACAAGGCTGGACGCAAACAATTGTACAGGGCATGCTTGCATTCGGAAGATTTAAGATATCCATTCTGAAGATTTCAGATTTCCCTTCATGAGAACTAAAAAGTTTGAACCTGTTCCAGCATCACAACGCCTCCGTGCACAAAATAAGCACCATAAAAACATGGCCTGCTAAGGTTAATGTGGAAGGATGTGAATGGCTGCACAGAGCCCTGAGCTCAAAACCTCTGGATATCTGTAGGACGCACTGAACCACTGACTGAGTACAAGGTCTCTTCACCCAACATCAGTGCCTGACCTCAGTCACGCTATTGTAGCTGAATGAACAAAAATCCCTCAAATCATACACTGAAATCTAGTGGAAAGGTTAGTTTAATTATATTATAATGACAAAAAAAAAAATCAGGAATAGGATGTTCAAGTACAAACCCTGAAAAACTTTATGGAATCACCACACCTGGAGGATTTTCATTATCTTAATAATTTTGATTAAATTATTAAATTGCACTAAATCTTCAAAACAGCAGACCAGAAACAAATAACCCCTTTTGCCACATTCACGTGTTGTATTTCGTTCCTGGAGGAGTAAAAAGGCAGGGTTTCATGAGAATAAGCAAAAAGTCCTTCAGCTTGTTAAAAACTTGTGCCAGTACTTGTTTTGCAAGTACATAACACAAAGTAATTTCACTTTTTCCTCGATTTGATTGGAAAAGAAAGACATCTATTAGTATAATTTGTTTTAGGTTTGATTCACAAAGCCAAAACGTGCACCTAATAGACAAAAAAATTACTCATGTCTGTTTGCTTGCTACAAAGTGTTGTATGCATACATATGGATGTGACGGTCAGGTGTCCACATACGTTTGGTCCTAAGTGCCATTTTGATACATTTAAACCAGATAAACAATTTTAAAGAATCTTGCACACGATTAAATATGTTATAGCAACTATATTATAATCTTAACATGAATGTAATTTCTTTTCAGGATTTTTATTTTAATTTCTTGAGATAAAAATTAAATCTCTGGTATAAGTCAGCCACAGGTGTGATATGAAGTCGCCCAGGTTATTCATCTGATCATAAATACAGTGTAATAATTATGGATAACAATCAGGTTTACAAATGACTGCTCCAAGAAAAGTCCAGATTAAAAAAATAACAATGATACATAAAAATGATTAACTGATATAACAATTAACAGTCAGGTGAGTTTAGTGTTTTAATTTAAATACACTATTAAACACTGCTTGTATTGGCTGAATATTAATGCTATATTGTAATAAATATATGGAAGTGATTATGGTTTATGCTTTACACCACAAAAAATGGCAAATATTTGAGTTTCACAGACACCAACTTCATCTACACAGTATTTATATTTAAAAAATTTCTACCAAATTTATGGTCCTTAGGTATGTTATGTTAAAAACCCTTAGGAGTCACTGGACGCGGCCAATTTAAGATGACACAGCAGTCACGACAAGTCTCAGTTTCTGAGACTTGTGTGAGAAGTGTAGACTTCAAGATATATACCAGTTTTTAAATGGTGTTGATAGGCCAAGTAAAATCAGAGTTATGATTAATAATTTAATAACTTTAATTTCCTGCAATGGCAGTTTACAACGCATGATGTCAGCAAAAAAAACAAAAACAAAACAAGGCAGTCTGAAGGTAAACGCTGCCATCTAGTGGACAACCGTAGGAATAACATGCCCCAGAAATGTCAGTGCTAAATTTTTATATAATTTGTTTTTTTTAATTTACAATTTATAATTGCATTCCAAGTTATAAAAAACATGTTAAACATGTTTATCTTTTTCCACAGTAAAAAAAAACCTACTTGGATTTTGTGTTTTTTGCATTATTTTAGGTCCGATGTGTTAATACAGTATAACAAATTTAAAAAGTAACTGTGAGGTCACAGGTGAGGAAAAAAAGACCCCAAACAAAGCAAGCTGAACAGTTTTAAGGTGAAACATAAAGGTAAAATCAATTTTAACCTGGACCCTTAAGGGTTAAAACGAGAGCCTATTTTCATGTTTTAGGAAACTAAACAGTATTTAAAAATGTGAAGGGAATCACCAAGGCCTGTTTTCATTTTAATTTAAATTACCTGAATGTCTCAGTGAGCGACACAAAGACGAAACGCACAATTCACTTCCTGTTTTGTTTTACTGTAAATCTTTCATGCGTTAATGTTTACAAGAACACTTGTAGACACCGATTTAATTATTATTTAATTAAACCTGCACCTAACAGTAATTAGTGAAACTATAAAATAAAAGTATAAAACTAGTCTACAAAATATAATTTCCGGGTTTAAGCCCTTTGGGAGCCATTTTTTGTTCCATTATTGGAGCCGTACACTTACATGACTTGATAAACAGTAAACAGGAGTAAAGAAAGAAAAGTTAACAAGCTACCTAACTAGCCTTGCCTAGCCTAGCCTAGCTTAGCTGCTTTATAGTTACAACTGAGCTTAGCTTAGCCTAGCCTAGCCTAGCTTAGCTGCTTCATAGTAAAGCCAACTTACTTTCGATAAGGTTCCTGAACTGGGTGAATCCATCATAGTCTTCATTTCGAAACGCTTCAAAAGCTTTAGAAACGTAAAAGTCGAAACTCCAGCGGTTGATAATTTGTTCGACACTGAGCTGTTTGTTGATGTTCTTGCTGGGCGACGCCATATTCGTGTTACTTCATAACTCCTCCCCTCTGGCGCGAAACTTCTTCTTCTTCTTCTCCTTCTTCTTCTTCTTCTTCTTCTTCTTCTTCTTCTTCGCCTTCTTCGCCTTCTTCTTCTTCTTCTTCTTCGCCTTTTTCTTCTCCTTCTTTGTCTTTTTTCTTCTTCTTCTCCTTCTTCGTCTTCTTCTGTGTTTTTTCCCCTCTATGTTTTAGCGCCCTCTACCGGAGTATTTTTCACCTACACGAGGGGGAAATCTCGACGAGGTGGTTTCTGTGTGGAGTTTGCACGTTTGCAGGTTTCCTCCGGGTATTCCGTTTTCCTCCCACTGTCCACAGACATGCACACTGAGTTAATTAGCACACACTTAAACAGTGAGCACACATGCACTCTCAGAGGTGGCCTGCCACACATTGCAGCACCCGGAGAGCGGTTGGGGGTCTTGCTCAAGGCCACTTCAGCCATGAATATGGAGGAAGGGAAAGTGCTGCTCACTCCCCCACCACCACACATTTGTCCTGTGGGTTCAGAAATCCAACCAGTGACCTTTTGGTCCAAAAGTCACTTCTCAAACCATTAGGCCACTGCTGCCCCATAATAATATATCATTATCATCATCATCATTATTATTATTATTTTTTTAAGTAGGTCTAATCTTCAACTCTATCTATTCCTCAATCCTACACTGCTTATTTGTGAGGGTCACAGGGAAAGCAGGATCCAAACCCAACTTTGGGTGAGAGGTGGGGTACACCCCAAACAGGTAACTAGTAGAACTAACCAAGACACCAACAAATATACACTCACATTTATATCTCTGGGCTATTTAATGTGCAGGTCTGTTGGTTCTAGGAAGAAACCGGAGGAAACCCCCACACAAGCATCGAGAGAACATGCCCCCTTGAACCCAGATCCATTTTATGCCTTCTGAACATTTATACGGTTCGCCTTTTACAGAGTGTCTAAGAGAATAATCAAACGTACAACCAGTTTAAAAACACTGTCTGTTGAAAATCCCAGGTCAGTCCGACCAGCTACCAGCAGGTCATACTGGTAAGTGGAAAGAGTTTCTGAATTACTGCTACTGATGCAACACTGTGGTCAAAACGTGTGTTCTTCAGTTTATTCAAGTGATCAGAAAAGTGTAAAATAACTCAGATAAGGCTGAGGTTTGGAAACTGGGTGCTGGTCAAATTAAACTGGATTTTTCAGGAGGGTGGGGAGTACGGGGGGGGGGGCATAGGAAATGAAACGACAATACAAAATCAGATAAGACAAGACCAAGGTTACGTAAGCAGTTTTTAATGTTGCTGCACATTTTTATGCTTTAACAGAACTGTGTACAGAGCCGTGCAGCGTTCAATGCAGTGTTCAGTGCAGCGTTCAGTGGCGCAGTACAGTGAAATGTTGTTAGTAATCTCCCTTTAAGAAAGATGATGGTGCAGTTCGACTGTGCAGGAATTTGCCACGTCAGAGGGGTGGCACAACCAAACGAGCCAAATAGAGTTGTTGTTTTTTTCCCCCTCAGCCGACATCCTTCACAAAAACCTTTTCTTTTACAGCTATACAGTAGCCAGTGTGTATGATGATCATACATTATAATTCACATCTTTATGGTTTTGGTTAAGGATGTTATAAATCAAGACTCAACCTATTTGTGTGCTTAGAGTTTTGTTTGCAATTTTTTTCGTCATGATATGTAAACAATCCTGTAAACACTAGAATTTAATTTTTTATCAAAACCTGTCCTGTTTCTTAAAGTGATCTTACAATTATTGTAATTTAGATCAATCTACTTTAGACCATCTTAAAACTCTTAGAAATTCAAGAGCCCCCAACACACACACACACACACACATTTGTCATCTAAAGATTAGATGCACACTGCATGAAAAAGGGATGTTTAAGTATGTATTGTTTCCAGGTACACTTTAAATAGCTGTGTTGGATTCAGAGATGATTTCAGAGTTGGAAAAGTTTGCAGCTGTTTCAGAACAGAAAACTCCCCATTCTCCGCATGTCATCACCAAAGTTGCCAGATTGCACACGTTTAACACAAGTTTCTTCCATTCATACGCACGAGGCTCATATAGCCGGTTGATCGGTGAGCACCGTGGTTGGGACTTTTGGAGGCAGTATGGTCAGATGAAATATCCACTTGCCTTAAAATCATGAGTATTTGTGCGGCGTACATCACTGTCATCATGTCTACCAGCACTAACTGCGATGCATACATGGTAGTCACTGTTCCATGTACTTTTACCCCCAGATAAACCTATGTTAATGTATGCCTCATAGATGTACACAATGTCTTTACTTTAAAGACTTTAAAATTATCAGTTAAGTTTGGCTGATTTGAAAGGTTCCGTGGTGAAACCAACCCAGCTCACATGGCTTGGTATCTCTTACCTGTTTTACGTCTCATTTTGATTCTGTGCCTGTCTGTGCTATAACAATAACAATAACTAGAAGCACCCGCAGAGAGCTCCGCCAAGGAAGTACAGTCTCTCTCTCCTGTTTAAACTCCTTGGCAGAGGGAAACGAAAAACTTGAAAATTTGTTCCTTGACCCATTTCATAAAAATTTCATGATAATCCCTTCATAACCGATGAATGATAACAGATGAACAAAAAAAAAAGATGAACAATCACCTTATAAACATGACCTTCTTGGCAGAGGTAACAAGACTGCATGACGGGAGTCACGTAAGCAAGATAACTTGGCAGTGCAACACAGATTCATCGCAACAGAAGAAGGATTTACAATTTCAAAAGAAATAATAAAACACTCACGTACAAGAAAAACAAAAAAACATTGTGGCTGATTCCATTTTATTTAAAAGAGATAAACCTGTATTGCATTTTTATTTAACATGCCCGAGAAGTGAAAGAGGGGCGTTATACCTTCAACGGTCAAGGATGTGTCTTTTCCCAATCTGGCAACCCGGTGAGTGTGCCACGGCTGCAGTAGCGGGCCACGACGCGCTCAGTGATACGCTGCATCCATCCCATATAGACACAGTGTAACACACCCACACACACACACACCGTGGTGTTTCCAGCAAACCGGATAAAACATGCCCTCCAAGAACAAAAACAAGAGCGTGCACTCCAACGACAAGCCGGCGGTCAGCCCTCAGGATGAGCCGGTGAAGAAAACTCCTAAAGTCAGCAGAGCAGACAGTCCTGCAAACCCCCGACCCGTCGCTTCAGGAAAGCTCAGCAAACTCCTGTCCGCCCTGTCTTACTTGGTTTTGGTGTCCGGAGCCGTGTTGGCCTCCTTCTACCTGCAGAGAGTGCTGACTGAAGTCCACCAGATCCGAGCAGAAAGTGAAGAAGCTCTGCAGAAGAACTCCGAGGTGCTGCAGAAAGTACAGCATGCACTTCAACAGGTACAGCAAACTTCTACTTTCCAGCTCTCCACTGATCCCTCAGCTTTTTATTATAGAAGGATAGAAGGAGCAAACACACCCCTCTTCCTCTTTCTGACCCTGATGAGTTGGCAGCAAAGAACATTTTGTACAAACGTTTTACTTGCAGATCAATGAAGAGAAGATGATTGTAAGAATGATAATGATAATAATATCCATAAATAAATAAATTTATACCCTTTGCAAAAAGGATGGTATGCAGGACTGTTCGAGTTCATTCACAGACCTATTCATTGCTCCCAGGCCTGTAAAAACACCCCAGACCGGTTCACACTGGAGTAAATGCTTGAAATTTGTCCCCCCCTCCTCCTTCTGTGGTCACTGCCACCTCAGCATTGTTAAAAGCAAGTTTTTCATCCAGATTAAAAGAATGGTTCAGCCAAAACTCAAGTTATTATAAATAATATGTTAGAATTATATTTCAGCCTCTAATAGAACATAATTATGAATTGTAGCCTTCACTGAACTATTCCAAAATGAACATCTCAGTCATTATTCACAAACCATGCCAAGGTGTTCATTCATTCATTCATTCCTTTTCCGAGTCGCTTAAACCTAATAGTAATAGGGTTGCAAAGAGGCTGGAGCCTATGACAACCGACTCTGGGCGAAGGCGGAGCACACCCTGGACTGCCAGGGCCAACATTTACATTTATAGCATTTGGCGGACGCTTTGCCCCCCTACACACACACACACCTTACTAGGCGAGGGCATTTCTGTGTGGAGTTTGCATGTTCTCCCCATGCTTTTGTGAGTTTTCTGGTTTCCTCCCACAGGCCCAAGACATGGACAGTAGGCTAATTGGCTGTTCCAGATTGCCCCTAGGTGTGAGTGGATGTGTGTGTATGTTGACCCCCTGTTGGCTCCACCCTCCTCGCGTTTGATTAAGCAGTTCGGCAAATGAGTGCACAAGTGCATGTCTTTAGACTGTGGGAGGAAACCAGAGTACCTGGAGGAAACCCACACAGGCATTGGGAAAACATGTAAACTCCACCCAGAAACGCCCTCGCTGAGTGCCTTGGACCTTGCTGTGAGGCAGAAATGCTAACCGCTATGCCACTGTGCCGGCCATGCCGAGGTCTTGAATATGTTAAATTTACTAAAGTGGTTTATGATATTTTCTGACCTTATGCTCAGTTGAAACTCTTAAGACAAATTATGTAACTTGTAGTGAGTGTGTATTTATTTAGACATTCAGTTTATACACACTGGGGGCTATAGGATTTTGTATTTATTAAAAATTTTAACATTGTAGTTTCAGTACTTAAATAAATCAGACATGAACCTGCTGATCAGTTACACTTGGGGTAAGAGAGGATTGTTAGTAGGATTTTTATTTACAGTATGCTCAATTCATAGTGCAAGAAATGTCTATGCAAAGGCCAAATGAATGGGTATAAACATCCACACTGATATCATGTGTGTGAAATTAAGTTTGAGATGTAACCTGCATCCCTCTTTTCAGGTAAATTCTATGAAGTTTTCTCTGGATGGTCTGGAGACTGCAGTGGGCCGTACTCAGGCTGAACTGGAAAGCACAAATCGAGCCATAATAAAGGGAGAAACAGAGACTCGACGAGTCGAGGAAGTACTCCAGAAACTCCAAAACGAAATCCTCCGGGATCTCTCTGAGGGCATCCGGGAAGTGAAACAGGCACGAGAGCATGATTTCTCTTCTCTGGAGAAAACCTTAGAGGTACGCTTGGCTGAGCTGAGCCGCTCTATTGCTGACAGCGTCGCCGAGTTCACTGGTGCTCAGGAAGAAGCTCAAGCTCAGCTCAGCAAACTTAAAGTCCGATTGGAAGAGCACAACGAGCCTGGTAATCTCAAAGATGAGCTTTTGTCCATCACCACTAGTGTGGCGAACCTCCACACGGCAAACGAGGTGGCAGAGGGCAACATGGGTGTTCTCAGAGAACAGATTGTTTCAGTCAGTTCAGAGTTGCAGACAAGAAATAAGGAGGTGGCTTCCTTGTCTGAGGAAATTGAGGCAGTCAGGTCCCTAGTACAGTCCACTGCTGACTTGTTGAGGCAGGAAGTATCTGCATCACAGGCCATTGTGCAGGGCATGTCTCACCAGATGCAGAGTGTGCAGGATGAACAGCTTCGCACAAGTCAGGCCCTGCAAATCCTCCAGACAGACCTGAGGGATGAACAGTCTAAAAGAGAGATTAGGGAAGACGACCTGGAGGCCAGGCTGAAAATCACTGAAGAAAGTATGGAAGCTCTGGAAAAGTCTGCTGAAGAGCAGACAAACCGAGTCGAGGCTTTTCTCTCCAAATTTGACTCTCACGAGAGCTCATTAGCTACCCAGAGCCAGGTGGCTGAGAAGGCCCGACAGGCACTCACAGAAGAGCTAGGGGAGTTAAAAATTAGCCTTGGGGAGCTCCATGCCAGCATAGAGGCTTTGGCTGAATCTGGTACCAGGTCAGAAGGAATGGACAAAGTTTTTGAAGAGTCACTGTCACAAACTGAGTTGGAGAATGCGGGACAGAAAGAAGAGGCAGTGGAGGAGGCAGCTGAGGAAGAGGCAGAAGAGGCAGTGGCAGAGGAGGCAGCTGAGGAAGAGGGAGCAGCAGAGGAGGTAATTGAGGAAGAGCCAGCAGTAGAGGAAGTAGCTGAGGAAGACTTAGTAATAGAAGATGCAGTTGAAGATGACTCGGTAACAGATGAAGCAGCTCAGGAGATTACAGATGAGGAAGTCCTACCTTAGGAGGCGCAGAGGCAGTGAGCAAAGCGATGTGTAGGGTAACCTGTAGGGCAGTCAATGGACTGTGATTCTGTGAATCTGAAAAATACACTTTCTGCACTGTTGTTTTTATTTTTCCTCATGGACTCGTTTTCATACTGATGTCTTCCAATCCCGGCTGATCATAATGTTTTGGATGAGTGTTAATTTTTTTCCAATAAAATATTTAAAATATAAACACACTATGAAGCGATCTGTTGCTCAATCATTATGACTCGACTCTACTATTTCCGTATATGTATTCATGTATAATGTGTTTTATTCATTATTTTTAGCAATACTCTATATTCTTTGTATATTTTAATAATTTTGTTTCACATTCATTTTAAAGTAATTTGAGGGTGTAGGTGTAAGAGTGCCTGAACACTAATTGGGAATATTAGTTGTGACAGAACACTGTGTGGTCATCAGCAGATACTTTAGTGATGGAATGCAGTGTGACTTGCCATTGGTTCACAGCATTGCATGTATCCCAGAGAGTGGTGGTGATTGGCTGTGGGGCTGTGAGTACCCTACAGGTCCGACTCTCTCCATTTCCTCTGACTCAGGCTACTTACTGCACAGTGCTAAACAAATGGAGGTCAAACTTCGTAGTAAGAGAAACAGTTTGTCCTCAATGTAAAAAAAAATGTAAGAAAAAGAAACGTCTGGTGAACGTCTTTTCACGTCTAGTTATTAAAAGAATGTAGCTGGACCATCACATTTATTTACTCCATCCTTTGGGTGGAGTCTTAGATGGGTTTAAAAATGACCAATTGCATCATCCAAGTTGCCAGTTTATTAGGTATGCTTGAATATCTGAGCATCAGTGGATTTATTTTAATCAGGACTGGCATAGTATACAGTTGGCATATGAGGACAGACAGTCTACCTTTATTTATGGGCGTAAAGCATAGCATCATTTAATTTACTTTATAGTGATGTTATGATCATTAAATCATGAGTATACTCGCTTACTCATTTGCCGAACTACTTAATCCTAGTAGGGATGTGAGGAGTCTGAGCCCATCTCTGATACTCTGCGAAGGCAGGGTAGACCCTGAACAGTTCGCGAGACCATCACGGCCAAAACACACAACCATTCTCTCTAGGGGCGATTTTGGAACAGCCTATTAACCTCATATGTACGTATTTGGACTGTGGAAGGAAACCAGTGTACCCAGGCGAAGCCCACACAAACACGGTGAGAACATGCAAACCACACAGAAACACCTGAGCCCGGGACTCGAATCCAGGACCTTTTTGCTGTGAGGAGGATGTGCTAACCACTATGCTACCCATTATGAATATAACTAAAGCGTTAATGAGTTTTGTAGGGCATGAAAAGTTGTTTGATGCTAAAAGATCTAAAGCTTCAAGAAAATCCAGACATTTTACAGAGCAAGGGCACAGTCTAAAATATCAGTGTTTAAGGTTAATATGACCAGCATAACAAAATATAATATACAGATATAAAAACACTACAAAATGTACAAGGAAAACTAAATGTGGGGGGGTGTCTGGTTTGTGATTCTAATATTTACCAAATTCCTTATCTGTATAAAGTTTGCATGTTTCCTTTTTCCTCTGGGTACTCCTGCAATAGACAGGTGACCTTTTCAGGGTGTACATTACCTCTTGCCTGAAGACAGCAAGGATGGGCTCCAACCTCCAACCATAAGCGGTATACATGATGAAGGAATTGCCAACATTAAATAAGGACAGTTATGCTGCTCTCTGAGTGGACTGGCTGACCACTACTGTGTGTGTTCACTTGTATGGGTTAAATCCAGAGCCAAACTTCCCTCATGGTATTAATATAGTATATCAAAAAATAAAATAAAATAAAAATAATTGGTTTTAGATGATACGGCTGCGATGGCCCGGCGAGCTGTCCAGTGTGTACCCCACCCTCACCCAGAGTTGGCAGAACTGGACGCCAGCCTCTGCGACACTAATTGGAATAAGTGGCTTAGAAAATTAATGAATTAATGATAAGAGAGTGTGTGTGTGTGTGTTTGCATAGGCATGCAATGGTTTGGTACCTCATTCAGTGTTCATTCCTGCATTGAACAAAGAAGATTTAGAATTCAGCATGATTGGAATTAAAAAAAGTGAAGATGGCTGTTTCCTCATCACAAACTTTAGTACATATGGAAAGATGGCAAATTAATAATGATAGCAACTCAGTGTATGTACAAAGACACTTTTATAAAAAGCCCATGTTGAAAATACATTTTAATAACCAAGCATCCTTTCCAGCATCTTAAATAGCTGAAATATTAAAACTCAACAAATTTAAAAAGAAGTTCAATCTACAGTGCAGGTTAGAGTTCTGTGTGAGTCAGTGTTTGGCCGAGGTCAATATCAGTAGTTACTTCCACTGCTAACTCCTCCTGAGGTTGTTTAAGGTCTGTCTGTACAGCTGTGAAATTGGCTAAAGTCTCCCTGAACCGCAAAATTTCTTCCTCACTTTTCATAATGTCTTCAGCTAAGTGGCCGATCCTCAGAGTCAGATCGACCAGCCGTGGCTCTAGCATAGCAAAGTCCCTCTTGATGGTGAACACTTTGGGTTGGAGGTCGCTAGCGAACATCACCATCCTCGCCAGCTTGGCTCGGCCGCTCTCCAGAGCCAGGATGCGGTCTGCAAGCCTTGTGTCAGCAGCAAAGAGTTCTGGGATGCGCTTGCGTATCTGTTCTAGGTTCTTTGTGTTTTTCTCTGTGGAGCTCTTCAATCCTGAAACACGACTAATGCTGTTTGCTAGCAGCTCACCGATGCGTTTAGCCATAAGCTTCTCCGCTTGACCCACCTTCTTCTCAAGCTCACTGGACTGAGTGAGGAGAGCTTCCACATCGCTCTCCAGACCCCCCATGCGCCTTACATCAGTTCGGACAGAGGCCACTTTGGCAGTTACGTCACTGGAGATAGCAGTAGTGCGGTCCTCTATGCGCTCCACAGCCTGTGTAAGGTGAGCCAGGTTGGCGTGCAGCTGCTGTCGTCGTTCAGTGAGGCCTGAAGACCACTCTTTCAGCTGGGCTACTTCCTGTTTTAGGCTGTTAAGCTGAGACAGTGGAACCTGCCCTTCCTGGTTGGACAGTTGCACCTGGACATCCTCACACTATAGCAGGAAAGACAGTATAGACAGAGGCTGAGACACTATCACTTCTATCAGATCTAAACTGTATATCAAAATTCTGGCAGTCATTTTAATATTCACAGAGAACAGTACTGGGCACAACATGTATCATGGGTTTGTGTTTTACTTCAGAGATTAATCTGATATGAAGGTTAAATATGGAAGGGTCAGTAAACAATATGATGTAAAAATTATTGATGCTAAATGAAAAAAAAAAAAAATAGAGTATGCTCACAGCACGCACAGTACTGACACTAATGATAAAACAACCACCTCTTTTTTTCTTTTTTATTAAAATGGGAAATCTTCTGTACATCACTTGTATGCATTTTACATTACATTTTCACCATGAATCCTTCACAAAAATACAACAAAGTGGATACTGTTTACACCCACTGGTAATTTTATTAGGCACATGTATGGTTAACACAATATGCATATTTTCCTAAACACAATTATCTTATCGGCCCAACCACCATGAAAAAAAATAATTTATTCATTTGCTGAACCTCTCAGCTGACACTGGGTGAAGGCTAGTTGCACCCGAACAGATCGCCAGTCCATTGCAAGGCCAACACACACACACACATACACACATACACACACACAACCGGTCGCACTCATACCTAGGGGCAATTTGGAACCGCCAATTACTCTAATGTGCATGTCTCTGGACTGTTGGATGGAGGAAACCCACACAAGCATGGGATGAACATGCAAACTCCACACAGAAACGCCCTCTGCGAGCCCGGGACCTGAACCCAAAACATTCATGCTGTGAGGCAGATGTGGTAAACATAACACCACCATGAAGGATAACCCACCACCAAATTAATATCATGTATCACTTAATAAACACATTTTAAATACTTTCTTTGGTATTCAGTTGTCTTTCTGTATTTTGTTTTAATATATTAGGAGAATTTTAAACATGGAGTATTAGTTATTATATATATAGTTTGGATGACCTCACAGAGAATGAACTTGATAGAATAACATATCAAATCAATATCAGTTTTTACCTAGTGGAGTCACCTAGGTTAACTGTGGGAGGAAACTGGCATACCCGGAGAAAACCCATGCAAGAACAGGGAGAACATGTGAACTCCACATGGAAATACCTGGCCAGGGAATTAAACCCAGGCCTTCTGGCTGTGAGGAGGACATGCTAACCACTGCGTCACCACGCCGGTAGTATAATCAGGTTTTTACTAAATTTGATTCTTGTGGCATGGAAATCGGGTAAAAAATGATGTTATATCTGGAATAAATAGCAAACAATCCTGTCATATCTGACTTTTTACATAAAAGCGTCAATTTCATTTTCAATGAGGGCAACATCACTAAATTTAAAGGCGGAATAATCACTGAACATTTATTCTAAAAGGGCTTAACAGAGACAAGCTAGCATACAATCTTTCTCGAGTCATGAATGACTAGCTGTTTACTTGAAATAGGCTGCTGCCACCTAGTGGAAGGAGGATGAATTAAGTTTCGTAGTAATGGTCAATGTAAAGAGATAATCATATTCTTTGAAAGCTCTTGCAGGCCTGAGTTTGAAATCTAGTATCCTCTACGCTTTGTGGGGGATTCAATAAAGCAAAATAAAATAAAATAAGCTTGTATACAAAATGTAAACCAATAACAAAACCACAAAGCTGGGAATTTTGATGAAAATTCCATGGAAAAACTTTTTGGTCTTTTTTTTTTTTCAATTAAAAAGCAAGGATTCCATTTGTGAAGTGACTGATACTAAAAGCAGATACATGAACAAACAGATGTCAGTTCAGCTTTCTGGTTGTCTTTATATAAAACAGATCAGTGCACTTCAGTTAGTTCAGTCTACGATATTTCCTCAGCTCCTGCACCGGTACTGTGATCAGTAAAATCATTCGACTCCAAAGCTTTTAGATCATCATTCAATTGCTTAATATTCAATCTCTCCTTCCCCTCATCACGGTCAGGCTCCTCTTGTCTATAATCCAGCTCATCCTCTTTATACACATGCTTAAGCTCCTTCATGACATCCGGGAAATCTCCGAGCTCATTCCTCATCTTCATTACGCTGATGTCCACCTGCAGACCATTGAGTTGCCGCTGGAGCTGTAGAATCTCATCCAGGGATTTTAGCATGCTGTCCTCAGTGCCCACTACTTGCAGCGTAAGTTCCTCAAGCCTTCTTTCAGCCCCACTTAAGTCACCTCCTAACCTAAGGATGGACCTGACTGCATCTTCTACATAAGGAAGCTGTGCTTGACATTCTTTGGACTGTGGCTCCATCTCCACCAGTTTCTCCTCGAGCTCCACGTCTCTTTTGGAGAGTAACGCAAGCTGATCCTGAAGTCTGCTTACCTGCTTGGTGTTCCAGTCCAACTGATTTTGAACACTCTTGGCATCATCTTCCTCTGTGCGCTCCAATACACGCCCGTTACTCTTTGTGCTGTCTTCTAGTTCCTCTAGACGTTTGGCCAGTGCACGCAGGCGTTCCTCAGCTTCGTTAACACGATCTGTTACACGGCTGTGAACTGAGCGGGACTCGGACCTCAGAGTCGTCAGGTCCTCAGTCACGGTGGCCAGTCCACCTTGCCATGTCTCAGTCACGTTCAAGAAGCGCTCATTCACACTTTGTAGGCGATGCGATGATGCATGCTGGTCCCCTTGCATAGCAGTAACAATGCCAGTAAGGGAGCTTACTTCCTTCTGCAGTTCAGTTAGCGTGGTGAAAGAGGACAGCGTCCCCCTCAGATGGTCTTCAGTGGCCTCCAGCTGTACCCACAACACAAAACAAGGTGTTTTGGCTGTGGTTCTGCTGTGTGTCACATTCACACTCCCAGCACTTAATAAACAAAGCTAACTGCTTTGTTTATTAAGTAATATCCCCATGCATACTAATCTATTACACAGACAGGAAACTATGCAGGGCGTGGTACTAAAGTTTTTCAATGACTGAACATAAATGTCTCATTTTATCATAATTTAACTTGGTAGCAAGACTATGTACAGTGTGATACATCAGTAGCTTCAATTAAACTAACCATTAAATTTTATATATTGTACATTAATAGGGTGGAAATATTATTTTAATACATCATACAACATGTGCTAGATAAATGATAAAATCATATCCTGGGAGAAGTGGATTGTGCTCATATGTTCCCACCTTTCTGGAAGCAGCACTGAATGTCTCCTCCAGTGCCAGCAGATCAGCTGCCTTTTCATACAAATGCTTGTATTTTTCCTCAACTTCATTAAACCTTGCATTCTGTTGAAGAATGGCCCTGAGGGGGAAAAAACAAAAACAGAAATGTAATTTCATAAATTTACAATTGCAATATATTTTGGGCTTTTTACACCTGAGCCAAGTGCTTATCTGAGTTTATCCCAGTTTTTGTAGCGTCCTGGAGTTCAACTCCTCCTGGATGGGACGATAGTGACATACTTTTTTTATAGGCTAACATTTCTTAAAATTTCTTCTCAAAGATTTTAAGGCAGTTTTATTGGCAGCTAGTTTCTCTCAGTATTTTTATTATTTTTAAGCTTTATTTGTTTGAAGAATCTAGTAAACATTATTATATCTAGCAAACATTCATTATTTGAGTTCCCATTTTATATCTGTGCCAACAGGAAAGAAAAAGGGCATTGATAATGTTAATATAAACATAATGTTGCTTAGCCTCGACCTGACCAAGTGGAGCAACAATGCCATGAAGATTACATGTTGTGATCAAGGCTAAATACACTCCATGAAAATATTAGAGTGTGCGACTCTCTAGAGCA
This sequence comes from Neosilurus hyrtlii, assembly GCA_028564935.1. Lineage (NCBI taxonomy): Eukaryota > Metazoa > Chordata > Actinopteri > Siluriformes > Plotosidae > Neosilurus > Neosilurus hyrtlii. The sequence continues at coordinate 7,706,755 of JAOUQZ010000014.1, read as the reverse complement.
CCATTTAGTCTTTAGGGGTTATCACACTAGAGGTGAGACAGAAAAGCGAGTGACGCAAATCGATTTTTTACAAATCTGCGACAAGATGTTTTATGACTCCACAAGCAAGTGAATATTTAGCGGCTTAAATATGCATATCGCGCGACAATTTGTGGGTGGTTTGTGGATGTTTGGCAGAAAAGCGCAAATCTCCCGTCAAACCATTCGCTTTGTATTTGTGCGTTATTAGCGTGAACAAAATGCGAATAAAATACGCGTTACAACAAAACACACGAAATCTGGCGAATGCCAGCAAGTCTCAAACTTTCTGTGAGGAAGTTTAATACTTGTTGATTTTCTATGCATGCAAAAAAAAAAACCAAAATACCGTGTTTCCCCGATAATAAGACACTATATTATTTTTTTTTCGGATCAAAAAACACCATAGGGCTTATTTTCGGGGTAGGTTTTATTTTAATTAATATTAACTGCAATTTCAATAAACAGGTAAGTGAGTCCTCCACAACTGCTTTCTTGTACTCAGCGGTGTAGCTCTTCCTTTTTGCTCTCAGGTCTGGTGTCAAAACAGACAGAATAATACCAGTAAAATGATGACTGTTATACTCCTCCAGTCCTGCTTTATCCCCATCATGCCC
>JAOUQZ010000014.1:7679501-7706020 GCA_028564935.1 Neosilurus hyrtlii | reverse complement strand
TTTGAATTCTTAATTTTGATTAGTCAGAACATGGTGATTTGGTGATTAATTTGTATTGTATGATAATTACACCAGTGGATTAAAACACATTTTGATCTGTTTTTTATTGAAAAGATTTATTTAACATCTTTGGAAGAAGTCTCCAGTTCAGTGGTAGTTGCATCAATCCGTATTAATAATTTAACGTGTCTTGCAGATGTTACAAAACCATAAACATATCAAATGATCCGTTATTCTTAACTGAGACAAATTAATTGTATTAATTGTGTGTAATTGTAAATATTATATTAATTGCTGCAATATAATAAGAATAAACAATATAAAATCCTACTGTTACTGGGAAATAATCAACTTCAAGGCATTAAAAGTATCACCCCCCACTGTTGTTTATTTATAATATAATCAATAACAGATTTCATTGGGTTTTATACTCTACATAACATAATGACATAATTCCTTTAATCCAAGTGAGTGAGAAAAAGAAACAAAAATGTTAAGTGTTCAAATGTAAATAAATAATTACAAAACAGCAAAATCACAGCAGTACTGCCCTTTAATGACACACAATATACTCATACACCCTACCTGTGTGTGCTGGCTGAAAAAGTCTACTTGCTTGTCCCCAGGAGATGTAGGGGATAAAGGAGCCTGACTGTCCAACCACAGCTAATGAAAGAGAGAGAGAGAGAGAAAGAGAATAGTATAACAGACCTTTACTTATAGCCTTTAGTTTTTCTGATAATAGGATAAAATACATGCAAATATGAAAAAAAATCCCATCCAACTGTACGTGTATGATATTATGCAAAAGTGTGTCTGACCTCAGTGCCGTGCTTTCTGGTGGCCTGAGTAGCCAAAGTCTTGATCTTCTCTCTATAAAGCTTGGCTGCACGGCTGTTATATTTGCCGTTGGTTTCACTGGAAGTGCAACCATGCTGGTTAAAAAAGGCAGACTGTAAGGAGGAGAGAGAGATACATATTATTTAATAAATCTCTGGGGTCCATGTGATAATTAAAATTAATGAGTAGCATTAGCATATCGATGTACACCTTCACTGTGGAGCAGCCATGTCAGCAACATGACAGTAACAAACTACAAGTTCATTATGAAGCAGGGTGTCAGTCTGGTTCCCGCATTTTGAAATCAACTAAGTAAAACACAGGTGTATACAGAAAAACACTCACAGCACTCGCATTGCCTCCAACTTGCATGCAGCGCAGCTGAAACCAGGACCAGTTCGAATCCAGCTCAGTAGACCTGCTCAACAAAGAATTTCTTAAATTAATCCCAAATCATCATGGGCAATTGGTGACATTTGAAGGACAGTTCAATATAACAGCATGTATGCTTTATGCTACCTGATGAAGGAAAGATGCACCCCTAGAGAGCGGTGTGTCCCTGAACAGTCGATGCACAGAAACACACCGTAGGTGATGCTGGCCCAGCTTGGGTTCTTTGCAGCACAGTCAAAGCAAACCTACGCACAATAAGGTACATATTACAACTCACTGAATAATCATCGATAACTTTCAGTAATCACTCATCCTGACTTAGATTGAGAATGACCCAGAGCGTTTCCCAAAAATTCTGGGTGTGAAGCAGGAATACACCATGGATTACAGATTACCATGCACACACACACACACACACACACACACACACCTGACTTATTCATACAGAAAGTAATGTGAGATTTAGATGGAACCAGAGACTCTGAAGATCTGAGGTGGCAACACTACCTGCTGTACTAGCGTGCCACCTCTGATATAATTCCTATATTCATTCATTTTCTGAATTGTTTAACCCTAATTGGGGCCACGCAGAGGCTGGCGCCCATCTCAGCCGACTCCGGGTGAGGGCAGAGTACACCCTGGACAGCTCCCTTTGATTTCATAGTGTGCAAATATATTTTACGCTATGCAAAGGTGTCAGGGTAGCACGTCATTAATGAAACATTTAGTAATTTTCCAGTCCAGTCATGGTCCCATATTCAGATCGGTATAGTGGATCAAGCAGCACTGGGGAAAAAAAAAAAAAAATCAATCTTCCATGGTGTTTGATTTATTTATTTTAATATCTAAAGTGCCTTTTAAACACTCAGTAGTCACTTTGTTGTACACACTCATTCCCTCATTACCAGCTAGACATCAGTCATTTTGACATGCACACTTTTTTTTTTTACTGTAGTCCATCTGTTCATATACATGCCATGTTATATGAGTGGTGGTTCACTGGTATGATAATAGACTCCATTCCACCCATTAACATACCAACATGTAGAGTAACCATGCTGGGAAACCTCAACATTCTAACAATAATGATAATAATACTATCATCCCTAATATGACACAATAATATAATTGCCCACATTACAGCAAGAAGGTCCCGGTTTGATTTCCAGGCTCGGCGAGGGCATATGTGTATGGGGTTAGCATGTTCTCCCCCCACCCATGTTTGACAATTCCTTGTAGAATTAAGTGCTACAGCGCGTGAGTGAGGGGAGAAGTATTTACACAGGTGCATACAGATTATATGCAGGGAAATTCACATGTGTTATACTTGTGACAGATTATTACATTTCTACAGCAGGTGTCACAAATAACACTGGGTGGGCAGTCATGGCTCAGTGGATAAGGCTCTGGGCAACCGATAAGACGGTCGGTGGTTCAAGTTACAGTACCTTTTTTATCTTTTATAAGATATTTTATATCGCTCTGGATAAGGGCATCTCCCCAAAGCCTTAAATGCTATGTAATGTAAAATAACACTCTGTTTATTAGAGAAGCAATCAGCAGCCCATATGGGGTAAGTGCAGCATTTCACTGCTGCCACATCTGCTTCAATAGTAGATACATGAAGCAAAGATAATGCAAACAAGGTTTGAGTTTTGTTTTTTAGCAGATATGTGCATGTTATCAAATCAAATCCCCCCAGTTTTATTAATATTTATTTAAAGTTTTTTGTTTGTTTGTTTTTACATTAAATAATAATGCTTTTATTATTTAACAGGGAAAAAAAACCCAAACAAACTGTATTCAGTTAGATGAGGACCAGTGTTGAGCAATATGGAGACATTTATGATTCAGAATTTATAGTTATTTGACTTAAAAAAAAACAATATAATAAAAACTGAACCCCTGAAGGCCTGGAAGTCTTAAACCTACATGAAATTCCAGCCAGTGTATAAAAATAAAGAGAGGAAGGGAAAAAAATAAGAGTTATCACTACACCAACTATCAAAATAAAAGTTTTTATATAGGCCTCATAATAAAATATTACTTAATTAAAATAAATGTTGTTCAAGTGATAATAATAACAAAACCTGTCGCTTAAAAATACACCACTGGGTAAGTTCTCAAGGAGGACAAAACCAGGAGGCTGAGGGGAAAACCTGCTGCCATATGTTTCACAAACAGAGTGACGTGTCAGCCATCCTGTCTACTTCCTATATCAAAACAAACACTCCAGCTCTGCTTCTCAGGGGTTTTTCTCCTCCCCCATACTCACCTTATTCGGAGGAACTGCACGCAAACGCTTGAAGATGGCAGAAATGTCGTGCTTGGTAGGTTCCGTCATGTTGGTCACCTGTTGATAAAGACGCTCCTCACCTGATGAAGCAACACCACTTCTGAAACAGGACCTCACTTCCGTGTTCGACGTCACGACGAGGCTGCATCCTAAACTGCGCACTACTCTCAGGACTCCACTAGGTCACTTCACAGTAGGAACACTCGAGAGTGTGCACCAGAGTGCGTGAGCCGCCTGCAGTCGTCAACAAACACAGCAGGTGACATTAAAATGTTCCACCGTCGGAAAGAGGAGAAGAACCAGTGTTCACATAACTCCCCAGAATAGTGCACAGCTTTAAATACTGCATCAGAGGTTGCCCTGTCCGCTCCTTACACTGAAATAATATATCCACATGCGATTATATGAATTACATGAGATCACACGTGGAAAACACGTTGAAAGTGAATTTCATCATCCATGCATCCATCCATTTGCTGAATGGCTTAATCCTATTAGAATAGCAGGGAGGCCCGAGCCCATTGCTGCTGACTTGGTGATGGTGGGGTACACCCTGTACAGCTTATAGTGGATGAATGATGATTTGTATTAAATTAATTTGGTAAAAATGGATTGAATTGTAATTGAATTGTAAACTAATGATGATTTGTATTAAAGTATAGTTAAACTGTTAAATGATGATTGCATAAAGATGAATGCATGAAAAAACCTGAGGGCCAAATCCACCCAAGGCCTTCCACGTAATGTCAACACCACCTGATGTAAACAATCTCTGGTTTTTCTCTGGAGCTAAGAAATAATGGTGGCAAGCATTAACACTGAAACCAATGGTATATATACCCGGCCCTGAGCGAATTTAGGTGTCCTCAAATTTCCATTCGGAGATCACACCTACAGCTGCTGCGTTGAACTGCGATTATTTCCACTCTGACTGAATAACGTGTTCCTAAACTTTTGTGTGAACTGCTAAGGCCAACGCACACAACCACTCACACCCACATCTAGGGGTAATTTGCAATAAGCCTAATGTGCATATGTTTGGATTTCTTCTGAAAGAAACCAGAATTCCTGGAAGGAACCCATACAAGCATGGGGAGTGCTGGATCAAAGAGTTGGCTCATTCGCTGACACATCACAGGATGATGGGAAATCTGCAATGCGGGACAGGTTAACTGTATAAATCCAATCTGTATAGACCCTGTATGTGCTGTGCTGTTGACACAAGACTGACGCTACTTGGTACACCATCTTACCAGAGACTGGTTACACTTGACAACTAGTCTTTATATATGCAAACGAGCTGCAGGATTGAGAAATTTTGCACTTTATTTGAGTCATACTTAAATATGTGTGGCAGCATGGCGGCGCATTGGTTAGCACATCTGCCTCACGGCAAGAAGGCCTGGGTTGAATTCCCAGGCTCAGGTGTATCTGTGTGGAGTTTGCATGTTTCCCCTGTGCTTGTGTGGGTTCCTCCGGTTTCCTCCCACAGTCCAAAAACATGCACTGTAGGCTAATTGGCTGTTCTAAACCATTCTGGGCAGGGTGTACCCCGCCCTCGCTCAGAGTCAGCTAAGATAGGTGCCACAACCCTAATTAGGATTAAGCGGCTTAGAAAATGAATGAATGTAAATGTAAAATGCCATGATACAAGTAAAATTAAATATCTGAACTTTAGATTTTTTTTTTTTTAATCTGGAAAAGGGAATTAAATATTAAAGAATGCAGTTATTCTGTAGATACAATTCTTACAAGTGAAATGTTTTTCCTTGTGCTTTAGAGAGACTATTTCTTTTGTTGCTAGCTGAGACAACATTCAACACCCATTTAATTGGAACGGCAGATTTTAGTCCTTGGTAATATGGCGGCCACCGAAGCCACATCATGCGAGCGTCTTGTCCGGTCTTGTGTTTAAATCTGTGGTTAGATGCTGATTGTTCTGTAGGTGCTGATTCATTTCGCAGTAAGTTTTAACACTAGTTTATATGAATGCACTACAGCTGACATAGGGACTTGTAGCAGACATGCCTCATAATCAGATGGATTGTTATTATGTGAGGTGTATTATGAAGTTTCTGTGAGGAGCTATTTATTAGGCATTTCTGAAAGGATTCCAGTCTCATAGTTTCTGTAAGTCAGAGGGGTCATTGTGGTTTCTCAATAGCATTGCAAAGGTTTTTGTTTTTTTTTGACAGAAAAGAAATGAGAGCTGGTGGAACATAGACATGATTAATGTAGATGTGAGTCTTCCATGAAAGACATGTCGCCTGTGGTTTATTAAAGTCAGAGTGATGACAGACAATGACTACATATATGGTGCACATCTCTGGGTTACATCAAAGTCACTGACCATGTTTGGTTGTTCCAATGAATGGCTCGGTAGATGTAGCAAATAGAAGAGTGATGCTGATTGGCAACAACACCGGAATACAACAGACATGAGACGCCACACAGTAATCCCGGTGTTCCTGCTCTGCTGTGCAGGTTATACAAAAAGTATCATGTTTTCTTTTCATAATTAAAAAAAATATTTGTTGGCAAATTGTTACAGGAAAAACAAAGTAACAAAGCTAAACATTTTCTTCTCCATCAGAATCCTAAAGTGTGACATCACATTGTTGTGACAGCAAATTCTACATTTTTCTATGGCATGTCTAGTATCTTCAAATCTGATCATATATAAAGTTTGATACATTCATCAGGAGATATACATGGCAAAGTTTGCTTCAGTACAAAGTCACGATAAGTCAGCAATCTTTGATCAAACATTGCAATGTGATGTCTAGGGGTGACACCCACACAAATGAAATTTGTATCTATTTTTTCACTGCAGGTTTACTTAAACAGCTTGCACTTAAAGCACACGGAATGTGAATGCCCACATGGAGAGTCCGAATGGAGCCATGCATAAAGATCTTTATCCTATTAGTGCTCTTGAATAATTCAATACAGTGTAAAACTTGTGCAATGAGAGCAATCTGTAAAAAATACGACATTTTCTTTTTAGAATGGGAAAGTTGGCATGACAATATGACTTTGAAATGTTAGGACTCTACAGAAGGGTCTTAAATCAACAGAGTATTATATATACACCTGTAATATACTTGTGATATTGTGATTTTCAGCTCTCTGGTATTTATCACCAGTTGGGATTACAAATATTTCCTTTAAATTCAACAAAAACCAAGTGACTATCATTTTAAATCATTTATTGTTAAATTGCCTTGGTGACACAGTTAATAGAGTCTAAGCACAGTTTTCATATCAAAATGAAAAGATCTTCCATCTCTTCTCAATAATTGCAGCAAACCTTATACATTCGAAAGTTCATTTGCTCATACTCTTGTGAGACGGTGTTAACAGGGGACAGTCATTACAGGGGAAGTGGTGATAGGAATATTAATTACAAACTCAAATGTAAATAAAATCAGCTGATAATGGTGTCTAGAGAACTCAATATGACCAACTGCAAGAATGAAATAAAATTTATATAATACAGGTAACAAAATAATTCACAACATTCAAATGACATACATGCTTAATTAATATACATTCTGATTCTGAATCACAGCATTTATCCAGGAGGAAAAGTTGAAGCACTTATGGCATTTAATAAATTAATATCAATTTAAAAAATAAAAAAAAAAACGCACACCCTTATACTGTTCAGTCCCAGATCCAATTAAAAATGGTCATCTTGTTCATTGCATTGTTCATGTATGAATACTATCAGACTCCTGTATCTTTTCCTTTATTCTCATAATGATGTGAAACATTTTATGTGAGTGGACATGGTGTGTTTGGAACAAAAGAACTACAACTTTCTTCTGTGTATCTGCTGTGAACTGTCCAGTGCAGGTTAAAACGAAGCTGACCACTTCAAGTGAGAGACCTTCCCCAAGAACAAATGATCCATTTGATACTAAACAAGATATCGCTAAAACGAGAAATGCAGAAAAACAAAAACCTTCTCATGAAAGAAGTAAAACGTTCCTGATTTGACCAGCAATGAAGGTGAACAGCATACAAGTCATCTGGGACGATGAGCTCACTTCAGCTCTTCCCTGAATAAACTACTCCAGCATTCAAACTGGCTTTGGTCTAGTTTAGTTCAGGGTGGGGACTGACTATTCAGAAGAAAAAAACAAAAAACAAACTAAAACAAAATTTGTAAAAATAATAAAATCTGGATGGAAAATAAAACTTCTAGACTTGCTCTTAAGCATCACCGAAGGATACAGTGTTGAAAAATAAAGACATACTCTAAAGATACTCTAACGTTCGGAATACAGCAATATCACTATGTAGTCTGTACGTCTTGGCAATAAGATAACTGCCAAAATATAGCTTTTATGTAACATTTCTGGAAACAGCAATACGAGTAACAGAGAAGGCAGTAACCCGTGAAACGCTCCACCTCAAGATGTAGCGATTAGAACCAGAATCCAGATTAGACTCGGTCCCGGTAAACTGCTGTCAGTGATGATTGACACAGCACTTTAAAAACAGATCAAGGTTGAATGATAGCCAGCTGTTTTATATAAGAAACGAACACACAGCATGTCTTGTTGCCCTTTTGTGCAGACCAGATCTCATAAAGAGTTGTGATGAGATCAGGGCAGAGTATCTGCTCCTCGATCTCCAAAAAAGGGCAGCATCTCAATATGAAAAAAAATATATATAAAAATGAGGGAGATATTTTGGATTATTGCAGTGGCTGGTCCAGCCTCCACCACAAGGGAGGAATCACAAGCAGCTTCCATCAGCAGAAATCACCCCTCCCTTCCATTCTTCTCTCGGTCCTGTTTTCTTCCTCTCCACACTTCTCATTTCCTCTCCGGTCACTGAATGTCCTCCACATAATTAGCTGGGTAGAGTCCAACATGGCCGTCTTTCAGGAGTCCTTTGCACCACCCCTGCTCGTCCTCTTCTCCGACCTTAATAAACTCGTCACCTTTTAGACAGACAGAACAACGTAACGTGAATCAGAAAAACATAAAAGACTGACATATTACACATTACACTGAAAAAGAATCAATGCAAAATCTATTAAAAATTGGCAAAGTGACAAAAATAATCTCATAACAAATATGTGTGTTCACGGTGTATTTGTACTCTCCTGATTAAAGACTGTACTGGTTCTTTTCAAGTCTTTGGAAGGTCTAGATTTGGAGAGTCTGTGCTCCCAGTAGTTTTAGGCACTTTTCTATTCACCAGAGTTTGAAACAGTGGTTATTTGAGGTACCACACACTTCCAGTCTAGCCATTCTCCTGCAGCCTCTCCCACCTACTACCTACCCAAGTCGGCTGAATGCTGGATGTATTATTTTTTTCAACAATATGTTTATTGAAGGTTTTATAGAAATACAAAAAGAAAACCACACTGACACACATGATTACAACAAAATACAATGACTAGGTACGTTTAGTAAAGGCACTTGGGCCCATGAGAGACCATCCAGGTTTCATAAGAGAATCTTCACAGATTATAGCATATGATTGTGGTCCTTTACAGGAAATGATTATGCTGTTTCCTGCAGTAAATAAAACAAATCATTGTTCTTAATATACTGAATGTAACACCCCACACTTTCTGAAAAACTTCTTGTTTATCTTTTAGAATATATGTAATTTTTTCCAATGGTAAACATAAAGACACTTCTTTAAACCATTGTATAATACTTGGTTTGCCAATCTTTTTCCATGTTAGAGCTATCACTCTCTTTGCTGGTAATATTCCCGTGTTTATGAAGATTTTTTCCATAGCGATTTATAAAATGTGCTACAAGGTATAAGCCCAACATAAAAAATTTGGGTTCTAACACTAGTCTAATTGAAAAGATCTCCTGTATTATTACTCTAACCTCTTCCCGAAATTCCTTTATTTTTGGACGTGGCCTTTTTCCTCTCCACATCTATTACAGAGGTCAGGTATATGCATATTAAATTTATGAAGTTTTTCTGGTGTTATATACACTCACATTAACCAATTGAATTGCAGTATTTTTAGATGCGTGTTACCCGTCTCGCTGGACGTATTTTTGTTTTTTTGCACCATGATATGCAAAATCAACAGAGTGCTGTGTGAGAAAATCCCAAAAGATCAGCAGATTCTGAAATACTAAAATAAACCTGTCTGGCACCAACAACTATTTCACAGTCAGTCACTGAGCTCACATTTTTTTACTCAACTGAAACACTTGACCAATATCTACATGATTTTATTGTTGTACTGCTGTCCCACGATTAACTTTCTGGATCACTGCAAGATTGAGCAGGTGTACCAGTGTTCCTAATAAAATGCTCAAAGTGGAAATGTATTTTACAATTGGACACTCTCTCTGACCACTTCTTTTATAGTTAAAGGAAACTAACCTGACAAGAGCACCGGACACATCACACCATGCCTTAGTTAACCATAGCATGCACGTAACAGAGCAAAGTCCCTACACACACTTCCCTAAGTACCACAGAAATTGTCACCCCGTGTAACACCGCTCATCCACCTGAGGTCAGGCCACCTTCCATATATGGTAAATGACTATGCCATCATTGTAATTGGACTTAGAGGTAAACAATCATTTAGTTAATTTAAAATATTGCTGATGTGAACACATAAAAAACTCCATAAGTCCTTTTCATTTAATTTAAATCAATTGAAATGTTTTTAATTTCATCTTGTGAACAATTTCCTTTAAAAAGCTCTCTCCTGTATCTCTTTAAAAAAAATCCACAGGTGCTATCACCTCTGGATATGATGGTCAATCATGTTGAGTGGTATGATGCGCACAATGATGACCAAACTTCTTGTCAATAATACACAGGAGAAAAACCTCTCCAAGATTTTCAGTGTTTGCCCTGATGCTCCTGTACCTGCTTTGAAGCTCAGCTCATCCTGCTCCTGGCCCTCGTAGTCATATAGAGCTCGTACAGGAACGGAAATCTTGGGAGAACCCGGCTCGTCCTCAAATGGATTCCCGTTCCCATTGGTGTCAGCTGCAAAAGGGTTCCCGGTCTCCTCATCTGACCAATCCTGCGTCTTCTCCACTTTGCTGGTACTGTGAGACAAGAGAACACAATTAAACCACTGGCATAAACAACTGGCAGCTGTCAGAACAGGAAATGCCGACTGGCAGCTGTCAGAATGCAGGCAACCATCAAAACAGGCGAAAGAAGCAGGAAACTAGAAAGATTCAGAGAGAACATATAAAAGTTAAACAACCCCAAGAGAAAGAAACTAAAAAACACAAATCAAAAAAGAGCCCAAGCACATGCCACAACATCACGTAGAAGCTCAGGCTTTCATTCCATGAACGACACACCTGTTTATCATCATGACATTTATAAGTTTGAAATAGCAAGTCTGATTACGTCAGTATCCAGATAACAAACACGGTTTAAGTGCTGGCTCAAAGCCACAAGACAAGCATCAGGCAAAGGAAAATCCACTTAAAGCCCGGGAACTGTCTGCATTCTGTTAAATGACCACTGACGCAAAAGAAAGAACACAAGCAACCAAAGTAAGTCAGAGAAGAAAATCAGACAAAACAACAGAGCAGTGTTACAGTCAGATCATCTTACATGAAACACCTTCACTTCAGCATAATTAAAAGTACTAATTAACTACAAGTGTGAGGAATATCTTATTTGCAAACAGGAAACATGTCTGATTCTATTGGTTTCGATTGGATAAGACTGGACAGTCTTACTCCATGTGATTCTGATTCAGGATTAAGACACTTATTTTTTGAAATGCTAAATTATACTTTTTATTGCTGCTAAAAAAGAATGACAACATATAATGGTCAAACTTCATTAGAATTTCCGAATCACACCATATAGGTACATAATGAGGAGGTAGAAAAGCAGAAATACAGTTCATTCATTCATTTTCTAAACCGCTTAATCCTAATTTGGGTCGTGGGGAAGCTGGCGCCCATCTCAGCCGACTCAGGGCGAGGGCAGAGTACACTCTGGACAGCTCACCAGGCCATTGCAGGGCAGAAACATGCTGACGGTTCTTTTACATGCTTCTCACCACAGAAAGTTAGAGACATGGCTGGCCTTTGATAACCTGGGGGACTGCTGTGACAACCCAGTGACAGTATCTTAAACCCCCGACCTTGGGATCAGTAATCCAGCACCCCACCACCGGGCCACCACTGCCCGCTTCATAAATGTTTGGAATAAATAATCCTTGGGCTACTTAAAGGGGAGTCTTCCCAGCTGTGGTGCAGGTGTGAGCGGTCACATGATTTGGATATAAACATATAAAGAGGGCCTGGCCATTAATATTTAGTTTTCGATGTGAAATCTTTGGTACTGATGAAGAAAGATCTGACTGAACAGTTGCATGGCTCATGAGCAGGTTACACTGTGGAACAAAAAACACAGCATGCATGAACACATGATCTACACTGTGCAGCCATGTGGAGAGATACAAGGCACCTGGAAGAGAGAACTAAGTGAAAAGAAAGGCAAAAAAAGGAAACAGACAAGATGGGCATAAGACAACACCCCAGCGAGGGCAGGCAAAGAGATACGCAATAAACAAGAGCAGAACAATAGCACATGCTTTCCGTTCACCAACATTTGGGAAACAACTTCCTCTTTTTTCTCATTGGCTGGGCTGCTGTTTGGCTGCTCTGCTGGTGCCTCCTCTTCATCATCCTCATCGTCAAATGGGTTTAAGCCCACTGGTTCTGTGCTACTTGGCACAGTCATGCTAATAACGTGGAGAAAAACAGGATTGTGACACAGACATACAACCACATGAGCTGTTTGCACACCGTTGAACCAAAATAAAGCCTCTACTAAAGGAAGCACTGGATCAAAGATATTTTTAATGATTCCATGAAACAGAACAGTGAGCATGAGTACATCATTGGAATAAGTTTAATCATTATATAAAATAAACACATGACCACGTGAAGTAATGCCTGCCCGCTGTGAGGTAGTGTTGGCAGTGTACCCCTAATCCTCCCCAAAAAGAAAAAAATCTGGGCATGTGCACTTTTTCATTACAAATTACAAAATTCTACACACATCAGTAATATTCGGACAAGCCAGGCTTTTCACCGACACCAGACAGCTAAAATGTTTTTAAAAGGATTGATATATGTGTGGTTGGAGTGCAAGACTAAGCTTAGCATACTAGGCTAAATAAAAGGTTAAGCACTCCTGGCATACTTCACATACTTATAGGTGACTCCCGCTGAACACACACACACAGCGAGAGAGAATGAGAGAGAGAGAGCGAGAGCGAGAGAGAGAGAGAGAGAGAGAGACTGTTTAAGGGTTCTATGAAAAAAACAAACAAACAGAAATTATCTTTTATAAATTACCAACTAAAGGAATTTTTTTACAGCAAGCTTAAACCCTTTTTGTGAGCTGGTATATGATGTGTGAAGGGTACAAAGATAATATATATAAAGGTGAAGGAAAAGAATCAAAGAAATACTCGTAGCAAGAAACACTTGGTGTGCGTTTGTCATATATTATTTCAAAAACAATAAAAGAAATTCTAATATCCTTAATAAATAATTCAAGTATGTATTTGGAAATACGTTTGTAAATGTAAGCCTTATCCAAAACCTTTTTGCGTTAGTATTAAATCTGTGTTACAGTGATAACTGAAATGTTTATAGGCAAATGTTCACCAACTGTTCTCATGGTTTCACTGTACAGACGATCCTCACTGTTTGCAAAAATGCTTGACTTTCCTTTGAAGCTCAGTTCCACAGCTATGTGGTCTTAAATAGATGATGGTTTGTTGGACGGGTGGGGAAGTTAAAGGAGAAAGAGGAATATATTGGTTACCTGTTACTGGTCTTGGCTGCCCGTTCAACTGTTTGATTGATGCCTGTGAGTGTTACTTCATCGCTTGGCTTCTTTTTTTCTCTTCGACTCAATGTCCGATTTAAGTCTACAGACCAGTCCTAGTAACACACACACACAAATGTTCAAGCCAGTGCCAGCATACTTGCCTACATCTCTCTATTCATAGAGCTGTATAAACACACATACACCATGGCTGGATGGAGACACACACACAATCAAACCAGGGTCCATGCAGCGATAAAGCGGCTTGGGAAAGACAGCAACACAGCCCAGATGGGAAAAAGAACATCAGCCAAACAAAAAAGCTACCCCCCCCCCCCAGCTGACAGGAGTCCAAACACATGGATGAAATGTTCCCCTAAGACAGTATAATGCATATTTGAGAAATATGTGACAGTCTAACTGAAAAAGAACTCCTCTGTTTTTTTTCGACAGAACAAAATGTCTATACAGATCCAGGTAAAATTAATTCTGCACTAATCTCTTGAACTCACTTGGCAATTTGCCTTCACTGATTTCTAATCAAAAGTTTATATGCATGTTACAGAGCAATTTAAGCTGAAAAAACATATGTAGGAGAAGTATTCAGTGAGACTGAAGGCATTGAAATATGAATCATACTGATTTTTTAATAGCCTCAAATCTTTAAAGCACACTGCTGAAAACTAAGCGACTCAAATGAAAGAATTCACGTTAGGTAACTTCTCAATCTGCAAGACAAGATGAAGCACTTTACAGCTTTCACATTGTGCTTATTCATTAATTTTTTTTGAGCATGGATAATCTCTCTCTCTGCAAGTCAGTGGCTATAAATTTAAATAATTCTAAGGTGCAAATCCAACCTAATGGGCAACATCTAGGTAAGAGTTACACAGAAGTTTTCCAAGTAGATTTCAAACACGCTTACCACCAGAGCACTCATTGAAAAACCACAGAATTTGAGAAGCATTGTATTCGACCCTGTTCTGAGAGAGCTTAGCGCCGGATCATTGTCTCAACTTGTTTGCAGTGGTTTGGAAATGAGGTTAACTTTGCTGCTGATTTCCACATTATATGCTACACTGATTGTATGCATGTGTATACATGATACACAACAGCAAGAAGAAGAAGAAAAAAAAAAGCTTCTGGTGTGTGAGAACACTGCTGAAATGCGGCACATGCTGTGACCACTGTGAAAGCAGATTCTGATTTTAGATGTTAATTTAAAGCCTTTTCTCCAGCTGCAAAAAAACCCAAAAACACAGATGGTAAGAGCTGAAGACAATATTAACACATTCATCACTCTACTGTGGCCAATTATAACCTATTTCAGTACATCCTACACAGGAATGGTGCAATCTGATCGGTTCACTGATGGAGTCTCCCATTGGGCTGACGGATGAGTACACAAGCAGGCTACTTGTTCGTGTGTGTCCTCATGTACGAATGGAGACCAATTGTGGAGGCACAGCATTTCCCACAGGTGTTGCAGGAAAAGTCCTCTCCAGTAGTTATCCCCTGCTTCCATCGTTCTTGCTTCTCTTTGACTACCAGACATTTCGTTCAAAAGTCTTTGTGCCTGTGGAGCACAGCAGGCTCCAGCGAGAGCGGTCAAGGGCATCAGTTTCCCATGAAGAAGTGTTAAAGTCTTTGGGTTAACAGAATAGAGTAGGTAATGTCTGAATCAAAACAGCTGACAAAAACTCAGGGTTTATCATTGTCACTTAGAGCAGGCAGCAAGATCATCATGCTTTAAAAATGAGGGGAAAAAACTTTAATAATCTTGTTTAAATTTGCTCTTCTTATGTTTATGTATAGTATATACTTTAACAATTATTTGCATTATTGGAGCCTGTGCCAGGTCTACTAATGTTTAAATAGTCAAAAAAAAAGGGTTAAGTTGCAAAATCTCCTATTAACTGATTTTACATCTGCTTTTGAGTTTAAAACCTACCAGGAAATAAAGGCGGGGGTACACCACACCTATTTGTGGTAGCACATTAGGATTTGCATGACATTTAAATCAAAACCTTAGTGTTATTAAATTAGAACAAAGAAAATCTCTCTCTTTCTCTCTCTCTCTCTCTCTCTCTCACACACACACACACGACACTCCAGGTTAACAGAGCATAAGTAAAGAACCCAGAAACCTTTGTGACAGCACCATTAACGTCAACCATGCAAAACTCACTAGAATGGACCTTCTCTTATGGAAACGGGACAGTGATATGTCCACCTTCTGAATTATAGCAGAAAGGGAGTGGATTACTAGTTTAAAAAAAAAGAAAAAGAAAAAAAACCCTCCTCCCAGGGAAATGAATGCCGTCCACCAGCAAGTCTGACGCCAATCTGCAGTCTTTAACAAAAGCGGTTTCTTGATGAAAGGCTGAGCTGCTTGCTGTGATGTGTAGCTGGATCAGGAGGCTATAAGATTATTAATCATTTTTTAGACCTCTGACTGAGATGACAATTCCAAATATGAACACACAATTTTAAATGCAAAAATATGTATGTGCATTACAAACCTGCAGCACATAATTTATCACAGTAGACTGCTGCAACTATGTTTTCCTAGTGAATGTGCCTGAAGCCCGGGTTGTATGGCTTTTGAGTGACTGACTGATTTACCGGCACATTACTACTGCAACGTGGATATTAAAAAAAACAACAACAACTTTAATTTAGTGTGAATCGTTCATTGCATCATATACACATGCTATAATTACTCATGGCAATGTTTCTGTTCCTCTGTGTAACAGGGATGAGCCACTTCCTGGAGGACGTCATGATAAACTGACTCAATGCCTAAATTGTGAGACTATATTAATTAGTGAGAAAAAGCCATGATTCACTCACACCATTCATTCAGCAGCAGGTCACTTAGTACGCCTAGAGATGTTGAATATATTAAAATGTTATACTATACCACATCTCACAACTTCGCCCCAACCCTTATGGTATGTGTACAAGAGCACATGGTAAGATGTCTCTGGTCACAGCAAGTACAGAATTGTAGTGCTCGGTGTGAGTTTAAAGCCTCCATGTTGTTCACGAATTTAATTTATTTTCATTAAGGGATTTTTTTTTTTTTTTTTTACTTTTTTTTGTGCAGCAGAAGAGCTAGAAATGATATCCCCAAAAGCCACTTAAGAACTCTTGCACTGATCACATTGTTAATTAAAGTCATCTGGTATAACCCAGAAAAATACTCAGAGTGTCAATGTGTAGCACAGCCAGTGTTCGCATGCCACTTTTCGATGCCCTTTGATGACAGGATTAGGAGACGTTATCTGACAGACCCATTTCTCTGATATAAAAATACTGTACATGTATGCGCTGCTGTTTCTCCTTCAAGCTATTAAAGAATTCAGATGTGTAAAAAATAAAAAGAAACTAAGAGAAAGAAAGTAACGAGAGTGAAGAATAAGGCGTCATTATGTACTCAAGAAAAACAGATGCAAATTCTGGCTCAATGTGAACAACTGGCCAAATCCTGACAGACTGGTTCTCTGTTCTCCTGCTGCTCAACTGATACACAAAGATAACATTACTGTGAACAAAAAGTCTTCTTTTATGATTGTTACACATGGGACAAGGTTTCCTCAAAGTAATTACTTCTTAGAGATCAGAAACTCTTTTGTGTCGCAAGTGTACCTGTCTGACCAGTTTAGTACATTCAGTTGCTTTTGCTACTGTGTCTTAATAGTTAGTGTGTGTGTGCGTGTGTGTGCGTGCCCACCTCAAACTGAGGCCAATTCATAGGCATTCCAGGGCCATGGCTGGAACGGAACCATTTCAGATCTTCCTCTATGTCAGCTGCCTGGATTGTGTCGTCCAACGTCTGATACACATCCTGGAACCTGAGTGATGAAAAGTACACTTTGAGACCCCACAGAGTACAGTTCATTGCATAAGACTCTAAAACTAATTTATAAATAAATAAAGTCTGATTCAGTGGTTACAGATGTAATCAAAAGCCTAATTAAGTCAGGTTAGCATAATGATCTATTACTCTTTAGCCTTTTACCCACTGTGTAATTGGATTCTAAAATCTGATTGCTCAGTAGAAATGTTGTTTCATGGCTGACAGTAGCTTCGGCTGTAACATGAAGGATAGATACATAATAAATGTTCTCATTCATAAGATCTGTCTTATATTATTGGTTTGTCTGCCATACGGTCCCCAGTGATTAAATGCACGAATAAACCAATTTTTTTTGTAAGTGCATTGTTTAATAAAAACATATAATCATTAAATGCAGGGATGTTATTATTAGGAGATGTTTAAATAACACTAGCCACTAGTCTATATATAGGTGTGTAGTTGTGGTGGTTAGTGAAGCAGATTGTTGAAAAAAAATCTTTCACTTTGTCATAAAAGCACCAAATTTGGCACGCTGGTGCTTTAGAACCAAATAGAATGTAAGCCACCCAAATGAACAAAATGGCTGCCGTTTTTTTAAGATGACCGCCATTTAAACTGGCCTTATACTAAGTTTTGGCTGAATTACGAAAGAATAATTCGATTTCAATGATCTTTACATCAAAATATATGTTTTTGAATATGAAAAATCCAGTTCTATACTTAGAAATAGTAAACTGTGGAACATTTTAAAGATGAGAGCAATTTTATTGCAGAAATACTCAATTCTGAGTTAATTTACAATGGCCATGCTTATCATGACATTCATGTTTGTGGTTTGGCAATTCACGAAATTTCATGGTGCAATCAACGGTAACATATACTAACCTTGGCTGAGCATATCTGTGTCATTATTATTCTAATCATTCTTTCTAAAGCGTAGCACTTTACGTTCAGAAAATAAGTGTGAAGACAGTAATGTGACGTTTACATCTAGTGATGACTGTGCATGGATGGTTTGGACACATTCTCTGTTTAGTCCTCATATAGCACATTTACACGCACACAACTGTGTACACTTGAGGCTGAAGCGATAGCATTTGCATCGTCCTCGGCGCTCAGTCTTGCAACATCATTTTGTTAAGTGCTGACAACTCTGGGCAATGGGTGAGATGGTCGTCCGGAGAACTTGCCAGACCTCACCATCCTTTTCCCACCCCCAATATGGGATACAACTAGGTTCAAGCATCTGGTGCCCCACACCTCTCCTGATCACTCATCCAGTGCCATTTAAGTCCTGTGCGATCTGTACATCATCCGGGTAATCAAAGCCCCATTACCCTTGGCTCGGATCTCCCGTGCTGGCACATCCTGTCAATTCAGGTGTGGCTATCTAACTACAATACTACAACTAACTAAACTTCTAGTTGAAATATATACAGGCGTTATTAGACAGCATTTGGGACACTAAACATACTATAATTGGTTATTAGTACAATTATGCTACAATTTTTAAACTAAAACTACAACTAGTATGCTACTAGTATACACTGAAGCCCATGCTGAGCAGTTATGTCGCCAGTGTGCCGATTGTGCTCTGACATCATTCTCTTTTATAAAAAATTACATCAAACACTTGAGGAGATGGGCTGCAGTGTTATCCAATATCTGTGAAAAAAAGGTGCCGATACTGTCATCATGAGATGAAAAAATCGCGAAAACTGGTGGCCATGTTGAATTTTGTTTAGCACCACTGAGTTTGTCATGTCAGAAAACATACATTTCAATGTCTGTGCCATTAATATACACCCATTCATTCAAGTTCTGCACTGAAAACAGTTTTTTTTTAAAAAAAATTTAAATGGCGGCCATCTTGGATTCTTACGTGGATAACATGGGTTTCCTAAAAAGTAGGACCTGGATGTCATTTGTGCCAAATTTGGTTATTGTATGATAAAGTGAAAGTTGGTTAGGATGCTGGGTTCATGATCGAGAGGTCATGGGTTTGAATCCCGTTTAGACCCCCGCCATGCTAAGACCCTGGGCAAGGTCTTAGCCACAAGTGTGTTCAGCCAACAGTACAAATGGGTATCAGTTAAAATACAGGGAAAGTAACCTGCGATGGACTAGCATATCATCCCAAAAATAATAATACAAAGTTTGTGTAATCCTTTGGTTACAGATGTAATCTACAGCCTGTAGAGCACTGCAATCAATAGACGTAATAATGTAACAGATGTAATGATCTATACATGCAGCCTATAGCCACCCAGGAGGAGTTGAACTCCTAGATGCTTGACTCTATAGAAACTGGGGATAAGCTCTGGTGTGATAAGCCACTAGGCGTGGGTGGGTTCAGTTTCAATTTCTTTACTGACATCACTTGAAACCTTAACCATAAGTGATTAGTTTAAGGCTATGTAACTTCAGTGTAATTCAGTTGTTTGTTTCACAGAGGTGCATGTTCACTGTCTTCCAGCTAAACACCCATATTAGGTGTTAGGCCTCAGGTTGGTATTACACCATGTCAGTATACCTTAATGTAAAATGTCAACATCAGCTGATTGAACAAACGATAACTTGGAAACTACATGATGACAATGATCTGTGTATGCAAATGAACAGTGTTACAGATAAAGCATAAAGGAGGTCTCTCAAGACGTTATTATCTCTTACTTGTGATTGGTAGAGAGGTCAAGGTGCTGTTTGACCTCCAGTAGGAGCTCTTTAAAGAAGTGCAGTCTCTTGTCCTCAAACTGCTGCCACTGCTCAAACACCTGCTCCATGTTCTCCATGTACTGAGGTGTTACTTTATCCAGTTCCTCCAATGCCTTCTCATAGCGCTCCTTAGTCTGACACAGACACACACACACACACACACACACACACGTGAACAATGGCCACTTTATCAGCCAAAATTCATAATACATTACACTATCTAAATGAAGCCACTTCTGTGGCTGAAATTTAAACAGTGTACTTCTGGACATGCAGTACATTACTACCACACACAAACTGTGTGGTGGTGTGTGAGCTCAATATCCTTATTATTAATAAATCTGTTCTTTTATTGGCGATTATCAGTTAACTTGCTAATATTTGTGCACAAATAATTGCAATGTAAATACCAAGAAAGAATACCTCATGTGCAAGCAGCATCTAAGATAATCAAATTTAAACAGAGCCCTTTATTAAACTTTAATCCACTTATCTTAAACACATTTGCAAACATGTCAGCGCATACAGAAAAGCATATGCACATACCTTCTGCACATCCTGCTGGCACTTCTCTACTTTGTCTTGAAGCTTTTTCTGGGCCTCTGGATTGTTGTTTTCCATCTTGCTGTTGTTCTCCCTGCTGGTGGCCAACTTCTCTTCCTTGCAGGCTGTGTGGTAGGCCTTCTTCATTGTGTCCACCTAAACAAGGTACACAAGTGAAATCTGGCTCTGCATTTAATCCATCCAAAGTAAGCACAGATGCACACACACACGGAGCAGTGTGCAGCCACAATGCGGCACCCGCAGAGCAGTTGGAAGGTTAGGTGCCTTGCTCAATGGCACTTCAGCCATGAAGGGGGAGGAAGAGGAGGTGCTGCTCTCTTCCCCTACCATACATTTGTCTTGCCAGTTCTGGAATCAAACCAGTGACCTTTCGGTACCAAACCCACTTCTCTAACCCTTAGGCTATGGCTGCCAAAGTGTATCTTTTTCTGTGTTCTAGCAGTGATACATAAGTTTACATGTAAAGCAAGGTCTATTGGGCTTTTACACCTGAGCCTGGTATTTTTATATATATATCCACATACACACATACTGTATATACACATATACATGTTTTGTTTTTTTACTGGTACCCCATTGTACTGCTTGGTGGGCAGAGGCACAATTGTGGTTAAGACCACACCCAGGGGTCTTCAAACCCACAACCTAACCACTACAGCCCAGCACCCTAACCACAACACCACTGGCCCCACACTTATATCATAATATACAATATACAATAGTGTCAGCTTGAATGCCCAGAACAACGTTACATTCTTTTGTACAAGAGGATTCAGGAAGTCACCACCTGTAAATCAGTGCATTAAACTAACAGATATCTGCAAATACAAGAGTGCCACACAGTTTTAAACAATTAAAATCAATCCAAGTTAATGCAGAATGAAACAAATAATGAGAGTGAGGACACATGCAATCTGCACCACTCCTGCTAAAAATTTGAATATGTAGAGGCCACTTGTGTTGAAAAACCTCCCAATGCTTCTGTAGGCAGGGCATTATGTTACGCTAGTTTCTGTGATGATTTTTGCTCTCAATTAAACAAGTATTTTAGCAGAACCACAAGGTTGTCCACACAAGTGCATTTTAAAAATGGGCAAGACCTTAAATACTATACACATATACTTACTATTTATTACATTAACTGGTGTGTGGCTGAAAACTGAAGTGTATCTCTTGCTTGAGCTAATAAAACAGCCTAAACGTACAAACATCCTGAAACAGTTATCACTTTAAGTGTAGTAAAAATAATTTACTACTCTCGAATTTTTGTGTCAACTAGTTAAAAATTTGTAGATGTGCAATCCCTATGTCATATGGAAAATATGCCTGCAGTGTTAATGGTACATGAGCAGCATAACAGAAGTGGCACATGTGTTGTGTAAATACAAAAAGCAAAAGTTCCTACAGAAAGCTAATGGACAGTCACGTGATTCGTTTCCCTACCCATGCATTGTGTGTGTCCTGACTGTTGTTTGTGCTTATGCACCAAATAACAGTTCAGAATACCCACTCTTTTTGGAGTCCCTAGGTGGTGTTATAGAGGGCACTACCCCTGGCGACTCTCGTCGTCCTGGAAGAGTTCAATGCCCATGTGGGCAATGACAGTGTCACCTGGAAGGGTGTGATTGGTAGGTACGGCCTTTCCGATCCAAACCCAAATGGTGTTTTGTTGTTGGACTTCTGTGCTCATCAACACCATGTTCGAACATAAGGGTCTCCGTAAGTGCACATGGCACTAGGACACCATAGGCCGCAGTTCGATGATAATCCGGGAGGAGCTCGGAGTAAAAGTGAGCCAGTTGAGGTGGCTCAGGCATCTGGTTAGAATGCCTCCCGAACACCTCCCTGGTGTGGTGTTTCGGGTATGTCCAACCAGGAAGAGACCTTGGGGTCGACCCAGAACATGAAGGAGGGACTATGTCTCTCAGCTGGTCTGGGAATGCCTTGGCGTTCCCCCCAAAAGTGCTGGAACTGGCTGGGGAGAGGGACGTCTGGACCTTATTGGTTAGGCTGCTGCAACCGCGACCCAACCCCAAAACACGATGAATGAATGAATGAATGAATGGATCTTAGAAAGTGTGTGTTTTTTTTTTTTTATAACTTTTAAGAGACAAGTCGAGCTGTACTTGGGGGGAAATAATATTCTGCTTGTCTAGACATGTCATACCTCTTTAAGTTTCTTGGCCCAAGGTTTTTGGGCTTTGCGATAGCCATCCTCAGCCTCCTTGGTTTCCTTAAACCCGCCGATCATCTGCTTGTGGTAGGAGTCTTTCTGCCAGTTTTTCACTTTTTCAAAGTCCTCACTCATGAGAATGCCCTTTATTTCCATGTGGAGATCACTGACCTTCTCTGCTTCTGTCATCAGGGCACACCAGGCCCGCTCCACTGTCCCGTACTGAGGCCCTGCAATATGACAGCACATTACACAAAACAGCTCAACCTGAGCTTTCCAGTGGGCTACACTCCCAAAAAAAACCAACAACAACAAAAAAGGCTTGTTGCCAGGAATCATTTCCCCCCACCACAATGAAGCAAACAAATGAGTTCAGGATGTTCCATAACACAAAGCAATGTGAAGAAAAAGAACAATGCTACCAAAATAGAGGTCAGTGATGCCTAATTAAAAAACAAAACAAAATAAAAAAAACCCCACAACAGTCAGTAATCTGGTAGACACCTTATACAAAAACACAACTATGTGCCTGGAAAGTTCCAGCTATTCACTACAGCACCAAGAAAGAAATCCTCACCTTTGTCGATCAGTTGTCTCCAGCGCTTGGCCCATTCAGTTAATTGTTGTGCGTATGCTTTTTCTATACGCGCCCGCTCATGAATACAGTTCATCAAGTCATTACACAGACGATTCCCATCATCCACCCGCTTTACAGCCCGTTTGTAATTACCAACCTGGGTCACAGAGAAAGAGAAGAGAATAATCGTGTCAGTCCTCTCACAGTAAATGAACAGTGTGCTGTGCATGAGTAAATATTACCTCCCAAAAGCTGTCACTGGAGACATCAGTCAAAGAGCCAGCGTAGTCAGACATGGTTGCCTTCTTTGATTATCTGAAAAAGAAATTACAAAAACATTGTGGGGTTTATTCTGTGTACATGTGCATTTTGCCATCAGCATTCACATTGCTGTTATATTATAATCTAAAACCAATTATGACTTATGACCTAAAACTTTGCAAGTGGCTAAAATATCCCTCACGGTCCTGTCTGTGACGACCTGTATAATGTTAGCGTTTTCATGCAAAGTCTTCTGGGAATCGTCAATGTGAAATTTTTTACTCAAATCTTTTATCTCTCTTTCTCGATTTAGGCACTGCTTAAAGGTGGAGTTCCCAATAGATATCTGGTGGAGGCTGTGACCCAACGGTTGAAGAAGCGGGTTTGGGACCAAAAGGTCACTCATTTGATTCTCAAACCAGCAGGAAATAAATGTGGTGGTGGCGGAGGAGCCACTTTCATGGGTGAAGTGCCCTTGAGCAGGGCACCTAACCCCCAACTGCTCTCCGGGCACTGCAGTATGTGGCAGCTCACTGCTCTGTGTGTGTATGTGTGTGTGTGTGTGTGTGTGTGTGTGTGTGTGTGTGTGTGTGTGTGTGTGTGTGCGCTGACTTTGGATGTGTTAAATGCAGAAACCAAGTTTCCGTTGCTGGATTAAAACAGTATATCAACATTTAAATAAATTTTAAAAATATTTATCAATATCCCTCCTTTTTATTACTTTTCTTTATTTTCATCTCTCCTCTTATCTTTTCATCTCTCCTCATATCTTTTCATCTCTCCTCGTATCTTTTCGTCTCTCCACTTCATCACCAATCATACTCCTTCATCAGGCTCTTCGCTAACCCTCACCATACTTTCTATTTTCTTTTCTCTTTTTCGAAACTCTGCGAGGAAGGGCAAATAACATCAGCCAATTGACATACCTAAGCTACAACGAGGCATTAAGAAGGGCAGATCACCGATGCGACTGGAGAGCTGTGACATCCAGGCCTTCATTGGATGGAACTAAGACAGATGGGTACTCCCTTTGCATGCACCCCGGCAATTGCTGCTTGCAATCTATTAGCTGGTTTGACTTGTAAAATGAATTGAATAGCATTATTCCAAACCTCTAAGAATATTGGACCTAAAATACTTTGACTAAAAAAACTCCATGGCTCTAATTAATAGACAACGACAACCCACATTTAGATAATAAGCTCATATAATGAATGCATGCTGAGTAATTGAATTTACAGTTAAATCGATTCCTGAGTATGAAACAATTTGAGAATCTGACTGCGAACACGACACAGAAAATCATGTAGAAAAGTAATATAAAAAAAAGTGTAAAAAAAAAAAATTAAAAAACCATCGAATAAATACATCGATTCATCGCGATTCTTATTTATTAGCATTCTGAATCGATTCAAATTTTCAAGAATCGATTTTTACGAACACGGTTTTTATTTCGGGAACACTTAAAATCCCCAAGCCCACATCTTACACCATCACCCGGAACTCAAAGAACCGGAGCAGCAGCACGACCAACTCTTGACCAACACACACTACATCACTTCACTAACCTCCCAACAACTCTCAGTACATCTACAAAACCAGCTGCCTAGTAATATACTTTCTTTCTTTCTTATAAAAGAGTTGTTCCTAGCTTATAGAAGAATGTAGTTACTCGTGAAATTGGCACCCTTTGTTTGTAATGGTTATGAATCAAACATCGGTTTGAATAAAGAATTGATTCTGAATCAAATTGAATTGTGAGCTGTTGTTAGATTCACATCCCTATAATATACTATGCACTGAAACATGAGTTTGCTCAGCCTGTGTTGCCACTGAAATCCCAGACAATGTTTCACTGAGAGGTACAGACTGCTCAGCATTTGGAAGGTAGTAATTCACAATAGCTGCCAAATTCAGTCTAGAAATGAAAGGGACGAGAAACTCGGCTCCTAACAATTCGCTCATGAGGGCAATACTGACAGTCATACAGACATGACCATGCATCACTCACTGACTTCATGCAAGACATTCTTTCCAAGGGAAGTGATGAAAAATCCTGTCATTCTTACAGCACCGCCTGCCCCTTCAACACTGCTGGTTTCTTAAAAAACACACACCCCGCTGCTGAACCTTATCAGAATAACAGCAGGGAAATTCAAACTTTCCATGATTTTTATTTTTAAAGCTGTATTACACAAAGCCATGTATAATAGGAGAAGCGGGTGGAAAAAAAAGTGGAAGAAGGAAAGATTTTTTTTTCATTACCCTTTTCAGTCAGTCACATGTGGTCAGTGTGTTTACAAGCTTAGAAACCATCCCCACAGCATGGCATTGAGATAGTATACAGTCTTTACACATATGTACCAACACACACCACACTTAAACAAAGATTTATGTAAATATCTGAGAAAACTGACCTTAGTTTTTGTTTTGATGTCCAACAGGGCCAACCAAGCTAAAAAATACCTCCAGCCTATAGATCCATAATAATACAATGCTCAGCTACATTTAGAGGACGGAAAAAAACATGAAATGTGGCAAACCAGGGAAAGGGAACATCATTCACTCACACACACAGATTTTGTAATTCAGCGCACACCCATTGGGAGGCTTTTCCATTGCTGTTGGATGAGCACTGCAACGCAACACTGCTGACAGAAACTTCTCTGTCAGGCTCATCCGCCTCTATTCAAGCACCATTTCGTTTCTGTCATGTGAAGCAGTGTCAGCTCCCAGCAGGGCTGTCTCAGAGCAAGTTCATACTCAGGAATCTTTTACTTCAAAATAGACAGAGAGGAAGATAAAATAAAAGTATATACACATATGAATCTATCCACTTATAAAATACACTGTAAATGACAAACAAACATTTGGCAAGTGCTCTTCTAAATTATTAAAACCTATCTATATCAATATCTCTATTGATATCTCTCTCCCTCTCTACTTATACATATATATATGTATGTATGTATGTATGCATGTATGTATGTATATATATATATATATATATATATAT
>JAOUQZ010000014.1:7568390-7679401 GCA_028564935.1 Neosilurus hyrtlii | reverse complement strand
ATAGATAAATGGCATAATGATATATAAGTATATATTAAGTATACATATTTATGCACCTGAACATTAAAGGGAAGGTGCATTCTGATACACAAAATATTTGAACTTGAAACATTTGTGATGTGTTTATTGATTCTGGACCTAATGTGATGATCAGTGTTGTATTTTTGTCATTTTCCATAAGAATCCACAGAAATATGTGCAGGAATAAACTGGATATTATATCCACTACCACTGTGCAGGAACTACAGATCTACACAGTTTATATATTTTATTATAACACAGTATCATAATAGGTTTCTGATTTTTGCAAAGAAGAAGGTCTAGCTGGAAACATACAAGAGGAAATGTGATGCTACCAAACAGAATGATCAGTTCTTATGGTCCTCATCGCCGTGCGGTGCTCTCACGTGCAGATACAATGTAGAAATATAAATGAGCCTCTAATGGTCTATAAAATGATAAGCTTGATGATGATATTAACATCAAGGATGAAATTTGATCTGTTTGTGCAGATTGTACACACGTGGCAGTGATAAAGCAGGATAGACTTAAAAGACTAAAGCACAATGCATCACCCTCTTCAGGCAGACATGGTGAGGGTATTAGACTTGCCTTATGTGGCAAATTATATGTAAAAACTCTACTTTTTACCACAGAATAAAATGACTTCAAAATGGAAAATAAAAAAACCAAGCTAGCTGGCTAGCTAGCAAATCATGGTGAATGTTTCTTTAGATTTAAGAAACAAATATATTTGGATGTTGACTGATCAAAAGCAGATTCTTGTACATACAGTGGAACACATTTTAAATTTAAATTCAATTTAAATTTTTTTTTTTTTTTTACTTCTGATACTTGGAGCAGCCACGATGATTTGGCATCATTGGGAATTACAAAATGCAACAGAGCATAAATCCCACTGCTAGCACAAACAGCAAGTAATTAAACAGCATTGTAGGTAATGCTAGAATGTGTAAACTAGATATTGAAAAAAGGTCACCCTGCCAATGAAAAATAAAATAAATCTTGGCCTGTGACCATCAAACATGATATAAAATGTAAATCATTAAGTGGATTTTCCCTTTAATGCCTGATTTATACTGCAATTTCAGTGGTCTTATCATCAGTATACTTCCCAATATGTGAGATGATCTGTAATAAATCTCATCCAAGTTTTACATGTGTGACTAAATTATCAACTGCTACAGTAGAGATGCTGTTTTTGATTATCTAATCAATTTAGCTTGGGTACAATTGCTTCTACTGGTTTTGTAGATGTTATGAGTCTCATGTTCTCCCATGCTATCCTCCTTTCTCTACCGATGGCCAAAAGAGGGATTTTTTTGTATGGTTGTTGTTATTGTTTACAATGTACAATGTTTATTATGCAACAAAAACAGCACTGTGTAAATCAAGCTTAGTACAACACGAGAGAACACAACCGTGACATACACATGCTAGGATAATAAATGGAGGGTGTTTAGGGCCAAATCTTTGTGTAACTTGCTTTATGACATAATGGAACATCACGGAACACTTTAAATGGCTGCACAATCATTACACACCAATCCAGTAGAAAATATGTAGGATTATTTCACAGGACTGCAGGATCGGCAGAATATGTACAGCAAAATATTTTGTAAATATATAAAATGTAGAGCAGCTCCCCTCTATTCAAAATAAAAGTGAGGCTAGGGTTATTCTAAGAAAGAAGCAGGATTTATTGCTATAAAGCAGGTTTATCATGATAAGAATTCCACAGTAAAGCTGCACAGCTCTTAATAATACAGCATGTCGTAGACTTTGTAGACTATAGAACCTTCTAAACAGCACTGCTCTGGTCAGCACTGTGGCTCTGCATGTGTCTCTTCAAATGGCTCCGGCGTATAAAGCTTTTGGAGCAGATGGGGCAAGGAAACGGTTTGGAGTCTGTGTGACTGTACATATGTTCGCTCCAGCAGTTCCGCCTAGAAAAGGTCTTTCCACAGATTTCGCATGTGAAAGGTCGCACCCCTGTGTGTGACCTCATATGTATTGTGCGATGACTCGACACGATGAATCCTCTTCCACACACGTCGCATTGATAGGGTTTCTCTCCAGTGTGGCAGCGGCGGTGAACCTGCAGACGGCCAGCCGAGCTGAAGGCCTTCCCGCAATCGACGCACGTGTAAGGTTTCTCTCCGGTGTGTATCCTTGTGTGGATGTTAAGGTTGCCAGCAGTGTGGAAGCACTTCCCGCAGTAAGAGCAGCAGTATGGGCGCTCTTTCGAATGAGACTTCATGTGAGACTTGAGCTGAGACTTGCTGAAGAACCTCTTGCCACAGTTTAAGCAGACGTGAGGCTTTTCTCCTGTGTGGTTCGAGATATGAGCTAACAGATTGCTCAGGTTCGCGAAACACCTCCCGCAGTGGTCACACTGGTGAGGTCGGAACTCTGGATGGGTTTTTAAGTGGTTTCGCAGCTCGATCGGAGTAAACGTCTCGCCACAAAATTTACACTCTCCTGGCGCTAGTTTCGGAGGCGGCGCTGCTTTCTCAGACGTCGGCAAGCTCTCGCTTACCACGTGGTTATGGATTTTGGAATGCGCCACTAGAGCTTGCAGACTGGCACACTCTTCCCCACAGTCAGTGCATCGTTGAGGCTTTTCTTCTTTGTGCTCTGTGCGGTGTCTCGTCCATGCCTTCATGGACTCAAAACTCTTTTCGCAGTTGGGACAGGAATAAATTAATTTCTTGTGCCTTTTACGTTGGTGTACAGAAGCCTGGAAATGGGTTTTAAAGCTCATTTTACAGGGCACACATTTGTAGCTGCCTGTATTAGCACGCTGTTCCTTGTGGGCTCTCAGTCGCCTTCTGGTCCTTTCTAAAAGAGAACGGAAAAGGGGAAACATTAAGATAGGGTCACTGAACATTTCAACAAATACGCCAGTGGGTTTTAACTTGTTCTCTACAAATTATACTTGGAGCATGTGTGTGATGATAATGGAAGACTGGTAGTATGGTAATCAACATATGTCCAACAAAGATTTCATTAAAATGCTTTCATAGGTTCTTTAGTCAAGCATTAGTAAATTAAAGGGGCAGTGTCATGGTTGTTGAAAGAAAATAGCGTAAAAAACATTTACGGCATTTGGCAGATGTCCTCATCCACAGCAACTTACTTTTTCTTAATCATTTTTATACAACTGAGCAATTGAGGGATAATGGCCTTTCTCAAGGGCCCAACTGTGGCAGCTTGGTAAAGTGGGGCTTGAACCCCTGACCTTCAGAACATTAATCCAGAGCCTTAACCACTAAGCCACAACTGACCATGAAAAACATCATTAAGGTTACCAAAGGAGGTATAACCATTTATATAGATGGAAATTTGGTTCACAAAAGATACTCAACCTCAACAAAATTGTTACTCAACCTGAATTAGGTTCGTACACAAACGTGCTTAGAGTTTGCAATAAGATTTCGATCTTGGAAAACTGTTCAGAACTAATAAGATTCCAAAATCTCATTTCCATCCACTTAATATCAGGTTTGAAAACTTTAAACTTTGTTTGATTTGCAAGTGTGCACAGTGGTTAGCATGTTCACCTCACAGCAAAAAGGTCTGGGTACGACACCCGGGCTCATGACGTTCCTGTGTGGAGTTCGCATGTTCTCCACGTGCTTGCTTGGGTTTCCTCCGGGTACTCCAGTTTCCTCTTAACAGTCCAAAATCATTGACAGTAGGGTAATTGGCTGTTCCAAATCATCCCTAGGTGTGAGTTTGAATGGTTGTGTGTGTATTAGCCCTGTGATGGCCTGGCAGGCTGTCCAGAGTGTACCCCCCCTTGCCCAGAGTTGGTGGAGATAGGCGCCAGCCTCCCTGCGACCCTAATTAGGATTAAGTATCTTAGAAAATGAATGAATGGCATGTTTTGCAACCTGAAAGGCTATATAAAAAACATAGACTAGTATTTGCACATTCACTGTGTATTTATATGACTTTCTGGCAAGTGAATTTGAGTAAAAGTCATGACACCGCTCCTGTGTCCATGAAAAAACATTGTGGTTTTTTTTGGTCATAGCTGCCAGACAGACAAATTGGTTCAACATCAGGAAAAAACTCTACTACTTATTGACAAAACATACTGCTTTTGGTGCACATGTAAAAACTTAATGAAGTAACATGAATATAAACAAAAATAACATGAAACAGAACTGTTTAACAGTACTCCTAATCTGTATTGCACTTAACTAGCACAGCATGCATTATTACAGTATGTTTTCACAGTGTGACCCAACAAAACCTCCCACATTTCAAATGTAAAAAAATCATAAAAAATAATCTAATTATTGTTGGCACACATGAAACATAATTCAATACGATTTGCGTGGAGGCCAATTCTGAAGGCTGTCGTGCCTTGACAGGTCATGTCAGGTGAAACAGCGACAATCTCCTGCTAAATACCAACCTTAAGGACTTTGAGAGTTTGGGATCAAGTATACACTCGGGATTTACGGTAGCCCCACAGAATAAAAAATTAAAATAAAAATACAGGTCAGAGGAATGGGATAACCACCGAACACCCATCGCAACGCAACAAATTCACCCATTCTGGAAACATTCCCTTTGCACTTCCAGTGATCTTCAAGCTGTGTGTAAGCTCCATCTTACTGAAACCACACATCAAGTTCTTCAAGCTCAAGGTGTTCAAGTAGGGGTTGGGCCTCCAACAGACCTTAGCACTGCCTCTCCTGCCTCACTAAGTTTCATGTGCGCCAATAAAAGTTTGATCATCTATCACCTTTTTTTTTTTTTTTTTTTTTTAAAACCTTTGAAATATAGGAGTTTTTTGAGTCACCCTCTACTTGCGTGGTGTGCTAGCTAATGAGATTATGATACATCTACCCCTGAAGTGCTTCTGTTTCCACCCATAAAATACCACAAAATGAATTTGCATTTTATAGAAAATGTGGCTATTTTAAACACATAACAGAGAATAACTAATGCATCCATTATAAATAAGATTTAAGTAAACCAGTTTTCAGGTCCTCGGTACTATGAGAAGTCAAACTTCTACCTTTGGTAACTGCAACTGCACTTGGATTCAGGGATGATGAATCTGAACCAGGAACAACTCTGTCAAGAAAAATGATACAATGTGCTGTATTTATTTGGGCACGTAGCACAAAAAAAGGCATCAGAGTAATGCTCATGCACATAAAATCAAAGTATATGCATTGCAACACTCACTTAAGTGGAACCGCTTCACTGCTCGTACAGCGGGAGAGTAAAACAGAGGGCAGACTGATCTGTTTAATTGCAGGTAACAGATGTTTTGGAACAATCACTTTAAGCATTTGTCCGCTACTTCCCTGCGATCCAGTGGGTGATTCCTCTGAACCTCCTCCACCATGCTTTCCTAAATCAGTGATCACTGCACTTGGCTCAGCCTTTTCCACGTCTGTTGTTGTTTCATCCTCACCTTCCGTTTGAGAGGTCCCCTCTCTGGTTGCATTAACACCTTTTTCATTTAAATCTTCTTGTGTGTTACCTGTAATCAATTCCAGCTCCTCAAACACAGTCTCACTCTGACATGCTGCTTGTTTTGAAGTATCGATGAGGTGGGCTAAGACATCTGTCTTACTGTCCTGCTCCACATACTGGTCTGTCTGGGAGGAACTGTCCACGCTGACCGATGGTTCAGTTCCATTATCAGGGATGCTCTCGTTTGGAATGACCTCATCAGTCAAAAAAGCGAGAGACAAAGATGAGATGATTCTTTCCTCCACAACAGATGGGAGCCCTGAGAATAGGACATATCCAGTAGAGAATGTATTAAAGGGTACCTGTGGTATATT
This sequence comes from Neosilurus hyrtlii, assembly GCA_028564935.1. Lineage (NCBI taxonomy): Eukaryota > Metazoa > Chordata > Actinopteri > Siluriformes > Plotosidae > Neosilurus > Neosilurus hyrtlii. Next base: position 7,673,564 of record JAOUQZ010000014.1, on the reverse strand, counting down.
AGTGTTACTAGCTATTTAAAAAGATCATGTGGATCGGCGGCTCCTTCTGGCAACATCAGCCCTTGGCCCTTTAAAGTGCTCACAAGTGTTACGACACAAGACATGCTCAGAGACATGCTGCCTTTCTGATTGGCTGTTCCAGTCTGGTAGTGACATGAACTTGTTTGATTGGCTTGGCTACGTCACTGACCCATATAGCATATCACATTATCAGCCAGTGCTGAGCTGCACAAACAACAAGCGCACAGATCAAGGAAAACATCTATTTTTGTTTCTAAACCAACTGACGACAGGAAAGCCATGCTGGAAAAAAACATTAGCTGCATAAGCCATTTTGGATTTATCGTCACGCACATCTCTGGCAGCTTTCTTATCATCAGAGTCACTAAAATATAAATAAGTTTCACTGTCTCCACAAGAGTCATCAACTCAGCACAACACGTTGGCATTATTTCTTGGGAAAAACTGCTAACCTCCACAGTTCAGCACACTGCTAGTAATGACCAGTTTTGTGCTTTTTATGGTCATTTATGTTAAAATAAGCATCTGAATCGCTTAAACGTATTACATACACACAAATTATGCTTTAAAGATGGCCAGTACCCGTACACTTTAAACTAAAATGCTAAACCTATTTGTACTTTACCAATAACCATTCTTGAAACAAGAATGTGTGACAGTGTGACATACAACAGTAACTAACCATTCAATTCTCGTTTTGTTTGCAGTTAGTGAGTTAGCTTTACATTTGAGCAACTAATGCTGCTTATTAGAAATAGACAGTGCACCCTAACAAACAAGAGTGGAGATCGCTAAATTCATGCAAGAGGCAAACAATCAAATTCATTCTTAAAAGACTTTTCCTTAAACGAAAGCTGCATCCAGGTTTTCATGAACACCTTACCATTTCTATCCAGGTTTCCACGATAGTCATTCTGTAGCAAAGGAAGCAGGTGGCTCGGCTCACAGTTCATCCGTACTAAATCCTCCCAGCCTGTGGGTTCAGTATCTAGCCACTGGGCAGTCTGAAAACCAAAGAAATAAAAAATATTATCATTATTATTTACCTTTTCCTTTGCAATGGATAGATCTGTTGAATTGGAGTATTAACATCATATATGTGGGGGTTTAAGAAAACCAGTCCATCTCTCACCAGGTTTCCACTGCAATTCTGTGCAATATTTAAACATTTTGACCACAATTACACATGGTCTGTGTTTTCATTAAGTGATTAAAAGATAAGTTTTCTCCTCGTAGTAAGGTTTATGGAGCATCCTCCAGATACTCCAGTTTCCTCCCACAGTCCAAAGACATGCATATCAGGCTAATTGGCTTTTCTAAATTGACCCTAGGTGAGAGTGTGAAAGGTTGTATGTGCTGCCCTGCGTTAGTCTTAACTTTCGAGGGTGTATCCCACTTTCACTTAGTGTTGACTGAGATAGGCTTCAGTCTCCCCGCAACCCTAGTTTTAACCCTAGATTAAGCGGTTCGGTAAATGAATGAGTGAATGGTATAGAAAACCCTTACGAATGCATAGAATTTATTGCTTTTTTTTTTTAACAATAGTTAATGTTTTATTAAAAATATTTTGAAAATTCATGTTTCCATTTTTTTGTTTGTCAATTCAAACATGCAGCTTAATGACAACAGCTACTGTGGACTGTGATTATAAAATAATCTAGTAAAAAGATATATAAAAATTATTTTCAAAAAGTAAAATACAATAAAAAACACTGTAACCAACTCACTAACTGAAGGGCTGAGAGCCACAGAATGAGTTACGGTCATATTTTGACAGATGTGGATAAGGTCTATGTGTGCCAGAATGTTCCCTTTATCTTCCTTATGACCCTGAGTCATGTCATATGAGCAATATCCCTGTTTTGTTTTTTTTAATATTGCAAAAACTTTCGTCATTTTTCTCAAAAACAGCTTTCTGTTGGTTACACCATTCTGATTCTCATCCCTTCAAAAGATCTGTGTGCTATAAATAAAAGAAGATATAACAATTAGGGATGAGAGGATCAGAGTATTTAATACCCTTTAGGTTGTTTAATAGCATGTTGGAAATTACTATCAGCATCTACTATTATAGAAGACAAATCAGTCCAGTTTACTTACTTACTTTTTAGAAAAATTTGCAGCACAGCATTGAATGCAATATTAAATCTTTTTAGGCTGACACAAATTAGATTTGATAAAATAAAACAAATCCAAACACCTGTCTCAAATGATTTCATCAAAACCAGTCTATGGCGCATACTGTCCGACTTAACAGAACAGTCTGCAGTTCTCAGAACAATGATTAAAATGTTGAAATTTGGAAAAGCTTTGAGTTTGCACCACTCTACATATTTTAAGCAGTTCTACCAAGCAACAAAAATAAACTTTCCCCACTTACTTGAAATGTAGACGCTTAAACCTGCATCAACACAGGAAGCGACGAGAGACACGCGGACTGTTTTGCTGTTGCACTGCTCAGAAAATCAGCTATTTGACACATTCAATAAAAGCAAACAGCAAAAGGTTTTGGAAAAATTCAGTGTTTGCCGGAATCTGTCAATCAACGACATCTTTAAGCTCTGGTTATCTGGAAATAAAAGTTTCCAGATAAAAGTTCAGCTCAGTTGACCGCTGACTTTGCGTCTCTTGAGAAAATTTCCCCATTGCGTCCTTCTTTTCACTGACAATCAATGACTTTGCATATCTGCTTATCACTCGTCACTTCCTGTGTGAATCCAGCTTAGATCGTGAAATACCTGTTTAAAGTTGGGTACTGGTAAAAGCTGCTCTAGTCTGGAGAGAAAATGGCCAACTAGGACCTGCAGTGCTTTGTCAAATTCAGGGCCATACTCATGTGGGAACACCTCCTGGAAAAATAGGAACATAACACAAAACCTGTCAGCAGACCAGTCAATAAACATTTAAATTAATTTGCAGTCATTTTCTGGTTTTGGCCAACTTTAATTCTCACATCTGTTTACCTAAAATAGGACAGGAAATAAAATGTTAAAATTTGGAACTGTATAATGAATAGAATTCTCTCTTAGTCCCTCTTATAAAATTACACATAAATGATTGTAATGTGATTAGTGAGCTAAGCTAATAACTAATTAGCTAAAAATAGATATTACTCTCACTCATTTGTCAAACCGCTTACTAGGGTTGCGGAGTGGAAGGAGCCTTCCTTAGCTGAAAGTGGGCGAAGGCAGGGTGCACCCTGTACAGATCGCCAGACCATCACAGGACCAACACACACACACACACAACCATTCATACCCACACTCTCACCTAGGGTTTTTGGACTGAGGGAGGAGTACCTGGAGAAAACCCCTACAAGCATAGGGAGAACCATTCGCATCACCTCGCCTATTTCCGTGACGAGAAATAAGACTCGGACATTATGTGCGCCATCTTGGCGTATGTAAAAAACGGTTTTTGCTGTAGTGTGGTGTGGTTACCGCACTACAGTCATCACAATTCATCAAGCGAAAGAGAGCAAAAGTGGATCCCTTTAAAATATGTTTATAATTAATTATATAAATACTGCATCACAAATACAAAGTTAATTGCTATTAAAATACGGTACCTCAATTTTTTACATTCATCGCACTAACAACATGTGTATTCTTGTGTCAGCAAAGCCATTTTGACCATAATCAATAAAGTAGTTTGCAAATATAGTGTATGGAATGTCCGAGTCTATATTCTACCGGAAATGGGCGAGGAGTTCCAAATGAGGGAGAACATGCAAACTCCACACAGAAACGCCCTTGCCCATCCCAGCACATGAACACAGGACCTTCTTGCTGTGAGGCAGACGTGCTAACCACTCTGCCACAATGCCACCCAAAATAGACATTAGACGTTTGTTGAATTTGCAACCTGAACACATGCTTCCACATGTACGGGTGTAAAAGTTAATGTAATTAATAACGCTTTCTCACCGAGGCAACTTTCACCCAAATACATGCGGTACCTCAAGGAGGAACACCACGTGGTGTGGAGCCAGAAAATGAAACATTTTTTTTCACGTTATCCAGTTTTTTCCCCTCATTTCCGCGAAGATGCGCAGGACAAGTTGTGTTGGTGAGAAAGGGGCATAAAGAGTAGTCGTATTTTAAGGCCCAGAGAATTATTTATGCAAAGGGATATAGGATTTACAAAATAAACCAAAGGAAAAGCCTTTTAAATAAACAATAGACAATAAACATAGTCTTCAGCTGGTGTTTTCTTTCTTCCTAAAAAATTAAATACCATAACTATAATTATTTAATACCTAAATATAATTATTTATCTGGTGCCATACACGTTTTTCCCCTAATCTACACTGAAGATCATAAACTAAACCTAATGTCATCTAAAACACTGCTGAAATATTGAGGGATTGTGATGCACTGCATGAGCATAAACCTATTTATACAAAATGAAGTGAAAGTTTTTTACTTGCCTCCAAACTTAAGCATACCATTTCAGACTCAGACATTATTTATCCCATAGTGCAATCCAGTTTTCAACCCACCCCAAAAAACATCCACAAAAAAAAATTAAATAAAAATCCCACGCAAGCTAACACACATCGTGGGCTGTGACAGAGACAACAGACGAGGATGACATGGACACCTTGTGTGACAATACGTATGCCGACTCACAAGGGTCACGCAAGCAGTGATGACATTCCCACTGTAAATATATGGCATGATAGATAGATAGATAGATAGATAGATAGATAGATAAATAAATAAAGGCCATACTTTCATGTAAAAAGACACTAAATTAAAGGAGAAAGACTCCTTAAAAATACAGTCAGCGTTTCATAGCCTCTGAGCAAATGAATGATTTGTTTTCCTCACAGTTACTGTTTAGCACCACCCTGAGGGCATTAGTAGGTTAAAAGGTAAGGTAAAAAAAATGTTTTTTTTAAAACGCTGGGTAAACACTGGAACACTTGTTCGGGGGTCTTACCGTGGTGGGGGTCTAACGGGGATCCGAACCCACGACCTCTCGATCATGACCCCAACACCCTAACCACTACACCACCAGCCCAACAAAGGGAGGGCATTAGGGCATATTGCATATTTAGCAATGCTGGAGGGAATGTGTACCATGTCAGCTAATGATGAATACGTTTTGTGATATTAACTATCATTTCTGGTAATATTTGGGTTTCAGAATAAGTGAATAACACTGTGTTAATTTTTTTTTTTTTAAATATTTTTAGTTATGTCTTACCAGAAAAAACTTCTCCTTTTTAACTGGATCCTCAAGAAGGCTTATTACAAGCTTTAATAATCTGCCCTGTAACACCTCCACCTCTGAGCCAGGGCTCTGGAAAATAAATGATTTTAGAGTTAATTTCTGCATGTACTCCATCTGAGCTTTAGAACATATTTACATTTATGGCATTTAGCAGACACCTTTACCCAGAGCGATTTACATTATCTAATTTATACAACTGAGCAGATGGAGCTAAAGGGCCTTGCTCAAGGGCCCAACAGTGGCAGATTGGTGGGATTCAAGTCCCCTTGAACACTGGATCAGTAATCTGGAGCCTTAACCTCTGAGCCACCATTGGCCCCATGTGAAACTGGCCCAACGTATGTAAACTGGGCAATAAGAGCAAACCATAATTGTACGAATCAATGTTTACGCTTCAGTCACATGATAAATCAATTATACAGTGAATCAGATTGACAGTTTGCTAGTTTACTATTTCCAAACAACTACAAAAGAGGAAAACAGCAGAGTTTGCTTTAAATTAATTAAAGTTAGAAATGAAAGCAAACTTAGTACCAAAATGCGAAAAAAAAGCAAACGGTGAAACAATTCATCTTCTCTCTTTAAGTCTACCAAATATCCACAGCAGACATCTCACTCGTGGTTCTCACCTTAGACGTACTGAAAGACTCGGCTGTGTGAAGACGAGCCTGGACAGTCTTGAGGTCGGTTGGTAGCTCATCTTTGCACATTTCAAGAATCATCTGTGAGGGAAAAGTAGGGTGGGAAGCATACAAGATATTACGGAGCCCAGCACTATACAGAATAATAATAATAAACCAACAATACAATTTAAAAGTTCTTCCACTGGTTCTTCTCAGTTCTTTATAGTGTTTCCTTGTTTCCCTTCCTCACTACCTAGCTCCAGCCTCCAGGAACACAGAGAAGAAATACAAGAAAAGGAAACAAGGGCAGGAGGATTCAAGAACAAATATATGTTTGAGAAATTCACTCACTGAAGAGCCATTTTAAAGCAAGTGAGCACAATTTTGTGTATTTATCATTGTATTATTTATTAAGGCTGTTTTTTTGGGGGAAACTTTACAACCTAAACCTACAGAATGTAACAACAAGCTATAAAAATCAAGTAACTTCTGCTTTGAAACAAGCAAGTTTGGTCCTGGGTTCGAGTTCCAAGCTCGGCGAGGACGTTTCTGTGTGGAGCTTGAACGTCCTCCCCCAGCTTGCATGGGTTTCCTCCCAAGCTGTTCAGGATGTACCCCGCCTTTGCCCAGTGCAGGATGAGATAGGTTCCGGCTTTGAAACAAGCTGTGTATCTTTGTCTGATATGCTTCCTCTCTTTTCTGGTCTGTATTCTTCTGCATTTTAAGAACTATTACCTTCTTCTGTCTGGGTTATTGGCTAAAGGAATCAAAAAGGCATCAGAGTTTTGGGAAGCACCCTATGAATCTCACCTTTGCTCTCAGACCCATAATGAGCACAGTCCTCTGTCTTTCACTCAGAATCTCAGGAACCATCCTCGTTATGAGGAGGACGTACTCTTCAAGCTTGTCAAAATACTCCAGCTTCTGCTGCTGGATTACTCGCCACAAGAAGGCGGACATGAGACGCAGTGGAGGCACCAGCAGCCGCACAGAGCCCAGAGGGAGCGAGCCTGCAAAATATACTTATGCTGAAATCTACTCGCTCTAAAGATAATCATTAGGCCTATTTAAATTTCTATATTATCTTTCTATATTATCATAGAGTTCATGAAGGATTATTGCTACACAAGAAAGCAAAACACATACACACACATATACATACACACACACACACACACACACATACATATACACACACACACACACACACATATATATATTCTAAATAGAATGTTAACAACAACATCAAAAACAACTATAAAATGTCTCACAATGAATAAAGATATTAAATTTGTAATTACACTGCTGGGACAGTGACCTGTGTTTAGACCAATAGAGCTGGTGTGACCAGTTCTAACTGGTCAGGTTTAATAATTTTAAGAAAGTCATGGACATCTACAAGCTGGTTCTAAACAGTGAGCTTAACCCTGTTGGTCAGACTAGACAACCACCTAGACCAGTCAAAGAACATCTAGGGCAGTCCATAACCATCCCAGGACCATCAAGACCCGTCCAACACCAGCCCAAAATCAATTTAGACCAACCCAAGCTCATTTGGACCAGTTCAAAACCAGGCCAACTGAAAAACAGACCAACACCATCCAGACCAGCCGAAGGCCAGACCAACACCATCCAGACCAGCCGAAGGCCAGACCAACACCATCCAGACCAGCCGAAGGCCAGGCCAACACCATCCAGACCAGCCGAAGGCCAGACCAACACTATCTAGACCAGCCCAACATAATCAAAAATAGCCCAACACATCTAGACCCAGCCCAACACAACAAGCCCTAACAACAGTCAACAAACTGTAGGAAAAAAGGTAGGAAAGTTACAGGTTTACTAATCCTCAACTCAGGATTTCCTCTTACCCTTTTTATACTACTAACCATTACCTCCTTCTGCATTCATTTTATTTATTGCAGGAAACTGAACTCACATCCCCCCCAACATCCCCTTGACTGCCAGTGAACAGTCATGATGTAATTTCCGTGTTAGTAACTAAGTTTAATAAGTTACCCAAACACAACAACCACGGGGTTCTTTTCTTGTAAACATTAGAAACATGCCAAAAAAACATCATGCGTAAATATTACCGCTAAATGTTAGCAAAAAACACGCACAAACTTCTCCGGTGTGTTGTGCTGGTGGTGGCTACCTGCATGCTAACCGGAGATTATCTCGCCAAAACCAAAACCAGTGACGTCATTATAACAGAACGTCAGAAAATAACGGCAGTGTGTTTTTCAGCATACCCATTCTGTTGTTGTCAGTGTACAGCTGTCGTCTGAAAACTTTAATCACTGCACGAAAACTGACCGCTTCACTACACCTTCAGATTCGGTTCCTTTCTACCTCTTCTTCACTGCGGGTTCATAAAACAAGCTTAAACCGTCAAAATACTGCCACCTGCTGGGCTGGAGACAGATCTGACGCTCTCTCTCGAACACACATATACATACATTTATATATATATATATATATATATATATACACACACACACACACACACACACACACACAAGTTTAAAGACATGCACATTAGGCTAACTGGCTGTTCCAAACTGCCCATAGAGTGGTTATGTGTGTTGGCCCTGTGCTGGTCTGGCGAGCTGTTCTAGCTGTACCCCGCCATCACCCAGCATCAGCTGAGATAGGCACCAGCCTCCCCGCCACCCTAGTAGGATAAGAGGCTCAGCAAATGACTGAATTAATGAATTAAATGAACCCTCTCTGACTATCCACACCATCCTGTAGTCAGACGTTAGCCGATTGACTTGGTTAAAAGTGCCCATTCGGTTGCCACTGCCATTTGCTGAACCGCTTCTTCCTACTAGGGCAGCTAAACTCTCATTCGACTCTGGACGAAGGCAAGGTACGCAATGAACAGCTCGCCAGACCATCGCAGGGCCAACCATTCACCCTCACACCTAGCAGCAATTTGGTACAGCTAATTAGCTTAATGTGCGTGTCTTTGGACTGTGGGAAGAAACTAGAGTGGCCGCAGTAAGCCCACGCAAGCATGAGGAAAACATGCAAACTCCACACAAAAATGGCCTCGCCAAGCCCAACAGAAACAGTACATTCACCGTGCTATTCACGTAGCAGGCATTGTAAATAAACATGAAATGCAGTATTATCTATTGGAAATAAAATTAAATTGGCCGTGATACCTTTCTAAAACAATTTACTTACTCCTATACACAAGCGTCAGTGACCCCTGGGGCACCATGATATTTGTAAACAGTGCCATCTTGAGACACGGGCACATATATCAAAATGGTGGAAATCTGTGTTTTAAGTAATTTCAAACATAATGGATGTAATCTCTTTGTGTGTGTGTGTGTGTGTGTATGTGTGTGTGTGAGAGAGAGAGAGAGAGCGAGCGAGAGATGTGTAATATTAGTTTTATCTCTATTGAACTCATATTCCTTATTGTTTCTTAACACCTGATCTCTGACTTTTTTCCCCACTTTTAACAAATTGGTGTTGCCATGCAAAGTAATCGGACATGATCAAGATCGTTCCTCTGGTCACATGGACTAGTTAATGTTACTGTAAACAGACACAGAATCAAAGGATATAAAACAGGTGAATAAGAGATACTAATCCTGTGAGCTGGGATGGTTTTCCTATGAAACCTTTATATTCAGACAAAATGAACTCTTGGAAGATAAAACACAGACTATTCACTGGTGTACCTTTAAGGTGCCGGATTACCGGCTTAAGTGTTGTGGGTCTGAGCCCTTACCTTGCTCCCAACATTGAATCCTTGGGCAAGGCCTTAATCCAGTCAGCTCGACCTTTCCACATTGATCACTCAGTAGTGTAGGGGATGTTTTTAAGTCATTTAAATGTATTTAACATTGTCCACCCTCTGTAGTGTTTGCATTAGAGCTCTTTTTTGTTATTCTTAAACATTGAAACCACCATGGCAGCAAACACGGAAATCCGTGCCAGAGACGATGATGACAATGGATTGGAGACATTCTGACAGCTGCCGGCAAGGGAAATTTTGCCCTGCATTTAAACCATCACCATCATGTAGCATCATGTGCTACATTAAGGTGAGCACACACACTCGGAACAGTGGGCTGCCACACATTACAGCACCCGGAGAGAAGTTGGGGGTTAAGTGCCTTGCTCAAGGGAACTTCAGCCATGAAGGTGGAGGAAGGGCCGGTTAAGCTCACTGTCCCCACCCCCCCCCCCCCCCCCCCCCCCCCCCCCCCCCCCCCCCCCCCACCCCCCCCCCCCCCCCCCCCCCCCCCCACCGCCACCACACATTCTTCCAACCGGTTACGGATTAGGTCTCAAACCCACTTTTGTAACCATTAAGCTACAGCTGTGCCAGCTTGTATCTATTTAAAAACTAATTTAGTTTTTTTTCTATTATAAAATGTCATAAGAAATCATGAGAAAGAACAAAGTGTATTATTGGCAGAGATTAATTTTTGGGGTACTTTAACCTCCAGAAGTTACCACACTGACATCTGCCACACATTTATACATCCTGCATCGATACGGTTAACAGTGATTTAGAAGATTTTCATCCATTAACCCATGATTTTTTTTCGGATACTGAGGTCTGTAGTGATGTATGCATATAGACAGGAAGCTCAGCATTATAGAGAGATGCCAAACGTTCAATACATTTTAATCTGAAATTAATCAATCATTAGTGATACTGTTTTCAGAATTGATATTACAAAATCCTTACATTTAATTAATTCATTGTTCTCTTCAGTCTAATTTTGCAGCTCAAAGTGAAGTTGAACTGATTTTTGAACCCATGTGTATAACCGAACAAAAGATTCACACTAAACTCAGTGGACTGTAGAACCCAAACCAGAATGTTCTAAATGTGTATAACTTTTCAATTAATTAAAAAAAAGCAAGAGGGACACAGTTAGTTGTCGCCTCACAGATCCAGCACCATGGGTGGAACGTGCGACACTAAAAATAGACACTGACTCAAGATGAAGACTCAAGCAGGGCCAGAGACTCATCTATTCATTATCTATACCACTCATCCATCAGAGTCACAGGGAAACTTGGAGCCAATTTTAGTCCTGGCGCGAAGAGGGACTGCCCTGATCAGGTCACCAGTCCCACTGTGGAGAGGGCTGGAAACCTACATTAAAATTAACTTATTTACACTTGTGACTTTTACTAATTTTTTCAATTTTAATCTTGAAGCTGAGTGTTTTGCTAAGAAACGTTAACAGATATACACACACGAACACACAGTATTTTGATAAACTAGAAGGCCAACATTTATTAATTCATTATATCTGCATTTGGTCAAACAAAACATAGAAGCAATGTGCTTTTGGGTCTTTGCACTTGGAATGTCCTTATTTAAACTATGTACTTCTGTACATGAACCGATTTCCACGACTGATGTTACTAATGGCTTACACCGTGGCTCTGCATGTGTCTGTTCAAGTGTGTGCGACGTGTGTAGCTCTTCTGGCAGATAGTACAGGGGAAGGGCTTGACCCCTGAGTGAGTGTACATATGTTTGTTCCAGTCGTATCGCCGTATGAAGTTCTTGCCACACTGAGTGCAGGAGTAAGGGCGCTCTCCAGTGTGCACGCGCTTGTGAGCCGTAAGGTGGCTCGACACCACAAATCGTTTTTCACAGATGCTGCAGCTGTATGGCTTCTCACCAGTGTGGCTGCGCTCATGCACCTGCAGCTCTCCGGCAGAGATGAAACCTTTTCCACAATGACGGCACAAGTAGGGCTTCTCGCCAGTATGGATCCGTACGTGGATGTTCAGGTTCCCCAGCAGCGAGAAGCATTTCCCGCAGTGAGGGCACATGTGTGGCCGCTCGCCCGAGTGACACCTCATGTGCGATTTCAGCTGGACCTTGCTGAAGAAGCGCTTGCCGCATTGCGTGCAGAGGTATGGCTTGTCTCCCGTATGGTTGGAGAGATGTGCTAGCAGACTGTGGTGCAGAGCGAAGCACTTCCCACACTGGTCACACTGATGTGGCCTGTACTCGGGGTGAGTTTTCAGGTGCACTCTCAAATCGCTCAGCAGGACGAACGACTCGTCGCAGAAGCGGCACTTCCCAGGTTCACGCTCCTTCCGGGATGGCTGCTTGGATTTATCTGTATGGACCCTCTGATGCAGCACCCTGCCACGATACGAGCCGAAAGTCATGTCGCATTTGTCACAGGTGTAAACGCCATTTACTGCAGGGCCCATATGCTCTCGTCTGTGAGCCACTAAGCCTGTGAGACTTCGGAAAACCTTCCCACACTCTGGGCACTTGTGTGTGCAGACCACCTTGTGGGCCTGCTGGTGTTTGTACCAGTTCGAGAGAGACCTGAAGGCTGCCCCGCATTTGATGCACTTGTACGTCCTTATATGACAGCCTCTTTGCCGGTGCAGAGCCAGGAGTTTGGAATCTCTGAAAATCTGCCCACATTCACCACACTTGATGGATGTTGTGAGTCTGTGACTCTCCTGGTGTTTATGGAGCTCTGAGCGATATGCAAAACGCTTGCCACACTTCAGACACTTGTGCAAAAGCCTGCCAAAAAGGTAAGAACTTTTTAAAGGAATCTTTGAAGACTCAACTGCAAGTGGATTGCTGGGAGATTCTTCTGACTCCGGTGCTTCAGCAGTTACCTCTGTAAAACACAAGCGAGGGCTTATAATAAAACAACTTACTTAATTGTCATCTATCACACACAGTCATGAACTGAAATTATATCAACAGTTCTCAAAGTAGGGTGTGTGATGCATACACAAAAATCAAACCATTCATTTGTAAAAATCTGTCGCAGCAATATAACCTGGTACAACAATAAGCTAAATGTGCTGTTTAAGCTGGGGTTGGTGGTTCCAGAGTGGCGCATCAACAAGGTGTGACAATCAACCAGGAGCTCACTGGTTCTAATCCAGGTTGATGCTGCAGCCATGACCGGGAGTCCATGGGAGCTAATTGGCCAAGGAGGGATGGAATATGCTCACAGCAATCACCAGCCAATAATGGGCATCTGTGACCTCGTTTGTACGAGAGGGCGGATAGCGGTTTCCCCCCCCCCGAGTGGGTTAATCACTTCCAAATACCCAAGTGCAGCAGGTCTTAAAGAGGCGTGTGGCAGCATCGCATAGGGGACATGTGGATGCTTGCCCTCCTCTCTGGTTGGTGGTGGTCATGTGAAGGCAACACTTGATGGGTGGGTGGGTGGGTGGGTAGTGAGGGACATATTGGAAAGAAGCATCTCCAGCGAAACCCTTGTAGACTTGTCTACCCTTGTAGACCCTTCCAAAGCCACAACCCCACACACATATGCTCTGACTGCAGATTTGTGCATGGTAGAATAATGCATGAATGGGAGACATGGAAGCTTTTCAGCGGACCGTGACGCAGTGATTGATTGTGAGGATTACAGTGGCTATAGATGACAGATCTTATAAGTTATTGATTTCAGCTGGAGTGTAAAGACCATTTTAAATTATAGAAGTGTGTATACAGCTAAAAATTTACTAACCCCAGCCGTACTGATGCAGAAAGTAAGAAATCACAATTAAAACACTGTAACTATTTTTGGTTATATAATAAAATTCACTTTTCAACATTACGTTCCTGGCAGAATTTTATTGGGTGGGGGGGGATGATAATGCTATTGCACAACAATACATTTATAATATATTAGAGCACCCACCTCCCTGAGCTGCTTCCTCCAAAATTGTCCTAGAAAAAGAAAAACAATGGACTTAATACAGATAAAGAAATTGTATTTTATTTTTTAAAATAGAATCGAGCTCTCCAGAAGCTTACTGCTGTGGATCATTTTGCTCCTCATCACTTCCTTGGTTCGCTGTAGAAAGTGTAACCTCCAAGGGTTGCATGATCTTTGTATTTGCAACTCTGGGGATCACCGTTCGCTGCTCAGCTGAAACATCCTCTGCCGCAGGTGCTTCTTCAGACACAGCACTTCCTGTTTCATCAGTAGTTTTCAATTCCGAGTCAACCTCTGGCACCCCTGTGCTCTGCAGACTCCCGGCTAGCTCAGCCGACAAGTCGCTCTCCTTTTCTAAATGTTTAATAGCCTCCTTGATTTCTCTCTCAAAGGTCTGCCTCTCCGAGTCTTCCTCCATGGCACCATGGTCAGCTCTTACGTATTCTACAGCTACACTTCCTTCGAGACCTGAACTGATGTCTTCCTCCTGAACACTGTCATCTGGTGCATTCTCATTGCCCTCATCCTCAGGGCCCTCGGAGGTGGGCTGTGTTTGGGTGGTTATCACCATATCAGTGAGGGACAATGAGGAGAGAATTCTGCCCTCCACAATCGGTGAGAGTTCTAAAATGATAAACACATTAACATCTCTAAGACACAAAACCATGACCAGTAGAATATTTAGGGTATCTTTTAGATACCTTTTATCAAATTTAGGGTGTCTTTTAGAATGCGCCAAATGAGCCTTACCATTGCTCCCCAAAGTCCCACAAATGCCAACTTGTATCAACGGTAATAAACTCTCCGTCCTACAAACCGACTCCAGGTACTCATTCCACTCCCAGGGGCAGGCATTGAGCCACACTGAAGTCTATGGAGGGGACAGTAGGTTTCACTCATTTGAAGAACAAGAGCAACCAGGCGTACCTGTACTGTACGGATAACAGCACCTACCTGTTTGAAGCTGGGTACTGGCAGCAGCTGTTCTAGTCTTGTGAGAAAATGGCCAACCAGGACCTGCAGTGATTGGTCAAATTCTGGGCCATACTCATGTGGGAAGACCTCCTAAAACACACACACACACACACAGTAATATAGCACAATGACTTCAGTATATTTCAAAGCCAGTGTATATGCAACACTGTCACCACGTACAGGACAAAGTGAATGAGCTCCTTTACTGTAAATAGCCCAGCATAATCTGGGGTCTCACTGATATCTCTGTAATGTATAACTAGAAGACAAAAAATTTGAGAGATCAGGATGCAAAACACAAAGGAGAGCTTTTACTTTCAAGTGGGCGTGAGCAATCAAATGCATAAATGAGGCACCAATAAATGAAGCTGTCTCATCGCCCTTTTAACTACTGTCAAAAACAAACGCTCTTACTCCACTGAGCAGCTGAGGGTTAAGGTGCTTAGGTCTTTCTTTTCAAGAAAATATCTGTGTTTTGCACCAAGACAAATTATACAAACAAAAGCAAATAAATTCAGTTTATAAACTGTTAGACAAGTAAAATAAGCGAGGCGGGCTTCGAACTTCGAGTCTGTGAGTTAAAAGACTCTCTGATTAAAAGAAACGTCTTTAATTCTGATAAAAATGAAATAATGTTGTTGAGCACCAAGTTAGATTTCACTCTTCTGAGCAAACTTCAAGCCCCAAACATGTCCTGGCTGAGCAACTTCATGCAATGTGAGTTGAAGGTTATATAAATGTGTTTTAATGGTACAAACTATTGCTTTAACTGTTCTGTTTATCATTAAATGTGATGACATGCACAGACCTGAAAGAAGTATTCCTTTTTGGCAGGATCCTCCAACAGACCTAGCACAAGCGTTAGTAGGTTTGCCTGTAAAATGTCTGCCTCAGTATCAATTCCCTGAGAACAAAAGAAGCCTTGTATTAATATTAATATGTACAGACCACGCACAACATTGTCACACAAACATTATTTTCGCTATCATACAAATTATCACACCACCAAAAAAATTTGCCCTACAGTTTTTCAAAACCTATTTACCTTTGATGAATGCATGGACTGAATCCTCTGTATATGTGACTTCACAGTCTCAATGTCTGCTGGCAGTTCACCTCGGCACATCTCAAGAATCATCTGAGAAAGAAAAAAAAAAAAACAGTATACAGTACATCGGCCTCATCTCGAATACCGCAGTTCTACTCTGTCCATTTAAATGCAATAACCCTTATGTGCTCACCTTTGCTCTGAGCGCCATTACCAGTGTCGCCTTCTGTCTGCCTGTCAGGACTTCTGGGACAAGCCTGGTAACTAAGGAGACAAATTCTTCTAGCTTTCCATAATGCTCCAGATGTTGCTGCTCGGCAATTTTCCACATAAAGGCAGACATTAGGCGTAATGGTGGAACCAGTAAGCGCAGGGAGGAAATCGGTGGGACGGACCCTAAGGACAGAAGAAGAAAGAGAAGGAATGCGGTCACAAACACCACTAAGTGGTTTCTTCAGTTTGCTTTAAGAAAAGCATTGAACAGTATCTGTCGAGATAGCTCATGAGATCTGATATACATTTTTGGCCTTCCAAAAGGTCAACTAATAAAGTTTGATAAAATAATAAGGTAAACAGGTTGAACACATGAAAGCCCACAAGCTTGATTTTGTTGTTGTGTGAGCTCATGTGCAAACACAAACAACGCACCCTCCGCTGTTGGCACTGAGTGCACTTGCGCTTCACAGAAACTTTTCTTTTTCATTATTAAATCGATGGATTTTCTTCGTGAGGAAAAAAATTTTTAAATTGCACTGAAAAGACAGTACGTTATATTATGACTGCTTCTTTACTATAAATAAATGCAAACATTTTCGAAGCAGCGCTTTTAGGCAGATATTACATTAAATATTATACCTAAATAGACATGTTATATTATAACTAAACAGATATGTTTTCAAAAAAAAAAAATCAACTCTGCTAGTGTTTTGTTTTACTATCACTGTTGCCACAGGAAATGCGCATGCGCTCTCTGCACTTAGAACTTAGCCTTCACGCGCCAAACCTATGACTAGATAATTTACTGGATCTTTTCAAAGATCAGCGTTGCTGATTGGACAACACCGAATGGCGGGATAACTTGTTTCCTGTAAATGCTACATGTATCAGGTTAAATACCAAATAATACTAACTATAAGAGCTGATTATTTTAACAGAAGTTTAGTTAAACTTGGTATTTTTTTTTACTATTTTGCCACATTCTCTGGTGACGGAGTAAAAGACTGATGGTACTCTCAGATATTGCTGAAAAATACTAAAATAACAATTTCATGGCAAATATCCTACTTAAGAATTAAAATAAACGATGAAAATAAATGCTTTTTATTTAACAGATGGTGAAAACTGAGGTACAAAACTCATACTTGAGTTAGTGCTTTTTCTGCTAACAGGAGTCTGTAGTGGTGACTGTAGACACTAAATGCGCATGCGCGGAAACAACCGAAAGCGTAAACGCTACAACTTCCTACCCGTATTTTGGAAAACACGTCTTCCCGCACAATGATTGGCTAACACAGGCGGAGGAGAAACTCTACAAGCCAATCACAATTGGGTACGGTCGTGTCCAGCGCGAGCGCGGAGGCGGGACATGTCAGAAAACGGGTAACATCTGATAACGTCGGATATTTTTCAAAAAGAGAACTAAATTAAATAACGTATCTGAAAATGTTTAAGTACACAGAATTACGTAATGAAGTGATATAATATTAAATGTAACATTAACAGGAAAAGTTAACGAAAAGCGTATAAACGACACCAAAACAACCACAACATTGAAAGAAGTAGGCCCTGTCTCAAACCATTTCCTCGCCACTTCGCCTTCGGTACAAGGGATACTACTGTTGAGGTTTCAGCGCCAAAAGAACCGACCGACAAAGTGAATTTGGCAACGAAGATTTGAGATGAGCTTCGACCCGCGTTCTGCTCCTCTGTCCATTATTACAGGAAACGGGAACGCTTTTAAATACGAGCCCCGGTACTTCATTAACTATTATCTTGTAATGATTTCGCTGCTAATAAACTATACGCTAATTGCTGTAAACAATCGTTTAGCATCAACACTGCGGAACAAGAATAAAAATAACCGAACACTGCTACGCTAAGCACCACTAGCTTTTAAGCTAACTGAGCGTCAAGTGCGTTTCCAACGCAATACTGGATTTATAACCGTCCTACTTACACAGCCATCTTAATACAGCACGTATATAGTTCTGTAAGGAAATTAATGACTCATACCCATCATGGTGTTGATAAACTGTCCTTAAATTCTTGCTTCAATGTCTTGTTTTACTATCTGTCGTTGGCTGCAGTGGATTGTTGTACGGCCAAAAGATGGTACTGCGCATGCGCCCTGGGGCACCAAGTAGCACACTACCTAACGTAGGGAACGGAATTTGTGATTCGACTACAAAATGGCGGAGTCCGAACGCAGTACACTATATAGTGAGTAGGGTGGGGTTTCGGACGTAGCCACAAGACAACATGGCGAATGGAGCCGAGGGCAAAGGCGGGGAGTGTGCTGTGGTCAGTTTTGAGACAAGGCCTGAGATGTCGGTGCTGAAGAAAAGAGATTATTCTTTCTTTCTTTATTTATTTGTTGGATGATGGGGACTGTGTGGAGGATTGTATATTAAATGATACTCTGTTTTATTTGGTGCGTTGGTGTGTGATGAACATTTTATTAGATATTATAAAGCAGGTGAAAAGATGTACATGGGTGGATATAAATAAAGATGATCTGCACACAAACTAGTGTTGAACTCTTAACACTCTATAACTGTTCTCAAAAACTACTGTACAAGTGTGTTTGTCTAAAAATGTACAGAAATGCACTTCCAAATTTATGTATGTCTTTTAATCCTCATGTTTTTTTTTTGTCTTTTACATTTTACCCTCTTCATTAAGGGGTTTAAAGTAGCAAGATTGAATGATTTTATTAAAAAAATATATACTAAATGTCACAGACTAGCATAGTTTATATAATGATTAAATAAACCATCATCATCATCATCTCCTTCCGCTTGTTGTGGGGTCGGGTCGCGGGGGCAGCAGCCTAAGCAGTGAGGTCCAGATGTTCCTCTCTCCAGCCACTTCCTCCAGCTCTTCCCGGGGGACACCGAGGCGTTCCCAGGCCAGCCGAGAGATAGAGTCTCTCCAGCGTGTTCTGGGTCGACCCTGAGGTCTCTTCCCAGTCGGACATGTCCAAAACACCACACCAGGGAGGCGTTCAGGAAGGAATTCTAATCAGATGCCCTCAACTGGCTCCTCTTATCGATGGCTGAATTTCTCACTCTATCTCTAATGGATAAATAAACTATAGTTTATATAATAATTTTATTAAAAAATATACTAAATGTTACAGACTAGACCTTCCTCTGGATTTTCGGACAGCTGAGTCACTGGGTATCTTCAAACGACGGCAGTACTTAGATTAGCACTATGTTTTTTACATACAAACACAAAAAAACCTGAACACAACACCTATCCACTGAGATTTTGACTGATGGTATACTTAGTCTGTGTCCTGACAAACCAGTATAAGAATATATTCACTGATAGTGATCTTGAAGCACTTCTGTAGGTCACTCTGGATAAGAACGTCTGCTAAATGCTGTAAATGTGAAGGTAGCACCTGTTTCCAATCAGTCACACTGCGGCGCCCTGAGAGCAGTTGGCCGTTAGGTGCCTTGTACTTCAGACATGAAGGTGAAGGAAGGTGCTGCTCACTCATATCATAGGCAATCAGCCACTCCACTGTCAACAGACCTGGATGAGCATGTGAGAGCGAGGGAGTTACAGAATCCAGCGTTTACCAGAATTCTCTATGCCTGAGAACCCCTGAATCTTACGATATAATGTCATAGCAAAGCATAAAGCTATTTCAGCCTGTATCAGGCCTTGATTAAAGAAAAATGTGATGTAGTGATGGATATTCTTCAGATCCTCGGATATTGCTAGGCTGAATGATGTTGCAGTGAATTAAATGAATTGTCTTGGATGACACTATTGTTTTGTTTTCGTGAGGTGTCATGTTACTTGTTATTACAAAGTTTTATCTGGAAATACTGAGAACATATTCTGTTAACTTGGTGATGTATGCCATTATATGACATAAATTACACAAGATCATGGGAAAACAAATAAAATTTAACCTGTTATCAAGTAAAATGGAGGGAATAAAATGTATGAGTGCATGTCCACTTAGGGCTTTGGTAGTTAAGTCCTGTCTGGAGCTGAATTTATGACATTTGCTGTGTTTTTATACATGATCCTCCAGTGTCCATATGGGGTTACTCTGGGTTTTCTGGATTCCTCCAGTCTCTTAAAAACTTAGCATGCAGTGAAACTGGTTATGCTGAAGTACCCTAGGGGTAATTGGGTGTGTGCAGGGTGTCCTGTGATACAGTGTTCCTAAGATATCCTCAGATTGACCCTGACTAAAAGAAGAAGAATGATTGTCTGTACTTTTAAAACATGATTTAACTCTTAGCGGCATTCCAAGAGTGTTCACCGTAACAGCACTGGTACATTTCCCTGTTTTTCGTCATTCAATTTCTCTTTGTTCACTCCATAACTGTCAAATTCTTGCAATAATGTGTTTTATTAAAATTGTTACTGCACTTAGTATGTGTATACATCACTCTCTGTTGTGCATCAATATCCAGGTTTTTTTTGGCAATTACTTTAGTTGATAGAGAAAAAAATACATTACGTATTAGGAGGAATTGTGTCTGTAATGTCAATCAATAATGATTTCTTGGTTACTGAACTGTTGTATAAAAGCAGTGTCACTTGCAGTCATGCTGATGTGTTGTACTGAACCATGCTGATATTCAGTACAACAGCATTCTTGCTTGTGTGATATTGCTTAAATCGTTTAATAATTGAGACATTGAACCATTGAATCCTATTAGGATTGCAGAAAGGCTGGCGTCACGGTGGCGCAGTTGATTCCTGGGCCCGGTCGTATGTGTGTGTGTGTGTGTGTGTGTGCGTGTGCGTGTGTGTGTGTGTGGTATGTGAGAACCCTTATGCAAGGTTTTAACTAAGTGTGCCTCTGTCCACCAAGCAGTATAAATAGGGTACAAGTTAAAATACTGGGAAGATAACCTGTGATGAACTAGCATCCCATCCAGGAGGAGTTGAATTCCTAGATGATGGCTCTGTTGTAAAAAGCCCAAAAGACTCACTATAATGTGTATATATATATATATATATATATATATATATGTGTGTGTGTGTGTGTGTGTGTGTGTGTGTGTGTGTGTGTGTGTGTGTGTGTGTAACTTGCTTTTTAAGTTGCACGTTGTTTGTGAGTTTTGCTGCGATGACAATCCAATTTCCCTCGGAATTAATAAAGTCATCTATCTGTCTACAGTTGTGCTTTTTTTTTTTTGCTCATTTTTCAGAAATTATTAATAATAATACAAAAACTTTGTTTTTACTATTGGTTAGTGGTTGGCTTTTTAAAAATCATTATGTGTCTCAGGTTTTCCGAATTTGGAATTTCAATTAAATTAATTTGAAGAATTTGATTTGATTAGATTTGAATTGGGCTCCACCCAACAGGATGTTGAATTGCATTTACAGGAAGTGGAATTAAATTCATTGCAATTCAGAGAAATTCCTTATAGCCAAGTAAAAGGATGAATTTGTCACGTTTAACAAAGGTTTTGGCTTAAATACTAAAAATACTTTACAAACACTAAAATTAAACACAAATTCCCCTTTATTCTGAATAATCTGTAATATTCTTTTTATTTAAAAATAACAAATGACACAAAATTGTGGTAAATGCAATAATTATTTATTACAGTTGTTAATTTATAGGGTAACATTGTTGCATCTAGTTGTCATAAGTTCCTCAAAGGTTTAATCATTGCGACTACATCTTTCTGGTGGGAATATCTTTCCTGCAACACTAAACATCCTCTTGACAGATGCAGAGGATGTATGTATGGCCAGATATTTGAATGCAAGTGCAGCTAGGTTTGGAAAACTGCTCTGGTTTTCTGTCCAAAACGCCGAAGGATCCGCATCCTCTGTCAGGCATGGTTTACTCATGTAAACAGGGAGTTCATAGTAATCATATTTGTATGAAATATGTAAAACAGTCAGTGTATGGAATATACCGTGAAGCATGATTCTGGAATACAACAAAATGATCAATTGGAATTTCATAGAATTTAAATTCTACTTCCTTCAATTCGAATATGAATTGCAATTCCACCTCCTGTTTGCAACCTTAATTCAAATTCTAACCATATTCCTGGAATTTAATTGGAATTTGGGAGGCATTCCCTGGTATCCATGCAGAGAAAAACATCTTACTCCACTCCAGCAGGGGGCGCCATGCGCCGAATACGTGCTGAAACCCACACCAGCTTACACGACTGAAATGGGGAAGAAGAAGAAGAAGAAGAAGAAGAAGAGCAGCAACAACAACAGCTTGTGAGAAAAGCATGTGAATACTTTGGAAAGTGTTTTATTTTTATTTTTTTTACAACCTTATGAGAAGCATCCTAATCGAGGTTAAATGAACAGACAGGGCTGAAGATGCAGACCCCTGAAGAAGGTAAATGAGTTGTGTTTAGGGTGTTTCAGTCCACTGTATACTGATAATCATGAACTAATCTGAATGCCAGTGTGTGTTACAATATTAAAACATCTCCACTTTGTTTGTTTGTTTTTTGTTTTGCCTGTGTTTAGGTAGTGTCTTGTTTCTGCACTGTCTGCTTTCTCCTGTCAGACTGCTCTCTGCAGCCATGTGGCACCTGATCCAGCAGGAAGCTGTCACACACTACGGCATGCTGGAGGAGTTTGTGTCTCTCATCACAGACACTGTCCCAGATCTGCTCAGCTACAGACAGAAGACTCAGCTTACCATTGGTCTCAGAGCAAGGGTGAGCATGACATTCCAGAAATTTGTCTTTGCTCTCACATACAGGACAAGATACAAAAGTACACACATACTCATACTTACAAGTTAAAAAAAAGACAGAGATAGTGTTGACAGGACAATCACTGCAGTGATGTGAATAATTCCCAGCCTACATTGTCATGTATAAAGGCATGTCCTGCACAAAGTATACCCTATGCATGGTCACCCTATGTCTATACCTGTGCATGGTCACTATTTAACACAACTAAGTATTCTCTTGCCAAAACAGAACTGTAATTCCTCGTTTCTCAATTTTACACCAATAAGGGGTACAAAAGTGTTACAGAACCTGCAGGGCGAGTTTCCAAATCTGACATCGACTTTTATTCACGAAAATACCCGAACAATGCCTAAGTTTGTGTACACACAATTAAGTGACGCTCATTTTGGATGGGTTAAATGCAGAGGAAATAATTTCCCTTTTGGGATTAATACAGTATATAAAAGAAAACTAAACAAAAAAAACCAATGCACTTCTGTAAGTCGCTGTGGATAAGATCTGAACAAATGCTGTAAATGTAAATGTACTTACCAGTCAAGCAGAAATCTAGCTGTATCTGAATGCGTTTGAAGATTTCCCTCTTCCCATAATGCCTGCCACCTCTGCCAGTGATCCGGGATATAAATCCTCATTTTCTGTCATTCCTTGTCGTGTTCACGTCTTGCTCTTCTCCATTCAGGCTGAGTTTTGAATGCCCGCTTTTTGCACATCACCATTTTTGACTCTCTTGCTGGTGCGAGAGTTTGTCACTTGATCCGCCCTTTCCAAAAATGACGTCACATGTTTTGTGTACACAAACCACAAAATTCAAGACAGTAATTGTTATCACTTAAGTTTGTTTGTTTACATTGCGTAGCTATTATTTCGAGTGAAAAAAAAACATAATATCTTGCACTTCCAAGTTTTTTTTATCAGTAATAATGGTCAGAACTACATGTATTTACATATAAAATGTTGCAAATAATTTATGTCTTGTGCAGGACATGCCTTTAAGTCTGTTGTAGCTGACTGACTGTCTTACCTGCATTTGAAATAAAAGCACCCACATAGCGCTTCTTATTTGAGAAGGGCATTCTGTATCGTCCATGAAATCTGTATTTGTTTGCCATGCAGATTTCATGGTTGCTGATTTTAAATAGATGTTCAGTTATTTTTCAGCCCTCGATGACCTAAAAATGTAGTGATGCAGCCCTCATTGAAAAAAGGGTTTGACAACCCTGCCACACAATTTACTGATTGGACGATTTCATGAAAGTTTATGAGCTTCTGTTAAAGTGTGTATTTTTAAAAGACACATATTAAAAAAGAATAATAATAAAAACCTATAGAAAGGCTGTATCGTGTGCTGTAGCATCCTGTCAGTTTTATATCTGTTGACTTCTGTTTGCTTGGTGAGACTACAGCACCTTTGAATTAAATATATATATGTCTAGGTTTTTGGGGGGTGAATCCAGAATAGGCTAAGTGAATATAAAGTATATATGAAGAAGCCCATGGAACAGGATGCATGTGCTTAAATTGGGGCAGAATTCAGTCACAGTGCAAAGATGTTAAAGAGGTGACAAAAGGGATAAGAATGTATATAGCAGTCAGGCAGCAGACAGCGAGAGCCACAACTCAGGGATGAATATGATCTAAAGTTCTGCATCGAAATATGATGGATCTAAAATGTGAACATTAACATATGGTGATTGACAAAGCCCTCCGTCCTGTAAACATTCTGTGTTTGAAAACTTACCCCAGTCCACTGGCACTGGATTGCTCTTCCAAAAAACTCATTATATCAACATTATTGCTTTAATCTTGTGGATTGTACAGCTGGCACTACTGCAGCAACTGTGTTGTTAAAGGCAGCTAGTGACAGTTTCCTCTGACCAATCAGAGTTATGCATTCATCAGCCCTGTGATATTACTTTTTTAGAAATTAAACATTGGTCTTCTTTTTTCAGCTTGTTCTGGAGCTATGTGGTATGGAGACTCTGGTTGATCTGGATACAGTTTGGGTTCACTTGCAGCGGATCGAGTCCCTTGTTGCACTTCACAAGGAACTGCAGGTCGTACATTTGTTATTCAGGCTTCAGGCCACGTGAAATGATTCTTGTTTAATATTTTCTAAGGTAATGATACTGTGACCAGTAAAACTCGTTACAGACACCCTTCATAAATTTGGTCCTGAGTCTGTACGAAGTAGTTCAGCCGAAGATTCTTCTAAGTGTGTCTGTCTTCTTAGTGTTTTAATGGCGCTAGAAGCGAATGCTTGTTGCTGCCAGTTTAGCGATGTATAAGCTAAACATGGATGCTTGACTTATAAGTCCATGTTTCAATCTGCTTGTTTTTAAATCTTTGAGTTTCTCTGTTGTAGCCAGGTGATGCACTAGTAGAAAAATCTGCAGCAAACTTTGTGGCACTGGTGCAGATTTTAATGAAGGACCCAGCTGAGAGAAGCATCTTCTTCAAGGTCAGAGGTGCATGTTCAACATTTGCACCTTAAAATTGGCAGACGTCTATTTACAAGACTGTCCTGCTGCATTTGCTTCTGTACATTTTTGGGGCAAAATGGAAAAAAAATCTTGATTAATTTATTCTATTTTCAAAGGATGCATATCCCTTGCAGTATGGTGCCAAGTTCAATATGGCGTTACAGGAGCTGATGTGGTTGTTCCTGTCTGGTTTGGAAAATTCTCTCCCACAGCCTACTGTAGAAGAGGTATGAAGACAGTATTATAGTAGTAACATAAAATTAGCCATCAGAGATATTGAAACTCCTCAGCCACTCAGCAGTTCTTGGGAAATAGCCCAAAATTTACAAGGGCAAGAGGTCAGAGGTCAAACAAAGAAACTGGTAAGCATATGCACACCTACACACTATAGAAAACCTGCATGCAAAATTTCAGAGTGATCCACCCACCAGTTCTTGAGAAATAGCCCTGACAAAATTTTCAAGGTCATTGGGACAAGGTCAAAGGTCATGTAGAGAAAAACTGATAAGCCAAATAATCACTGAACATCCAATTTAAAAAGGGAATGAAATGAAATCTGCATGGCAAAATGTTTAGTTTAGGTATTTATCCTCATTTCCTTTTTTCACTTTCCCTTTCCGACAACATGCAGTCTTTCTTGAGTCATGAATGACTAGCTGTTTATTTGAAATAGGTTGCTGCTACCTAGTGGAGGGATGATGAATTGTGTTTCGTGGTAATGATTAATGCAATGTATGATCATCATATTCTTTAAAACCTCTCGTGGGTAACATAAAATGAGCTTGCATGCAAAATGATTCACCAAGGATTTTTCTTGAGAAATATCTCAGACAAAATGGGAACAGAAACAGGATCAGAAACGCAAAACGGAAACAGGCAGTGACAATACCTGAACAGTAAAAACATTGACAGGATAAAGTGCATATTGGCAGTGTGCATGCCGAGTGAACTGTCAACTGTCAAGCTGATTAAACTTGGTTAACTTTGACTATATTTTACTAGTTTTCTGTCTCTTTTCCTCCCAGGCCGCTCATGTGCTCGCCACTGCCCCTGCAATAATGGAAGAGTGTGTCCAATCTCTCACACAACCTCAGCAAATACAAAACCTTCTTAAACTCAAAAGAAAAGCCACTGCACAAAACAAAGGTTATCTTTTTTTTTTTTTTTTTTTTTGTACATGAAATTGATCTTCTCTCCTTGTTTGGTGGAGATCCTGTATTCTGTCTATGGAGAGGAGGAAACCAAAAGGGATTTAAAAGTTTAATTCTTTATTTCTTTATTTTTTTCTTTATTGTTTATTCCTAATTCCTCCTTTCAGAAACTACACAGTTCTGGCCCGGCACTCCAGATGACTGCATACTCTCCTGTCTCAGCAGTTCTCACTTAGTGCAACTTTTTCACAATGAACAGACGCGCATAGACACAGAGTCAGTGCTTGAATACATCCCCTCATATTGCCAAGAGGTCCAAGTAGAATCAGTGGTTATTACACAATATGTTGAGAATGAACTGGAGATGAGCCTATCTGAAGAAAATTATGGTGCACAAGAGACCAAAGAATATGATCCCATAGTCACTAAAGATTCCACTGAGGATTCTTATGAAAAGATTGAATCACTGGATATGCACACTATGGATACTGGTTTGGATGAAGGACCTGAAAATCAAGATCCTGTTGAAGTCAGTGTTGTGGGCATGAAGGCTGCGGATGTAGCGAATCAAGGAGAGAAGCGAATAGCGCAGAATCAGAAGGAAGCAACACAGCTGGTTAGCTTGTATAGAGTGAAATCACCTTTTGTTAAACTTCATAGGCTTGATCTTTCTCGTAAACAGTTTTCAAGGACCTTTAACACTGGACCACCAAAAAGAAGTCAAGGCTGGCCAAAGAAGCTTTCGCAAAATAAAACCTTAAACACAAAGAAGCACGAGGACAAAGAAATGACACTTACATGTGCATCAGTTAACAAGTATGTACTACTTATAATACATTATAATTATTTATACATTCATTCATTTTCTAAGCTGCTTAATCCTAATTAGGGTCATGGGGAAGCTGGTGCCCATCTCAGCTGACTCTGGGCAAAGGTGGGGTACACCCTGAACAACTCAGCAGAGCATTGCAGGGCCAACACACATACAACCATTCACACTCACATTTAGGGGCAATTTGGGACAGCCAATTAGCCTACTGTGCATGTTTTTGGACTGTGGGAGGAAACTGGAGTACCCAGAGGAAACCCACTCAAGCACAGGGAGAACATGCAAACTCCACACTGAAACGCTCGAGACCGGGAATCAAGCCCAGGCCTTCCTGCTGGCAGATATGCTAACCACTGCACCACCGTGCCACCTTATTATTATTACTAGTAGTAGTAGTATTGTTATTATTATTGTTATTGTTGTTGTTGTTGCATATAATATAATGTAATTATAATATAATATAATCTACTGATTTTGTATCCTGTGCAGGTTTACAGGACTCACAGATGGAATTTCCAGCATTGTCCCAAAGTTGAACAACAAATGTGAGAAGTATTTAAGTATTCTTCATGATTAGTTACAGTAACCTTTATATCATAACTCTGCCATGTAGTCAGGATCAGGTAGCTAATAACGCTGGGATTGCTGGGGAGCTGACATTTGCGGTATGCTGCACACCATCGGCGAACATTGCTGTAAAGCATACCCAATAAAAACAGACCAAACAAGTCATGCTGGAGCCCGTCTTGCTCTGGCTTTCAGCTTCCTGCAAGCACATAAATATCTTGCCCGTAACACACGGATGAAACTAATCACGCTACCTGCTAATTCTACCGGACTCCATCTCCATCAGCTCTCTATCAGCTCTCCATCTCCATTCACGCTCTTACTGCTACTTATGTATATCATGTCATACAGTCATAAGTGCACATCCTTCAGATGATCGGATTTAGTTCTGGGGAATCTTGAGGCCAAGTTGGCACTTTGATCAATTTATGTTTTTCCTCAAACATTTCCTGAGCAATTTTTGCAGAATGGTGACATTATCCTGCGTAAGAGGCAATTACCATTAAAGTATACTCATGCCAGGAAGACGTGAACTTGGTCAGTAGCATGTACAGGAAACTAGGAGCCAAGGTTTCCCAGGAGAATATTGCCCAGAGCATTAGATTTCCATTGTGCATCCTGTTGCCATCTGTTCCCCGGATAAGTGATGAACAAGCATCAGCTGCCCCCAGGATGTAAAAGAAAACATGATTCAGACTGAGCTTCATGCTCACATTCCAATTATAGGCATTTTCTTTGGTGGACAGAGTCAACATGGGCAATCTGCACTGGACTGTGTGTTCTAACACATCATACGGTCATAACCAGCATTAACATTTTCAGCAATTTTTTTGCTGCTATATCTGTTCTGTGGGATCTGACCAATCGGGTATGCCTTCATTATCACTGAGCATTGGTGAGCTTTGGGCACCCATGACCATGTTGCCGGTTCCTTCCATGGACCACTTTTGGGAGGGGATGACCACTGCCAGGATACACCACATGACAGCACATTTGAAGATGCTCTGAACTGGTCATCTGGCCAATTTGGCCTTTGTCAAAGTCATTCAGTTCTTTAGAATTGCCCATTTTTCCTTCTTCCAACACCTCACCTTCAAGAACTGACTTCACTTGCTGCGAGTTGCATCCCATATTATGTCCTATGAAAGTTATTCCCTTCACATGTTAGTTGCTTTAATGTTATGGAAGATTGGTGTATTTTAGTCACAAAATTAAGTAGTTATGATGAACAAGTACTTGGTAATATATCCATGTGTACTATACTGTATGAATTACCAAATCTAATATTTGTATTGTATCTTTCCTAGATACAGTAGGAACATCTGGGGAATATGCCTGTTTACTGTGTTCCTTCCAGGATGCTGAGGAGATTCAGTTGCACCACCACCTCATCGTTCATCATCCAGAAGAATATAAGCAACTTTGTGTGATTGAAGAAGGAAAGGAACCTAAGGACGTTGTGAGCACACCCCATGAACCAGAAAACCAGAATAGGCCTGCCAGTAAGGTTCGGTCCTACAGAGGAGTACCAGTCTGTAAAACCTGTCCCACTTGCAACAAAACATTCACTCGAAGCTCAGATATGAGAAGACATCAGGTGTCTCATACAGTGGATCGTCCTTTCGCATGTCAGAATTGTGGCAAGACCTTCAGGTATACCTGCGATTTGAGGAGACATCAGCAGCGTGTGTGTGCACATAAAGATTATGTGGTTGTGTACCAGAAAAGGGTCCTGGAGGATGCACGTGTAGAAACCGGGGCATATGTTTCCGGAGCGGTATGTCAGGATGACCACAGCTTTGTCAAATCTAGCAAGAAAGTAGAATGTTTCAATTCGGATTCAATCATAAGTGCTGGCTCTGGAATTCAGCCCAGTTTCATAATGTCCACAGAGAAGCTTGCTGTGAGTGATATATCGGAGCCTACATGTGGTTCAAACTCAGTCCCAGTCAACGTGTGCTCAAGACAACACTTGAGATGTCCTTCATCTAACTATCCTCATAAGTGCTCTCAGTGCAACAAAGGCTTTAAGTACTCCAACAATCTTAAAAAACATGAGGATGTTTGTCAAGGGAAAGGTCAGGGCACAGGTTTAGCACATGGCCTTTCCAAAGAGCAAGAGTCTGACACATCTGAGCCTGTGACCAGTAACTCTCTCGATCCTGCACTTCAACAAGCCTTATGTTTGGATGAGCAAGAGCAGCAATGGAGTGACGCTCAATCCACAGAGGCTGATTCATTTCTAACCTGCAGTCAGTGTGATATGAAATGTAAAGACCTTTACACACTAATAAATCACAAGCAGATTTGTGTCAGTAGTGAGCAGTTCTTCAAGTGTGTGAAATGTGATGCTTTGTTCAAGACAGAGCTTGATGTCCAGAAGCATGTGCACATTCACTGGGGTGAGGACCCGCTGCAGTGTCTCAGCTGTGGTAAATACTGCCGAAGTCAAAGTGAACTAATGAGGCATAAGTTGGTGCACGAGAAGGAGAGCAATCATCCCTGTACTTTGTGCCCTGACACTCATGAGCAGCTTGAATCATTGAGGGAGCACTACCTGGATGTCCATGATTTCAAAGGACCTTACAAGTGTTCCAAGTGTGATAAAACTTACAAAGACTTCAAGTCTGTAGTTAAACATATGACAACACATAGTGAGGAGCGGCCTCACAAGTGTTCTCATTGCTCGAAGAGCTTTAAACTGCGCGGTGCACTCACTGCACATGCCAAAATTCACTCCACTGACAAGCCTTTCCTTTGTGAGGAGTGTGGGAGGTGCTTCAGCAGCAACATCAGTCTGTACAGGCACTCGGTGTCTCACAAAACAGAAAGACCGTACACATGCCCTCAGTGCAAGAATTGCTTTAAAACACCTTCTGCTCTCCGCAGCCATTTGCTAAGGCACACCAGAAAAGCCAGTATTCCGTGTGAGATCTGCGGGAAGATGTTTTTCCAACTGTCCACACTACACAGACACCGCCGGACTCACACAGGTGAAAGGCCGTACAGCTGTCCTAAATGTGACAAGACGTTCTTGACTAGTGGCGAGGTTTCAAAACACATGCGCTACCATACAGGAGAGCGGCCCTTCCAGTGTACATTGTGCTCCAAGGCCTTCACACAGACTTGTTACCTGAGACTCCACATGAGAATACACACAGGAGAGCGGCCTTACACATGCAACATTTGTAAAAGGGCCTTTGTTTGCAATACTCACTTAAAAAGACACATGCTTGTACATACAAAGGAAAGGCTGTTTAAATGTGATTGTGGAAAGTCTTTTAATCAGGCACATCCTTTAAAGGTGCATCAGAAAAATCACTGTCTCCTACAAAAGAAGTAGTTTTAATTGATTAGCTCGGTCACAGATACATGAAGACGTTTAACAACATGCAGCCATGTGTTTTGCATGCATGCTTGTTGCCTGGTTTTCTTTCTAGCTCATTTATTGTGTATTAGGATGAGTTTTATTGTGGTGGCCTTAAAGACTCAGAGAAAATGAGTGTTTGAGAATATGATAAGTTTTCTTTAGAGGTTTTCTGCTTTTCCAACACTGATGTAAAGCTAGTGATTATAACTTGGAAAATGCACTCGGTAGGCACAAATTTAACTTTTCACTGTTTTAGGGGAACATGTAACTAACCTCTCTCTATATGTTTATAGCAAATATTCTCACCCCAGATTTTTTGTTTTGTTGAATGATAAATGAAACCTTAAAGTGAAATTAAAGACAAGCCTTTAAAACGCTCCTGTTACACATTAGCGTATGCATATTTTAATAATCATGTGGGAGTTTTTTTTACTTACATTTTTTTAAGTTGCCCTCTGTTAATATCCATTTGATAGTTTACATTAGCCAGTTTGAAAAGGTTGTTGTTTCACTCTCACGAGAATGAGAAATTACAAGAATTGAATGTGAAACCTGCAGTTGATATACGGAAAGTTAATGGCAATAATAACAGTATACAGATATTAAACTGCAAATCAGACATAAACCAGTAAACTTCTGAATAAAGTAAGACTAGGCTCTTCTACAATTCATACTTGAGTCCTTTTACATACAATTAAACAAGCGTGCACTCTTACATATAACCGAAAGAATACCACTCCCTGTTCAGGGTGTACCCGCTTTCGGTGTAAAAAGAAACAGACATAAATGATGCATGCAATCTTTTATTAAGTTTGGGTTTAAATTCCTTTTAAACCTCTACCTCTATTCTTTTCTTTATCTTTGTGAAGCCACTTTTTCCTTTCAATACAGCCATGAGCCTTTTGGGATACTTTTCTGCCAACTTTGCACATCTAGACCATTTGGTATTTGCCTACTCCTTTTTACAGAACTAAGCTCAGTAAAATTGAATAGTTACTGTTGGTGAACTACAATCGTTATTGTGAAAAACAATAATTGATTGCTTTCAGCTACACATCCAAGTACTGGAATGCTCTAAGAATAGCTTGTTTTATGCTGAACTAATCAGAAAGACTACTGATTGAAGGCATGTGGAAGCTAATCAGCTTGATGTTTGATGAGCTTGATGATCAGAATGAAGATTAAATAGTGTTATTAAACCCACATCAGTAATTGTGGGGTTTTTTTTACAACTACTTACACTCACACCTAGGGACAATTTGGAACGGGGAATTATGGACTGTGGGAGGAAACTAGAGTACCCAATGAAAACCCATGCAAGCAGAAGGGGACATTCAAGCTCCACTCAGAAACGCCCAAGCCCAGGACTTGAACCCAGGGCCTTCTTGCTGTGAGGTGGATGTGCTAATCTCTATGCAACTGTGCCTCTCTAAGAGTCAATTAGGAGCATGTAGCCTATGATTTAGGAAACTCGAGAGAGTTCTTACAGGAAACCCATATGGCATAACATGCAAACCTTTACAGGCAGTAACAGGAGCTAAGGTATTGCACTCTGTAGAAACTGAAATGTTTGGGCCAGGAACAAGATGGCGCAACAGTCTTGCTGCCTCACTCACAACTCCAGGGTTCAGGGTTCAGTCCTAAGTTTGGGTTGGCTGTGTGGTGTTTTTTCCTGAAATGGACAGGCAGACATCCTGTAGCTTACAGGGTAAATCAGTTAATACATTTTTTAATGCATTTATCTGCAGACTTCCGTCAAATTTTGCAGTTATGCAAAAAAAATATTTTTTTCTATGGGGGCAGCATGGTGGCGTAGTGGTTAGCATGTCTGCTGCACAGCAAGGTTCTGGGTTTGAGTCCTGGACTCTGGCATTTCAATGTGGAGGTTACATGCTTCCCCCTGTGCTTGCACGGGTTTCCTCTGGGTACTCCGGTTTCCTCCCTCAGTCCAAAGACATGCACGTTAGAATAGCTGGCTGTTCCAAATTGCCCCCTAGCATGAGTGTGGGAATAGTTCTGTGTGTTGCCCTGCAATAGTCTGGCGAGTTGTTCAGGGTGTACCCCGCCTTCACCCAGTGTCGGCTGAGATAGGCTCCATCCTCCCCGTGACCCTTCATGACATGCTTCAAATGAGTGAGTGAGTGTTTTCAGTGGGTTGAATTTTATGCAAGGTTTCAAATTCACTTTTTTTTAATAATCAGGTGGAGATCGATTAAATATTTGTTTGTTTGTTTGTTTATGCACTTACAATTCAGCTGCACAAAATGCAGCTTCGCATTCTCAGCACACTGAAGGTTTTTACCTGAATAAAGTTTTGATTCGACCAAGCCATTAGATGACTAGGCTACTTTTGTTTTGATATTTTGTGTCAGGAAACACTGTAGCTCTGTTTCCTGCATTTGACGTGTGCTTTTGACTAGCCAATCACAACTTAGGAAGTGTTAAGCGCAGCCACTCATAATGTTCTGGAGGCGGGATTTTTCAGGAAACAAGTAAGCTAGATTCGTTGCTATGGACTTCCTCCTCCCCGGAAACGCCTGTGTTGTGGTGTTGTTTCACTGTACGCCCATGCTTTTAAAATACAGAATAACCGGGCTGTGAAATTTAATTGAGAATTTGGTATGAGACACGTTTAAGAAGACGGTAACAGGCTACAGGATATTTTTATTTCAGCAGTTTTGAAGCTGAAGTACTGGTGCTATTGCTTGGTTGCTTGCTGCCAGCTAGTAACTGGGATGCTCCACCGGCCTTGAGTGGTAAATGTTCTTAATAAGTGACATCCCATAATATATGTATATATATATATATATATATATATATATATATATATATATATATGTGTGTGTGTATATGTGTGTGTGTGTGTGTGTGTGTGTGTGTGTGTGAGAAGAGTGAGTGAGTGAGTGAGTGAGTGAGTGAGTGAGATATGCTTAAGTTTTTTATGATCTTCAGGGTTGGTAGTTGATGGGTGGAGGCAAGCTGACTCTTTTGCCCCTGCAATGAGGAGAAGGTCCTGTCCATCCCTACAGGAGGCGTGATGTCTGGTAAAGTGAAGTGGGTGACTGACATCGAAAAATCTGTGCTCGTCAACAACTTTGAGAAGAGGGGATGGATCCAAGTGACCGACACCGAAGACTGGAACTTTTACTGGCAAGAGAGCAGTTGTTTGTTTGTTTGTTTTTAATCAATTGAAGCATTTATACATTTTAAAGAAAAGTTCACCATAAAACACATAAAATATCTTTATACTAAAATGTTTAGGGTAGGTTGGGTGGCATGTCCGCCTCACAGCAAGAAGGTCCAGGGTTGGAGTCCCAGGATCCGGCGTTTCTCTCTGAAGTGTTTTGCTTGTGTGGGTTTGTTCCGAGTACTCTGGGTTTCCTCCCACAGTCCAAAAGCATGCACATCAGGCTAATTGTTCCAAATTGCCCCTAGATGTGGATGTGAATGGCTCTGTGGGTTTTTGCCCTGTTCATGTTTTACTCCTTGTTCGTCCAGTATCATCAAAGAGAGGTTTCAGCCTCCCTGCCACCCTAGTTTGGCTTGGTAGTTTGGTTTTGCAAATCGAGTAAGTGAGTGAGGATATGTTTAGTGTTGCTGGTGCTAATTTGTGTCTTGCTGTGGGACTTTATTCACTTGAGAGTTCAGCAGTTTTGTACAGTAACAGTACTACAAACCTCACCTCATCTGATCATCACAGACATTCAAACCAGGCATGAACACAATCTGTTGAAATCCTTTCAGAACACACATGTGCCGTACCTTTGCTATTGCTTCATTCATTCATGCCTTTTTTTTCCAGACCTGCTATTAGGGTCGCAGGGGAGACTGGATCCTGTCTCAGTGGACTCTGGGCAAAGGTGGGGTACATTATGAACTATTTGCCATACAAACTGTCATACCTAGGGGCAATTTGGAACAGCAAATTAGCCTTATGTGCATGACTTTGGACTGTAGGAGGAAACTGAAGTACGCGGAGGAAACCCACACAGTCACGGGAGGAAAATGCAAACGCCACACAAAAACACTCTCGCTAAGCTCGGGACTTGAACCTAGGACCTTCATGCTGTGAGGAAAATATGCTAACCACTGTGCCACTGTGCCGCCCCTTTATCGTTTTTCCCGACTGAAATACCCCATGAGGAAAACACCAATCTAAAACAAAGGTTTAATGATAATATTTATTAGCTGCTGAAAAGAAAACAACCCAAGATTTTTTTTCCTCACTGACTATTTGCCAGAAATGTTTAACGGGTCATTAATGTGAATTCTGACAGAAATAGTGGAGTCAGCATTAGACTTACATTTTGCAATCTGTTAGATGCTAACTCTTACACCTGCCGCTATCAAGAGATCAGATGTTAACTCTGAATTTAATGACTAAAAATGGCATTGATTATAAATATTGATATGGTTGTTCTTTACAGTGGATTTTTCCTTTAAGCTGATTTATAC
The DNA here is from genome assembly GCA_028564935.1 of Neosilurus hyrtlii. Taxonomy (NCBI): domain Eukaryota; kingdom Metazoa; phylum Chordata; class Actinopteri; order Siluriformes; family Plotosidae; genus Neosilurus; species Neosilurus hyrtlii. Next base: position 7,638,166 of record JAOUQZ010000014.1, on the reverse strand, counting down.
CTTCAAATGATTTTCATGTGTCTTTCCTGCTATGAAGCCCACCTTGGTGATGATTGAATGTGTCCTCTGCAGGATGAGCATCCAAACTATTCGCAGTGTGTTCAGCATAGACACAGGTTACCGGCTATCTGATGATCAGATGGTGAACCATTTCCCAAATCATTATGAGCTGACAAGAAAGGATCTAATGATCAAGAACATTAAACGCTACAGGAAGGAGATGGAGAAGGAGAGCAGCCCCCTTGCAGAGAAGGATGAAAATGGGAAATATGTTTACCTCGGTACTTTTAACCGCCTGTCTACCCACACATCTGTTTTGTTGGGTAATTGGATATTCTGCTTCATCATATCTGTCTGTTTGTGTCTACTGCACAGATTTCGTGCCAGTGACGTTCATGCTCCCAGCGGACTACAATCTTTTTGTGGAAGAATTCCGTAAAAGTCCATCCAGCACATGGATCATGAAGCCTTGTGGGAAGGCTCAGGGCAAAGGCATTTTCCTTATCAACAAACTCTCACAGATAAAGAAATGGTCACGGGACAGCCGCACTTCCACGTAAGACATTGATCTATCAATATAGCCAACATGTATTCATTCATAACAATTATTCAGGAGGCAGATTATTAAGAAAACTATTCACCAATATTCACTGAGCCTGGGGCAAAAAATGTCTTTATTAGTATACACTACATAGAAATGGCACAATCTGATTGGCTCACTATCGCAGAGATATTAAACATTATCCTAAGTAGGTAGTGCAGCAGGCGGCATCATCACTGTCATGCTTTAAAATGGAAAAAATAATCATAGTCTCATTTTAGTTTGTTTACTTGTAGTATATACTAAAACAATTTCTCGCCGCAGTGACATCCACCGCACCTTTGGTGAATAATTGATAATTATGTAGTTACAGTGGCACCTGCCAAACAGTGGGATGAACTGAATCAGTCAGTTCTTGAGGTTAATGTGTTGGAAGCAGGAAAAATGGGTCTCTGATTGACTTTGACAAGGGCCACATTGTGATGACTGAACAAAATAGTGGGTCTTATTGGGTATTCCTGGTATGCATTGGTAAGTACATTTACATTTATGGCATATGCCCTTATCCAGAGCAACTTACATTTATGTTTATACAACTGAGCAATTGAGGGTTTAGGGCCTTGCTCAAGGGCCTTGCTCAGGGACCCAACAGTGGCAGTAACCTACTACTAACCTAGAGTCGTAACCACTGAGCCACCACTGAACCTAAGTACCTGACAAAGATGTTCTAGCGGACAACAAGTGACCTGGCAAAAGTGTCAGGGGTGCCCAATGCGTACTTATGCTGTGGGGAATGAAGGCTAACACGTCTGGTCTGATCCTACAGAAGAGCTTCTGTGTCACAAACTGCTGAAACTGCTAATGCTGGCTATGATAGAAAGGTGTCAGAACACAGTGCATTGCAGGTTGCTGTGTATGGAGCTGCCTAGCTGCAGACCAGTCAGGTGGTGTTAATGTTATGGCTGATTGGTGTATATAACATCATGCAATACTAAAATTCACTACAGGTTTAATTTAAATAATTTCGGTCGTAAATTTTTTCTTGCTTTTGTTTAGATGTGAATCTCACTGCTGTATACATACAGTACATAAATCCTTAGTACCCTAAAATCATTTGACTTGGTTGTCAGTATTCAAATATATCCTATTTCATGTCTTCAGGTTCATGGCAGCTAACAGCGGAAAGGAGGCGTATGTGATCTCACTATATATCGATAATCCACTGTTGATTGGTGGGAAAAAGTTTGATTTGCGCTTGTATGTTCTGGTCACAACCTACAGGCCTCTAAAGTGTTACATGTAAGTAGTGACCATGAACCCTGTAACCAAGGGTTTATAGCCATTTTATAGCCATCAGCATATTTGGATTAATATAAGTATTTATTTATGCTGCTGCTCTTGCTTTATCAGGTACAAGCTTGGCTTTTGTCGTTTTTGCACTGTTAAGTACACCCCCAGTACAAGTGAACTGGACAACATGTTTGTACATCTGACAAATGTGGCAATCCAGAAACATGGGGTGAGTATCCTGTTAAAAGAGGAGGGTGTCTATGTTTTTACGTGTATGTTGACTTTGACGTGGTCATTTATTGTATCCATTTACAAAGAAATTAATGCAGTGAATTTAAATTGTATGAAATAGCAAAGCATGCTGTAGAAGAATCCTTTAAGCATCAGCACATATGAATTGCACAACTCTGAACTGGCTATGTTGGGAGGGGCAAAGAAAACAATTCAGTCAGTCACACAAGCCGGACACTTTAAAATATTTAATGTAGCTTATTGCAATATACATTTTTACCTGGATTACAGGTATGTTAAAGCCTCTCTGTTTATCTGCTGATGCCGTTGCATTATGACTTAGTGTTTCTAAATAATTACACCACAACAGTACAAGAACCCTGCTTGCTTCTGATTGGTCAGAAAGTCTTGTGCTGTCTGTGTGGTTAATAGAAATACACTTGACCTAATACTTTATTGTCTATAGGAACGGAGAACACAGAAACTTGTACAGTATGACAGGCGTACTATGTAAACAGATTTTAAAAAGTGTGTGTGTGTGTGTTAATATGGTGATGGTTTCTTTGTGGTGTTTATTTAGTTAGCATTTTTGAAAGGAGTTTTTAATAACTGTGCTTTGTAATGCTGTTGAAACTGTTCCGTTAAAGTTTCTGACACAGAAAAGACTTTATTAAAAGCCTATTATTGCATATTCTTGTCTTATTATCATCAAGAATGATAGAGGGGAAAAAAAGAAGAACCAGTGAAAGGCGAACTGTTTATATCTGTTATACCGGACATGATATCAGGAACTAATTTATTTCACCATTCCATTAATTTGCATGTAACTATTAATGGTGTATATTACTAGTTAATACATATGTAATAATATAGTATAAATGACTAAAAATTGTGATGTGTCATGATTTAATTCATTTAAAATTGCAATCATTATCAAATAAATTGGTGTGTATACAAGGACTAGGACCATGACTCAGACTGTGCTGTTTTTGGAAAATAAAACACCACCCCATATTTTCCAAAGACAGCATGCTCTGTCCTGTTTTATTCCTTATACAGGTACATGTTTGTATAATGGTAAGACCTCTGTGTGTTGTGCACAGGATGATTATAACCCTGTTCATGGAGGGAAATGGACAGTCAACAACCTACGGCTGTATCTAGAGAGCACCAGAGGAAAGGAAGTCACTAACCTTCTCTTTGACCAGATCCACTGGATTGTGGTACAGTCCCTCAAAGCTGTGGCTGTGAGTGAACACACACACACACACACACACACACACACACACACAATATCAGTACTTCTAACACTGTGGGGACATTCATTGACATTCATTAACTACTACAACTTAATTCATAACCTAAACCAAATTCTAACCTGAACCCTAAAACCAAATCTTATCTCTCAAACAGCCCTTTGAGAAAATGAGGACCAGCCAAAATCTCATTACTTCCTAAAAATGTCCTCACTTTCTTGGTTAAAAACATATTCTGGTCTTCAATATGTAGCAAGTATACACACACACACATAAACACACACACTGACATGTGTACGTCCCATTAAATATATTAATATATATTTTACTATTACCAATACTGATTAAAAGTAGCTAATATTATTGTGCCCTTCAGTCACCTTTGAAAGCCCAATCCCATCTGATCTCAGTAGCTAAGCAGGGTCAAGCCTGGTTAGAACTTGGATGGGGAGACTGCCTGGGAATACCAGTTGCTGTGTAGGGTTAGGGAAAAGGCCTGGAAGCCTACCGTGTAAAAATAAACAAATAAATAAATCTGCTAAGAGAACTCTATGAGAATAGAGTCAACGACACACAGCAATGAGGATGGCATTAGACAAGACAATACTACTGAGATAAAATGATTTTGATCAAAATACATATATATACCATTTTTATATAAAACACCGAAAAAACATAGTCATTGCTTCATTGGATTTCAACCAGCACCTTTATTCCTTGTTTTAGATGATTACTTCAGCCAGCCACAATTTCAGGTTAGATTATATGGAAACAATTATAGTCTTATAGTCAGTGGTTTGGGTTCAGCTTTTGCACAAGGCATTTGTACAATAAATGCATTCTAATTAAAGCTGATGCTCTGATCTAACTGGAAAATCCTTGCTTAATTTCACACACTGTTTAAGATGAAGCAGCAAGAACCATCACTGCTCCATATAGACTGAACATATCCATCATACTGCTCTGCTTTTCTCTTCTTTCAGAGAATTTTCCATTGGTACCGAACACATTTTCATAACAAAAATTCGTTTCTAAATGCTCAGTATACTCTATTTCAGGTTTGGAATTAACATTTAAAATTATTATATATATACAAGTTATTTCTTGTAGACAGTGGTGCAGTAGTATGTATGTAGTGTCCATATCTGAGTGAATGTCAGTGTATATAATACTAATAATGAATGTGTCTGGGTCAGTGATGTGCTATATTGTTTTGTGTAGCAGGGTCAAAACTCTGATTCAGCTAAAATGAATTGTTCTTTCGTGTAACATCACATGTGAGAAGTGGCCTGGAGTTTAAACTACGTTCTTATTTTCCAACATAGCAGTTTTTTCAACCTTGTTTCATTAGCACTATCTAAATTACTGGCATGATTTACACTGCATTCACACTGCAGGAAATTCCACATCAACAATCAGAAAATAAATATATTAATGAAACTTTAGGGGTTTTTGTTTGTTTTTATCTGTATTTTATGATCTGCAAAATGAAGTACTCTGTCTCCCCAAGTATAGCGTTTATTAGTAATAGTTATGGAATTTTAGCACAAAGCACACGTTACCCAACGTTTCCTTTGTTTCCTGTCTCTCACAGCCTGTTATGATTAACGACAAACACTGCTTTGAGTGCTACGGCTATGACATCATTATTGATGACAAGTTGAAGCCGTGGCTTATTGAAGTGAGTATTGTGTTTAGAGTCACTTGGTCTGACATCATGTTTGGTGAAACTACACTCCTGAGCAAAGAAAAAATAAAAAAATAAAAAAATAGGGCAAACCCTAAACCAAAACAATATATAATAATAATCTTTTAATAATGCTATCTACAAATCACTGGTGGGAAAATGAGTAAGAATGAAAATCAGGATACTTTATTGATCCGAGAGGAAATTGTGTGCACATTTTCTCACATTTGTGAGAAAATTACCACTCATGAGGCCTGTACCACCATTAACTTGTCACAGCTCATTGGCACAGCAAAGTGATGGGGGGGAAACTGGAAACAGGGAAATTCACTTACTGTGCATAGTCTTCTAGTATGCAAAGATAAAGTTATGAAAATATTGAAATGTTTGTTCTAAAATTTAAACTAATATGTCTTAGTGTGCAACATTTTCCAAAATATCTTCTGGCTTTTTTTTCCCTTAAAAAATTACTCTTTATTTGGTCATCTTCCCCAACTGATGCAGCCCATCACAAACCTGATAACAACCTCCTAAATACAACCAGAAGTGGCAGACATTTGCAGGTACTATACAGTGTGCAGTTGTGCAAGTCCTGAGGTAAATGAGTGAGAAACCTGCTCCAGAAATGCATGTTTTGCTAGTTGGGGTTTGCCCCATTTTTTTGCCCAGGAGTGTATGACTGAGTGAGTTCAGACTTGTGTATAAGAGTAAGTGTTATAAAATGTCCTCATCTGGAATAATATAGTAATAAGATGTAGTGTGTGTTTTTATTTCTTTTTTCTATGTGCAATTTGATCATTTATAATTTGAATATGATTCATTCATGTGATCAGAATTATTATTGATTTAATATAGTCATATATGAGTAGTTTTACATCTATAGCTGGTTTAGTCTCATTTGCCTGTGCTTTTCACTAGTTTTATTAGCTCCTGCTGTCACAGAAGGTGAGCGGAGCGGGAGCTATCGAAATGGATTCCGTCTGTACTTTTTAGTGCAATAACTTTGAAAGGAAATGACACAGGATCAGAAAATTTAGTGGATAGGTTCCTTTCAGGAAGGTCTCAGTTGGGATTGTAAATGGGTGCCAAAATTTTTATTTTAAATTATGGATGACAAAATAATTCAAGTAAAAATTAGTATTTTTAACCTTGTCAATGTATTGACTATATTTCTTTCTTTTTTTTTTTTTTTTTACATTATATTATATTACATTTTGCAACACATCTGAAGGATGTAAGATTAAAAAATTTTAAACTTTTGAATGGTAGTGTATATAATAGGGCAATTTATTTATTTAGCAATTGTTCAGTTTCGAAAGAAAAAAAAAATTTAAATCTTACAAATTATCTGCCAGTAAAACATGACATGATATATATATACACACACACACACACTTTATTATTAGCCAGCTGCATGCATGGGTTTTTATCACGGATCAGAAATACAAGTGTTTTACTACAGAAAAGCTTAAAAGCTGTTCTGCTCCAATACAGACATTTGTGGGGTTAATTTTAGACATTAAGTGTTTACGGTATATTTGGAGTATTAAGGTTTTCAGTGGGATAAGCCTATGAAGATGCAGGTTCAAATGAACGTGGTCCATATTTATGTAGATCTATCTGTTACTAAATCAATTGCAGTGACTGAATCCCGAGGTTCTTCCTTTCGAGGCTTATGATTTGCTTTAGAATATCAAGGCCTAGTGATGCAGTAGAGTGTGTGTTTGTGTGTATTCAAGCATGAAGACTACACCCACCACTGCAGCACAGCGATAATATATCACACTTCCTGTAGAGAACATTCTGGTTATTAAGAGAAAACAATTCAGAGTCAGTGTGCTCATAAACCCTGCCTGTCACCACTCATACAGACCTGTCTGTCCATCTGTCTGTCTCAGGTAAATGCCTCTCCTTCACTAACCTCCAGCACTGCAAATGACCGCATCCTAAAATACAATCTTATTAATGACACACTCAACATCGTTGCCCCGAATGGTGAGATTCCAGATTGCAGATGGAACCGCAGCCCACCTAAAGAGGCTCTTGGAAATTACCAAGTCCTGTGAGTTCTTGATTCTTCCACCAACAGGATGCACAGCATGTGGTACAGTCAGTGACCAGCAAGCATCAGTATATTTATAGATTACAGAAAGCACAAAATAGAGCATGTTTATGGTTTTTAATTAAATCCCATTAATGTCCTTGGTGAGAAGCACAAAGAGTTAAATCTGGTACAAATGTATATCAGAATCAGAATACTTTATTGATACCGGAGGAAAGTAGATGTGGCTCAGGTGGTTAAGGCTCTGGCTTACTGATACAAAGGTCAGGGGTTCAGGTCCCAGTAGCACCAAGATGCCACTGTTGGGCCCTTGATCAAGGCCCTTAACCCTTAAGTGCTCAGTTGTATAAAAAATGTAAGTCAGTCAAATGCCGTAGATATAGATTTGGAGGTGTAAGTCACATGGGAGTATGAGATTGTTTAGAGTAAATATGTGTAAATATGTCACATGCTGTTCACACCCATGTTCACATCTCTGTCTCTCTCAGTTACGATGAAGAACAGGCTATGAGTGAGAACACAGATCGTGACCTCCGGAGTCGCTCAGGTCAGTCACTCGGATCAAAGAGCACAAAATCTGGCAGTGTGCGCCCTGTCACAGCCACCTGGAAATGAGAACATAGCCTAACCACAGAGCTAACTATTTCCTCGTTATAAAGCAGAACTGGTCTGTGGGAACATGGAAGCTTTAAATGTGAAATATGAGAGAATTTATCTGCACATTCCTGCATGATGTTAAGACTACAGTGAAAACCAAGAGAGACAGGAGTCCATTTTTATGCATGAGAAGTTTTAGGATTTTTGAAAATTTTCACAATTGAAAAGGAAATAGCAACCAAAAAGGATGAAGTGATAAAAGTGGGGCGAAATCAGTAGAATGTCCTCAATTGTAGGCACTCGTATTATCTCATAAAACTCGTTGAACCATTATGGAAACTGTGTTTTTTTTTATTTAAATAAAATGTAACTTAGTCACTTTTTTATGTCACTGATTTGTTTATGCAATATTCTTTAAAAATATATACTGATATTTATGAAAAATGGTCTTCAGTATTATGTCTTCTGTGAAAGAATACAGAAGAGAACCTTTGTGAAGTCTGTCCAGTAAAGCTACATCCTTAAAAAATTAAGCATTCAGCCTGAAAATGGTTTAAAATAGTGGAGGAGAATAAACTGTCCAAAATGGTTCTGGTCTGTGTCTTGGATTTTTGATTTCACAGCACTAAACAATGTCACATTTACAGTTGTGCCACTCAGTCATCAGTTGTTGTGACCTATTGAAATTTTTGAATTGTGAATATTATACTCAGTAACCACAAAACAAATTATTTGTTACCTTGTTTATTTAAAGATTAAAGGAGCTGTGTCATGATTTTTACCCAGATTTAGTATCAGAATATCATGTAAATGTGCAATGAATGAAATATTAGTCTATTTATTAAATAGCCTTTCAAATTGCAAATCAAAAGGAATTTAAAGTCTTTGAACCTAACATGGAGTGGATAGGAATGGACTGCAACATGAACGTTTTGAGATTTTGCTGGACTTGTCAGCTTTCAAAGAATAAAATACCACTGCAGAATACTAGATACTAGAGGTTTATCGTGTGAACCAATTTAATTTCTGTTATCTTTCATAACCCAAATTTGCATTGATATAAATGGCTATATTTTGTTAGATGACACCATCAATGTTATTTAAGCTACTTTCTTCAAACAAACTTGACACTGCTTCTTTAATAAAGTGCGTTAGATTGGATGTAGTGACACTGTTTAACTGAATGGAATCTGGGCCTGGTTTGATTTTGAGGTCAGTGAAATGATTAATGTAACACACTCAACTGCTGTTATTTTCAACACCTCACAATGTTTTGCTGCACCTGTTTCAACGCTAACATATCTTTGCGGACAAACTTCCTCAAAGGCATGACAAAAAGTTTCAGAACCCACAAAAAAACCAATACAAGGCCATAATATCAAAAAATATTTTTGAATAGTTTTTGGCACTTCATTTCAAAGAAACGTGAGAGTTTGATATTATATGTGCAAACACCCAGGCTGAATTCAGAGCATGTGAAATTAGTGGATATCTCACATCCATTCATGTTCCCAGATTGAATACAACTTGTACTGAATATAGTGGGGTTCTCATAAATAAATTTGTATTTGTAATATGTCTTATACTGCCTCAGAAATTATTACTATTTGAAAGGTTGGGTTGGTTTTTAGCCTTGCAATGGTTTGTTGATCAGGTGTCTTGTCGCTTTCAGAAAGTCAGCTGGGATCGGTTCCAGCTGCCCCTGTGACTCTGACAAATATGTGGTGTAGATAAAGGATGGGTGATTAGAATTTTTGCACATTTCATTTGGTGCTACCTCACATCGCTGGGCTCTGTGGTAGAATCCTGGTGATCTTGTCCTCTTTAGGGGCATGGTTTGGCAGACCTGTACAGAGTTACACAAAATTTTGATCATCCAACCGTCTTCACTTTCCCTTTGTAGTTCATAACTAACCTATCCCACATCAGGAACGAAGGCTAAAAATAGAACCTATAAACAAGAGAAAACTGAGAGCACAGACTTCTGCCAAAACCAGCATGCCCCCTTAATATGACCCAAAATGTAAAAAAAAACGGCTTCTCTCGCAGTGTTAAAGAATCCTTTAAAAAATTAATGGACGCAGAATTTGATCCAGGTCATCACCAAACTCTATTGAAGTCTTCCTTGTCCAAAACCCCACCTTCAATAGAAATGATCTGCAAGTAACTTTTGAGTAATCCTGCTAACATACAGTACAAGTTAAAGGGTAAAACATCATCCTTGGCAGAGGAAAAAAAGTACCTGCCATAAGAAAGATGTTCCAGGATTTTCCTCCAGTCTCCTGAATCATTCCGTGCTTCCTTGGATTTTCTCACTCATAACTCAATTGAAACTGCAACCAAAGTTTGTTTCCATATGTTTCATAATTTAACCTATACAGTACTGCTTCCTGAAATGCATGACATATTTTTCTGTACAATAATTAAGAGGGATGAAAGCCGTCGAATCTGGCAACCCTGCCTCCCACCAGAGGAGGATCCTGTTGGGACGGATCATTTCGATTCACTTCGATTTCGACTCACATTGACGTTTCGATCTATCAGGTTTCTGTCAAGCAGGAGAAACAGTTGTACAGGAACATTTAGGTAGCTAGTACGACATGCGAATAATTGTAATGTACTTACAGATCATCCATCTTAAATCCAACATTTGACAAAGGAAAATCGCCATTTTCTTATGAACCGATTCATAAAAAAGAATTCATTCAACCGGAATCGACTCTTTCGTGATTCACGAGCCATCACCCGATTCTCCTGCTGCTTCTCTCAGGCATTCGGTCATGGAGCGGCTATGAAAAAGAGCAGTAGGGGTGTAAGACATATCTAACAAGGCTCCATATTTCCGCATAGTTTCTTTCTCAGCTTTGACCAAGGTAAGGAAAATGTCTGTTATGTTTACATTGTGTCTGTAACCGTGTTTTGTCATTAAAACTCATTTTGGAAGTGTGTGAACAGCCCGTTAATGTAGCCGCTAGCTTGATTAGCAGCGTGATTAAACGGTTATTCTGTGTGAGATTACCCGCTAATGTATTTCTGTAGAACGAGTTGGTCGTTTGAAGGCGATATAAATATGTTATTTCGGGGTTTATGATTGTTAAGTACAGGATAAAGCACAGCATAAACACTTCCAAATTGGTTTAGCATTGTTTATGTCAGTGTTACTCGCGACAAACGGAGAGAATTTTTGGTCTGTTTAGAGACAGAACCTGGCTAACTAGTCAGTTTAGCTATGGGTTAAGAAGGTAAAGCGTTTAACAACAACTTTGCCGGTGAATAAAAATCAAATTGATGTACCTGCATCTTAAGAGACTAGAAAACCAAAAGATCTTTCTGGAAAGTACTGTGGAATTTGAACAGTGCTCTCACTGTTGCATCACTGCATGGCGTATTAGTTTCTCTGCGACTTAACAGATTTTTTTTAACACTCAATGTGTGAATTCAGTTTTTTAAACTTTTACCAGAGGGTTTCCTGTGTATTAAATAGTGTGTTCAGTGTTGCTGACTAAACCAGCGTTAGAAAGGCGGGGCAAGGCAGTGTTAACATCTTCAGTGGTTTAATACCAAATCACCCCCTGCTGGACACGTAGTGCACTGTTTTAGGCTTGGAAGCCGTTACTTTATATCCCGCCTAGTGCACTTCCAAAGGGAGCTCTGGACCGTTTTAGAGCAGACTTCTCTCTGCTGTCAGATGTTCCTCGACCGTGTATTTTTTTTCCAAGGATTGTAAACCTCTCTCACAAAATACCTCTTTATCCAAATAACTTGTATAGAACTGGATGAGTCTACTGTGTACTAATGATAGAAGGATTATTTTTTTCCCCTTTTGCTTGTTTGTTTTTTATAATGTAGACGTTGTAGTGCTAACATAACACTGAAGGATGTGAAACAGCTGTCATTACTAAAAATAGGCCTGTAATCTAACCATGCATTTGTTAATTTGTATTGATCCTGACTTTGAGAACGTGACCATAAACATAAAAAATATATATCTACAGTTTAGGGTTTGTCTCATGAGCAGTGACATACGTTAAGAAGAAGTGAAAGCACCCTTGTGCCACAGTGGTTCCTGCTTTTGTTTAGCGTTAAAGTGTCCGGCTCTGAGTTTATGGGGAATCAGGAAGTAAGCTGGGGAAGCCCATAACCATGTGCAACCTTTCCCCCTTTTTGTTATTTATAGGCTTTCCCTTCATTATGATGACTTATTCTTTCCATGGGTTATAGAATGGTGGAGAGGTAACAGAAGGGCAAGTCTGTCTTTAGAGGCATACATTTACCTTGTTATCCATCATCAATCAGACAAATACTCTCAAGCCATCATCGTCCATCATAAATCACACAGCTACTCTCAGTCCGTCATCATCATCCGTCATCAATCACACAGCACTCTCAATCCATCATCAATCACACAGCACTCTCAATCCATCATCCGTCATCAATCACACAGCACTCTCAATCCATCATCCGTCATCACTCACACAGCACTCTCAATCCATCATCCGTCATCAATCACACAGCACCCTCAATCCATCATCCGTCATCAATCACACAGCACTCTCAATCCATCATCCGTCATCAATCACACAGCACCCTCAATCCATCATCCGCCATCAATCACACAGCACCCTCAATCCATCATCCGTCATCAATCACACAGCACCCTCAATCCATCATCCGCCATCAATCACACTGCACCCTCAATCCATCATCCGTCATCAATCACACAGCACCCTCAATCCATCATCCGTCATCAATCACACAGCACCCTCAATCCATCATCCGTCATCAATCACACAGCACCCTCAATTTATCATCCATCATCAATCACACAGCACTCTCAATCCATCATCCATCATCAATCACACAGCACCCTCAATCCATCATCCGTCATCAATCACACAGCACTCTCAATTTATCATCCATCATCAATCACACAGCACTCTCAATTTATCATCCATCATCAATCACACAGCACTTTCAATTTATCATCCATCATTAATCACACAGCACTCTCAATCCATCATCCGTCATCAATCCCACAGCACTCTCAATCCATCGTCCGTCATCAATCCCACAGCACTCTTAATCCATCATCTGTTATCAATCACACAGCACCCTCAATCCATCATCAATCACACAGCACTCTCAATCCATCATCATCCGTCATCAATCACACAGCACTCTCAATTTATCATCCATCATCAATCACACAGCACTCTCAATTTATCATCCATCATCAATCACACAGCACTCTCAATCCATCATCCGTCATCAATCACACAGCACTCTCAATTTATCATCCATCATCAATCACACAGCACTCTCAATCCATCATCATCCATCATAAGTCACACAGCACCCTCAACTACACAGATACTCTCAATTCATCCGTCACATAACTATTCTCACCCCATCATCCATCAGTCACACAACTATTGTCACTCCATCATCCATTACTCTCGCGCCATCATCCATCAGTGGCACAGCTACTCTCGTGCTATCATCCATCAATGACACAGATACTCTCACCTCATCAACCATTAACCGTACAGCTACTCTCGTGCCATCATCCATCAATGACACAGCTAATTTTACTGTGTCATTCATCAATCACACAGCTTCTCTCACTTTGTCATTTTTAATGCAGTCATGTCAGTGTGTCCTCTGGACTGGAGTTGTGAAACTCTAATGTTGTATAATTACTATCCATCTGACTCTGTATTCACACATGCTGCAGCCTTCCAGCTGCCATTGTGCTGTTCCGTCTACCATCCAGATATGCAGTGTATTTACAGTGTAATGATGGTTTGTGTGTACTTTGTAATGGGGGTGACAGGCCTGTTTCCATTATCTGATTATTTTATAATAAGTTAACAGTGTCTGTCATCATGAACAAAGCAAATTCTACCGTTTGTTAGTTTGGTTCTGTGCTGCCACACATTTTCTTATTATTATACAACTGAATAATCGTTGTATAATAATAAGAAAAAAGTTTGATGTTCCCCCGAATGTCTTCTGTGTGAAGCTGACAGTACAGCTACATGGGGGAAACTCACTCAAAATTGCACGAGGGAATTAATAGAAGGATGTGTAGGATCAGTGAACCTTGGCTTAGTTATGTCTCCACAGGACTGGAAGAGAAATTTCCCAATAAGGTTGAAACAATTTGAGAGGTCACCTCATGGGTGCACCACATTGGGTTTTGTTATTTATTTTTCAAGTGTTATAGAAGACGAGTTAGAACAGATTACAGCAGTGGTGGATAGTGTTCGGTTGGTATGGGATTATAATATATAATTTAAAAAAAAAAAAAAATTTGAGGTAAATCATCGAACAAAAATCTCGCTGGTTAATATTTAAACCAATGTTAAATATCTTTGCATCTGTGAATCATCGTCATAGATTTTTGTATTGCTCTTCTCACTGACGTTCCCTGTTTGTTTTCCTGCTTCCTGTTGACTTACATTTAATATCTACAGTAATTAAATTTCAGAATTTATGATGTATTTGTTGTGGAATTCCAGTGTGAATCATTTTAAAATGGAAGGAATTATATTGGAAAAAAAGTCATCAGTTTGACATATATATATATATATATATATATGTCAAACTGATGACTTTTTTTCCAATATAATTCCTTCCATTTTAAAATGATTCACACTGGAATTCCACAACAAATACATCATAAATTCTGAAATTTAATTACTGTAGATATTAAATGTAAGTCAACAGGAAGCAGGAAAACAAACAGGGAACGTCAGTGAGAAGAGCAATACAAAAATCTATGACGATGATTCACAGATGCAAAGATATTTAACATTGGTTTAAATATTAACCAGCGAGATTTTTGTTCGATGATTTACCTCAAATTTTTTTTTTTTTTTAAATTATATATTATAATCCCATACCAACCGAACACTATCCACCACTGCTGTAATCTGTTCTAACTCGTCTTCTATAACACTTGAAAAATAAATAACAAAACCCAATGTGGTGCACCCATGAGGTGACCTCTCAAATTGTTTCAACCTTATTGGGAAATTTCTCTTCCAGTCCTGTGGAGACATAACTAAGCCAAGGTTCACTGATCCTACACATCCTTCTATTAATTCCCTCGTGCAATTTTGAGTGAGTTTCCCCCATGTAGCTGTACTGTCAGCTTCACACAGAAGACATTCGGGGGAACATCAAACTTTTTTCTTATTATTATACAACGATTATTCAGTTGTATAATAATAAGAAAATGTGTGGCAGCACAGAACCAAACTAACAAACGGTAGAATTTGCTTTGTTCATGATGACAGACACTGTTAACTTATTATAAAATAATCAGATAATGGAAACAGGCCTGTCACCCCCATTACAAAGTACACACAAACCATCATTACACTGTAAATACACTGCATATCTGGATGGTAGACGGAACAGCACAATGGCAGCTGGAAGGCTGCAGCATGTGTGAATACAGAGTCAGATGGATAGTAATTATACAACATTAGAGTTTCACAACTCCAGTCCAGAGGACACACTGACATGACTGCATTAAAAATGACAAAGTGAGAGAAGCTGTGTGATTGATGAATGACACAGTAAAATTAGCTGTGTCATTGATGGATGATGGCACGAGAGTAGCTGTACGGTTAATGGTTGATGAGGTGAGAGTATCTGTGTCATTGATGGATGATAGCACGAGAGTAGCTGTGCCACTGATGGATGATGGCGCGAGAGTAATGGATGATGGAGTGACAATAGTTGTGTGACTGATGGATGATGGGGTGAGAATAGTTATGTGACGGATGAATTGAGAGTATCTGTGTAGTTGAGGGTGCTGTGTGACTTATGATGGATGATGATGGATTGAGAGTGCTGTGTGATTGATGATGGATGATAAATTGAGAGTGCTGTGTGATTGATGACGGATGATGGATTGAGAGTGCTGTGTGATTGATGATGGATGATAAATTGAGAGTGCTGTGTGATTGATGATGGATGATAAATTGAGAGTGCTGTGTGATTGATGACGGATGATGATGGATTGAGAGTGCTGTGTGATTGATGATGGATTGAGGGTGCTGTGTGATTGATAACAGATGATGGATTAAGAGTGCTGTGGGATTGATGACGGACGATGGATTGAGAGTGCTGTGGGATTGATGACGGATGATGGATTGAGAGTGCTGTGTGATTAATGATGGATGATAAATTGAAAGTGCTGTGTGATTGATGATGGATGATAAATTGAGAGTGCTGTGTGATTGATGATGGATGATAAATTGAGAGTGCTGTGTGATTGATGACGGATGATGGATTGAGGGTGCTGTGTGATTGATGATGGATGATGGATTGAGAGTGCTGTGTGATTGATGATGGATGATAAATTGAGGGTGCTGTGTGATTGATGACGGATGATGGATTGAGGGTGCTGTGTGATTGATGACGGATGATGGATTGAGGGTGCAGTGTGATTGATGGCGGATGATGGATTGAGGGTGCTGTGTGATTGATGACGGATGATGGATTGAGGGTGCTGTGTGATTGATGGCGGATGATGGATTGAGGGTGCTGTGTGATTGATGACGGATGATGGATTGAGAGTGCTGTGTGATTGATGACGGATGATGGATTGAGGGTGCTGTGTGATTGATGACGGATGATGGATTGAGAGTGCTGTGTGAGTGATGACGGATGATGGATTGAGAGTGCTGTGTGATTGATGACGGATGATGGATTGAGAGTGCTGTGTGATTGATGATGGATTGAGAGTGCTGTGTGATTGATGACGGATGATGATGACGGACTGAGAGTAGCTGTGTGATTTATGATGGACGATGATGGCTTGAGAGTATTTGTCTGATTGATGATGGATAACAAGGTAAATGTATGCCTCTAAAGACAGACTTGCCCTTCTGTTACCTCTCCACCATTCTATAACCCATGGAAAGAATAAGTCATCATAATGAAGGGAAAGCCTATAAATAACAAAAAGGGGGAAAGGTTGCACATGGTTATGGGCTTCCCCAGCTTACTTCCTGATTCCCCATAAACTCAGAGCCGGACACTTTAACGCTAAACAAAAGCAGGAACCACTGTGGCACAAGGGTGCTTTCACTTCTTCTTAACGTATGTCACTGCTCATGAGACAAACCCTAAACTGTAGATATATATTTTTTATGTTTATGGTCACGTTCTCAAAGTCAGGATCAATACAAATTAACAAATGCATGGTTAGATTACAGGCCTATTTTTAGTAATGACAGCTGTTTCACATCCTTCAGTGTTATGTTAGCACTACAACGTCTACATTATAAAAAACAAACAAGCAAAAGGGGAAAAAAATAATCCTTCTATCATTAGTACACAGTAGACTCATCCAGTTCTATACAAGTTATTTGGATAAAGAGGTATTTTGTGAGAGAGGTTTACAATCCTTGGAAAAAAAATACACGGTCGAGGAACATCTGACAGCAGAGAGAAGTCTGCTCTAAAACGGTCCAGAGCTCCCTTTGGAAGTGCACTAGGCGGGATATAAAGTAACGGCTTCCAAGCCTAAAACAGTGCACTACGTGTCCAGCAGGGGGTGATTTGGTATTAAACCACTGAAGATGTTAACACTGCCTTGCCCCGCCTTTCTAACGCTGGTTTAGTCAGCAACACTGAACACACTATTTAATACACAGGAAACCCTCTGGTAAAAGTTTAAAAAACTGAATTCACACATTGAGTGTTAAAAAAAATCTGTTAAGTCGCAGAGAAACTAATACGCCATGCAGTGATGCAACAGTGAGAGCACTGTTCAAATTCCACAGTACTTTCCAGAAAGATCTTTTGGTTTTCTAGTCTCTTAAGATGCAGGTACATCAATTTGATTTTTATTCACCGGCAAAGTTGTTGTTAAACGCTTTACCTTCTTAACCCATAGCTAAACTGACTAGTTAGCCAGGTTCTGTCTCTAAACAGACCAAAAATTCTCTCCGTTTGTCGCGAGTAACACTGACATAAACAATGCTAAACCAATTTGGAAGTGTTTATGCTGTGCTTTATCCTGTACTTAACAATCATAAACCCCGAAATAACATATTTATATCGCCTTCAAACGACCAACTCGTTCTACAGAAATACATTAGCGGGTAATCTCACACAGAATAACCGTTTAATCACGCTGCTAATCAAGCTAGCGGCTACATTAACGGGCTGTTCACACACTTCCAAAATGAGTTTTAATGACAAAACACGGTTACAGACACAATGTAAACATAACAGACATTTTCCTTACCTTGGTCAAAGCTGAGAAAGAAACTATGCGGAAATATGGAGCCTTGTTAGATATGTCTTACACCCCTACTGCTCTTTTTCATAGCCGCTCCATGACCGAATGCCTGAGAGAAGCAGCAGGAGAATCGGGTGATGGCTCGTGAATCACGAAAGAGTCGATTCCGGTTGAATGAATTCTTTTTTATGAATCGGTTCATAAGAAAATGGCGATTTTCCTTTGTCAAATGTTGGATTTAAGATGGATGATCTGTAAGTACATTACAATTATTCGCATGTCGTACTAGCTACCTAAATGTTCCTGTACAACTGTTTCTCCTGCTTGACAGAAACCTGATAGATCGAAACGTCAATGTGAGTCGAAATCGAAGTGAATCGAAATGATCCGTCCCAACAGGATCCTCCTCTGGTGGGAGGCAGGGTTGCCAGATTCGACGGCTTTCATCCCTCTTAATTATTGTACAGAAAAATATGTCATGCATTTCAGGAAGCAGTACTGTATAGGTTAAATTATGAAACATATGGAAACAAACTTTGGTTGCAGTTTCAATTGAGTTATGAGTGAGAAAATCCAAGGAAGCACGGAATGATTCAGGAGACTGGAGGAAAATCCTGGAACATCTTTCTTATGGCAGGTACTTTTTTTCCTCTGCCAAGGATGATGTTTTACCCTTTAACTTGTACTGTATGTTAGCAGGATTACTCAAAAGTTACTTGCAGATCATTTCTATTGAAGGTGGGGTTTTGGACAAGGAAGACTTCAATAGAGTTTGGTGATGACCTGGATCAAATTCTGCGTCCATTAATTTTTTAAAGGATTCTTTAACACTGCGAGAGAAGCCGTTTTTTTTTACATTTTGGGTCATATTAAGGGGGCATGCTGGTTTTGGCAGAAGTCTGTGCTCTCAGTTTTCTCTTGTTTATAGGTTCTATTTTTAGCCTTCGTTCCTGATGTGGGATAGGTTAGTTATGAACTACAAAGGGAAAGTGAAGACGGTTGGATGATCAAAATTTTGTGTAACTCTGTACAGGTCTGCCAAACCATGCCCCTAAAGAGGACAAGATCACCAGGATTCTACCACAGAGCCCAGCGATGTGAGGTAGCACCAAATGAAATGTGCAAAAATTCTAATCACCCATCCTTTATCTACACCACATATTTGTCAGAGTCACAGGGGCAGCTGGAACCGATCCCAGCTGACTTTCTGAAAGCGACAAGACACCTGATCAACAAACCATTGCAAGGCTAAAAACCAACCCAACCTTTCAAATAGTAATAATTTCTGAGGCAGTATAAGACATATTACAAATACAAATTTATTTATGAGAACCCCACTATATTCAGTACAAGTTGTATTCAATCTGGGAACATGAATGGATGTGAGATATCCACTAATTTCACATGCTCTGAATTCAGCCTGGGTGTTTGCACATATAATATCAAACTCTCACGTTTCTTTGAAATGAAGTGCCAAAAACTATTCAAAAATATTTTTTGATATTATGGCCTTGTATTGGTTTTTTTGTGGGTTCTGAAACTTTTTGTCATGCCTTTGAGGAAGTTTGTCCGCAAAGATATGTTAGCGTTGAAACAGGTGCAGCAAAACATTGTGAGGTGTTGAAAATAACAGCAGTTGAGTGTGTTACATTAATCATTTCACTGACCTCAAAATCAAACCAGGCCCAGATTCCATTCAGTTAAACAGTGTCACTACATCCAATCTAACGCACTTTATTAAAGAAGCAGTGTCAAGTTTGTTTGAAGAAAGTAGCTTAAATAACATTGATGGTGTCATCTAACAAAATATAGCCATTTATATCAATGCAAATTTGGGTTATGAAAGATAACAGAAATTAAATTGGTTCACACGATAAACCTCTAGTATCTAGTATTCTGCAGTGGTATTTTATTCTTTGAAAGCTGACAAGTCCAGCAAAATCTCAAAACGTTCATGTTGCAGTCCATTCCTATCCACTCCATGTTAGGTTCAAAGACTTTAAATTCCTTTTGATTTGCAATTTGAAAGGCTATTTAATAAATAGACTAATATTTCATTCATTGCACATTTACATGATATTCTGATACTAAATCTGGGTAAAAATCATGACACAGCTCCTTTAATCTTTAAATAAACAAGGTAACAAATAATTTGTTTTGTGGTTACTGAGTATAATATTCACAATTCAAAAATTTCAATAGGTCACAACAACTGATGACTGAGTGGCACAACTGTAAATGTGACATTGTTTAGTGCTGTGAAATCAAAAATCCAAGACACAGACCAGAACCATTTTGGACAGTTTATTCTCCTCCACTATTTTAAACCATTTTCAGGCTGAATGCTTAATTTTTTAAGGATGTAGCTTTACTGGACAGACTTCACAAAGGTTCTCTTCTGTATTCTTTCACAGAAGACATAATACTGAAGACCATTTTTCATAAATATCAGTATATATTTTTAAAGAATATTGCATAAACAAATCAGTGACATAAAAAAGTGACTAAGTTACATTTTATTTAAATAAAAAAAAACACAGTTTCCATAATGGTTCAACGAGTTTTATGAGATAATACGAGTGCCTACAATTGAGGACATTCTACTGATTTCGCCCCACTTTTATCACTTCATCCTTTTTGGTTGCTATTTCCTTTTCAATTGTGAAAATTTTCAAAAATCCTAAAACTTCTCATGCATAAAAATGGACTCCTGTCTCTCTTGGTTTTCACTGTAGTCTTAACATCATGCAGGAATGTGCAGATAAATTCTCTCATATTTCACATTTAAAGCTTCCATGTTCCCACAGACCAGTTCTGCTTTATAACGAGGAAATAGTTAGCTCTGTGGTTAGGCTATGTTCTCATTTCCAGGTGGCTGTGACAGGGCGCACACTGCCAGATTTTGTGCTCTTTGATCCGAGTGACTGACCTGAGCGACTCCGGAGGTCACGATCTGTGTTCTCACTCATAGCCTGTTCTTCATCGTAACTGAGAGAGACAGAGATGTGAACATGGGTGTGAACAGCATGTGACATATTTACACATATTTACTCTAAACAATCTCATACTCCCATGTGACTTACACCTCCAAATCTATATCTACGGCATTTGACTGACTTACATTTTTTATACAACTGAGCACTTAAGGGTTAAGGGCCTTGATCAAGGGCCCAACAGTGGCATCTTGGTGCTACTGGGACCTGAACCCCTGACCTTTGTATCAGTAAGCCAGAGCCTTAACCACCTGAGCCACATCTACTTTCCTCCGGTATCAATAAAGTATTCTGATTCTGATATACATTTGTACCAGATTTAACTCTTTGTGCTTCTCACCAAGGACATTAATGGGATTTAATTAAAAACCATAAACATGCTCTATTTTGTGCTTTCTGTAATCTATAAATATACTGATGCTTGCTGGTCACTGACTGTACCACATGCTGTGCATCCTGTTGGTGGAAGAATCAAGAACTCACAGGACTTGGTAATTTCCAAGAGCCTCTTTAGGTGGGCTGCGGTTCCATCTGCAATCTGGAATCTCACCATTCGGGGCAACGATGTTGAGTGTGTCATTAATAAGATTGTATTTTAGGATGCGGTCATTTGCAGTGCTGGAGGTTAGTGAAGGAGAGGCATTTACCTGAGACAGACAGATGGACAGACAGGTCTGTATGAGTGGTGACAGGCAGGGTTTATGAGCACACTGACTCTGAATTGTTTTCTCTTAATAACCAGAATGTTCTCTACAGGAAGTGTGATATATTATCGCTGTGCTGCAGTGGTGGGTGTAGTCTTCATGCTTGAATACACACAAACACACACTCTACTGCATCACTAGGCCTTGATATTCTAAAGCAAATCATAAGCCTCGAAAGGAAGAACCTCGGGATTCAGTCACTGCAATTGATTTAGTAACAGATAGATCTACATAAATATGGACCACGTTCATTTGAACCTGCATCTTCATAGGCTTATCCCACTGAAAACCTTAATACTCCAAATATACCGTAAACACTTAATGTCTAAAATTAACCCCACAAATGTCTGTATTGGAGCAGAACAGCTTTTAAGCTTTTCTGTAGTAAAACACTTGTATTTCTGATCCGTGATAAAAACCCATGCATGCAGCTGGCTAATAATAAAGTGTGTGTGTGTGTGTATATATATATCATGTCATGTTTTACTGGCAGATAATTTGTAAGATTTAAATTTTTTTTTTCTTTCGAAACTGAACAATTGCTAAATAAATAAATTGCCCTATTATATACACTACCATTCAAAAGTTTAAAATTTTTTAATCTTACATCCTTCAGATGTGTTGCAAAATGTAATATAATATAATGTAAAAAAAAAAAAAAAAAGAAAGAAATATAGTCAATACATTGACAAGGTTAAAAATACTAATTTTTACTTGAATTATTTTGTCATCCATAATTTAAAATAAAAATTTTGGCACCCATTTACAATCCCAACTGAGACCTTCCTGAAAGGAACCTATCCACTAAATTTTCTGATCCTGTGTCATTTCCTTTCAAAGTTATTGCACTAAAAAGTACAGACGGAATCCATTTCGATAGCTCCCGCTCCGCTCACCTTCTGTGACAGCAGGAGCTAATAAAACTAGTGAAAAGCACAGGCAAATGAGACTAAACCAGCTATAGATGTAAAACTACTCATATATGACTATATTAAATCAATAATAATTCTGATCACATGAATGAATCATATTCAAATTATAAATGATCAAATTGCACATAGAAAAAAGAAATAAAAACACACACTACATCTTATTACTATATTATTCCAGATGAGGACATTTTATAACACTTACTCTTATACACAAGTCTGAACTCACTCAGTCATACACTCCTGGGCAAAAAAATGGGGCAAACCCCAACTAGCAAAACATGCATTTCTGGAGCAGGTTTCTCACTCATTTACCTCAGGACTTGCACAACTGCACACTGTATAGTACCTGCAAATGTCTGCCACTTCTGGTTGTATTTAGGAGGTTGTTATCAGGTTTGTGATGGGCTGCATCAGTTGGGGAAGATGACCAAATAAAGAGTAATTTTTTAAGGGAAAAAAAAGCCAGAAGATATTTTGGAAAATGTTGCACACTAAGACATATTAGTTTAAATTTTAGAACAAACATTTCAATATTTTCATAACTTTATCTTTGCATACTAGAAGACTATGCACAGTAAGTGAATTTCCCTGTTTCCAGTTTCCCCCCCATCACTTTGCTGTGCCAATGAGCTGTGACAAGTTAATGGTGGTACAGGCCTCATGAGTGGTAATTTTCTCACAAATGTGAGAAAATGTGCACACAATTTCCTCTCGGATCAATAAAGTATCCTGATTTTCATTCTTACTCATTTTCCCACCAGTGATTTGTAGATAGCATTATTAAAAGATTATTATTATATATTGTTTTGGTTTAGGGTTTGCCCTATTTTTTTATTTTTTTATTTTTTCTTTGCTCAGGAGTGTAGTTTCACCAAACATGATGTCAGACCAAGTGACTCTAAACACAATACTCACTTCAATAAGCCACGGCTTCAACTTGTCATCAATAATGATGTCATAGCCGTAGCACTCAAAGCAGTGTTTGTCGTTAATCATAACAGGCTGTGAGAGACAGGAAACAAAGGAAACGTTGGGTAACGTGTGCTTTGTGCTAAAATTCCATAACTATTACTAATAAACGCTATACTTGGGGAGACAGAGTACTTCATTTTGCAGATCATAAAATACAGATAAAAACAAACAAAAACCCCTAAAGTTTCATTAATATATTTATTTTCTGATTGTTGATGTGGAATTTCCTGCAGTGTGAATGCAGTGTAAATCATGCCAGTAATTTAGATAGTGCTAATGAAACAAGGTTGAAAAAACTGCTATGTTGGAAAATAAGAACGTAGTTTAAACTCCAGGCCACTTCTCACATGTGATGTTACACGAAAGAACAATTCATTTTAGCTGAATCAGAGTTTTGACCCTGCTACACAAAACAATATAGCACATCACTGACCCAGACACATTCATTATTAGTATTATATACACTGACATTCACTCAGATATGGACACTACATACATACTACTGCACCACTGTCTACAAGAAATAACTTGTATATATATAATAATTTTAAATGTTAATTCCAAACCTGAAATAGAGTATACTGAGCATTTAGAAACGAATTTTTGTTATGAAAATGTGTTCGGTACCAATGGAAAATTCTCTGAAAGAAGAGAAAAGCAGAGCAGTATGATGGATATGTTCAGTCTATATGGAGCAGTGATGGTTCTTGCTGCTTCATCTTAAACAGTGTGTGAAATTAAGCAAGGATTTTCCAGTTAGATCAGAGCATCAGCTTTAATTAGAATGCATTTATTGTACAAATGCCTTGTGCAAAAGCTGAACCCAAACCACTGACTATAAGACTATAATTGTTTCCATATAATCTAACCTGAAATTGTGGCTGGCTGAAGTAATCATCTAAAACAAGGAATAAAGGTGCTGGTTGAAATCCAATGAAGCAATGACTATGTTTTTTCGGTGTTTTATATAAAAATGGTATATATATGTATTTTGATCAAAATCATTTTATCTCAGTAGTATTGTCTTGTCTAATGCCATCCTCATTGCTGTGTGTCGTTGACTCTATTCTCATAGAGTTCTCTTAGCAGATTTATTTATTTGTTTATTTTTACACGGTAGGCTTCCAGGCCTTTTCCCTAACCCTACACAGCAACTGGTATTCCCAGGCAGTCTCCCCATCCAAGTTCTAACCAGGCTTGACCCTGCTTAGCTACTGAGATCAGATGGGATTGGGCTTTCAAAGGTGACTGAAGGGCACAATAATATTAGCTACTTTTAATCAGTATTGGTAATAGTAAAATATATATTAATATATTTAATGGGACGTACACATGTCAGTGTGTGTGTTTATGTGTGTGTGTGTATACTTGCTACATATTGAAGACCAGAATATGTTTTTAACCAAGAAAGTGAGGACATTTTTAGGAAGTAATGAGATTTTGGCTGGTCCTCATTTTCTCAAAGGGCTGTTTGAGAGATAAGATTTGGTTTTAGGGTTCAGGTTAGAATTTGGTTTAGGTTATGAATTAAGTTGTAGTAGTTAATGAATGTCAATGAATGTCCCCACAGTGTTAGAAGTACTGATATTGTGTGTGTGTGTGTGTGTGTGTGTGTGTGTGTGTGTTCACTCACAGCCACAGCTTTGAGGGACTGTACCACAATCCAGTGGATCTGGTCAAAGAGAAGGTTAGTGACTTCCTTTCCTCTGGTGCTCTCTAGATACAGCCGTAGGTTGTTGACTGTCCATTTCCCTCCATGAACAGGGTTATAATCATCCTGTGCACAACACACAGAGGTCTTACCATTATACAAACATGTACCTGTATAAGGAATAAAACAGGACAGAGCATGCTGTCTTTGGAAAATATGGGGTGGTGTTTTATTTTCCAAAAACAGCACAGTCTGAGTCATGGTCCTAGTCCTTGTATACACACCAATTTATTTGATAATGATTGCAATTTTAAATGAATTAAATCATGACACATCACAATTTTTAGTCATTTATACTATATTATTACATATGTATTAACTAGTAATATACACCATTAATAGTTACATGCAAATTAATGGAATGGTGAAATAAATTAGTTCCTGATATCATGTCCGGTATAACAGATATAAACAGTTCGCCTTTCACTGGTTCTTCTTTTTTTCCCCTCTATCATTCTTGATGATAATAAGACAAGAATATGCAATAATAGGCTTTTAATAAAGTCTTTTCTGTGTCAGAAACTTTAACGGAACAGTTTCAACAGCATTACAAAGCACAGTTATTAAAAACTCCTTTCAAAAATGCTAACTAAATAAACACCACAAAGAAACCATCACCATATTAACACACACACACACACTTTTTAAAATCTGTTTACATAGTACGCCTGTCATACTGTACAAGTTTCTGTGTTCTCCGTTCCTATAGACAATAAAGTATTAGGTCAAGTGTATTTCTATTAACCACACAGACAGCACAAGACTTTCTGACCAATCAGAAGCAAGCAGGGTTCTTGTACTGTTGTGGTGTAATTATTTAGAAACACTAAGTCATAATGCAACGGCATCAGCAGATAAACAGAGAGGCTTTAACATACCTGTAATCCAGGTAAAAATGTATATTGCAATAAGCTACATTAAATATTTTAAAGTGTCCGGCTTGTGTGACTGACTGAATTGTTTTCTTTGCCCCTCCCAACATAGCCAGTTCAGAGTTGTGCAATTCATATGTGCTGATGCTTAAAGGATTCTTCTACAGCATGCTTTGCTATTTCATACAATTTAAATTCACTGCATTAATTTCTTTGTAAATGGATACAATAAATGACCACGTCAAAGTCAACATACACGTAAAAACATAGACACCCTCCTCTTTTAACAGGATACTCACCCCATGTTTCTGGATTGCCACATTTGTCAGATGTACAAACATGTTGTCCAGTTCACTTGTACTGGGGGTGTACTTAACAGTGCAAAAACGACAAAAGCCAAGCTTGTACCTGATAAAGCAAGAGCAGCAGCATAAATAAATACTTATATTAATCCAAATATGCTGATGGCTATAAAATGGCTATAAACCCTTGGTTACAGGGTTCATGGTCACTACTTACATGTAACACTTTAGAGGCCTGTAGGTTGTGACCAGAACATACAAGCGCAAATCAAACTTTTTCCCACCAATCAACAGTGGATTATCGATATATAGTGAGATCACATACGCCTCCTTTCCGCTGTTAGCTGCCATGAACCTGAAGACATGAAATAGGATATATTTGAATACTGACAACCAAGTCAAATGATTTTAGGGTACTAAGGATTTATGTACTGTATGTATACAGCAGTGAGATTCACATCTAAACAAAAGCAAGAAAAAATTTACGACCGAAATTATTTAAATTAAACCTGTAGTGAATTTTAGTATTGCATGATGTTATATACACCAATCAGCCATAACATTAACACCACCTGACTGGTCTGCAGCTAGGCAGCTCCATACACAGCAACCTGCAATGCACTGTGTTCTGACACCTTTCTATCATAGCCAGCATTAGCAGTTTCAGCAGTTTGTGACACAGAAGCTCTTCTGTAGGATCAGACCAGACGTGTTAGCCTTCATTCCCCACAGCATAAGTACGCATTGGGCACCCCTGACACTTTTGCCAGGTCACTTGTTGTCCGCTAGAACATCTTTGTCAGGTACTTAGGTTCAGTGGTGGCTCAGTGGTTACGACTCTAGGTTAGTAGTAGGTTACTGCCACTGTTGGGTCCCTGAGCAAGGCCCTTGAGCAAGGCCCTAAACCCTCAATTGCTCAGTTGTATAAACATAAATGTAAGTTGCTCTGGATAAGGGCATATGCCATAAATGTAAATGTACTTACCAATGCATACCAGGAATACCCAATAAGACCCACTATTTTGTTCAGTCATCACAATGTGGCCCTTGTCAAAGTCAATCAGAGACCCATTTTTCCTGCTTCCAACACATTAACCTCAAGAACTGACTGATTCAGTTCATCCCACTGTTTGGCAGGTGCCACTGTAACTACATAATTATCAATTATTCACCAAAGGTGCGGTGGATGTCACTGCGGCGAGAAATTGTTTTAGTATATACTACAAGTAAACAAACTAAAATGAGACTATGATTATTTTTTCCATTTTAAAGCATGACAGTGATGATGCCGCCTGCTGCACTACCTACTTAGGATAATGTTTAATATCTCTGCGATAGTGAGCCAATCAGATTGTGCCATTTCTATGTAGTGTATACTAATAAAGACATTTTTTGCCCCAGGCTCAGTGAATATTGGTGAATAGTTTTCTTAATAATCTGCCTCCTGAATAATTGTTATGAATGAATACATGTTGGCTATATTGATAGATCAATGTCTTACGTGGAAGTGCGGCTGTCCCGTGACCATTTCTTTATCTGTGAGAGTTTGTTGATAAGGAAAATGCCTTTGCCCTGAGCCTTCCCACAAGGCTTCATGATCCATGTGCTGGATGGACTTTTACGGAATTCTTCCACAAAAAGATTGTAGTCCGCTGGGAGCATGAACGTCACTGGCACGAAATCTGTGCAGTAGACACAAACAGACAGATATGATGAAGCAGAATATCCAATTACCCAACAAAACAGATGTGTGGGTAGACAGGCGGTTAAAAGTACCGAGGTAAACATATTTCCCATTTTCATCCTTCTCTGCAAGGGGGCTGCTCTCCTTCTCCATCTCCTTCCTGTAGCGTTTAATGTTCTTGATCATTAGATCCTTTCTTGTCAGCTCATAATGATTTGGGAAATGGTTCACCATCTGATCATCAGATAGCCGGTAACCTGTGTCTATGCTGAACACACTGCGAATAGTTTGGATGCTCATCCTGCAGAGGACACATTCAATCATCACCAAGGTGGGCTTCATAGCAGGAAAGACACATGAAAATCATTTGAAGGTATAAATCAGCTTAAAGGAAAAATCCACTGTAAAGAACAACCATATCAATATTTATAATCAATGCCATTTTTAGTCATTAAATTCAGAGTTAACATCTGATCTCTTGATAGCGGCAGGTGTAAGAGTTAGCATCTAACAGATTGCAAAATGTAAGTCTAATGCTGACTCCACTATTTCTGTCAGAATTCACATTAAT
The DNA here is from genome assembly GCA_028564935.1 of Neosilurus hyrtlii. NCBI lineage: Eukaryota > Metazoa > Chordata > Actinopteri > Siluriformes > Plotosidae > Neosilurus > Neosilurus hyrtlii. The sequence continues at coordinate 7,609,497 of JAOUQZ010000014.1, read as the reverse complement.
GACCCGTTAAACATTTCTGGCAAATAGTCAGTGAGGAAAAAAAATCTTGGGTTGTTTTCTTTTCAGCAGCTAATAAATATTATCATTAAACCTTTGTTTTAGATTGGTGTTTTCCTCATGGGGTATTTCAGTCGGGAAAAACGATAAAGGGGCGGCACAGTGGCACAGTGGTTAGCATATTTTCCTCACAGCATGAAGGTCCTAGGTTCAAGTCCCGAGCTTAGCGAGAGTGTTTTTGTGTGGCGTTTGCATTTTCCTCCCGTGACTGTGTGGGTTTCCTCCGCGTACTTCAGTTTCCTCCTACAGTCCAAAGTCATGCACATAAGGCTAATTTGCTGTTCCAAATTGCCCCTAGGTATGACAGTTTGTATGGCAAATAGTTCATAATGTACCCCACCTTTGCCCAGAGTCCACTGAGACAGGATCCAGTCTCCCCTGCGACCCTAATAGCAGGTCTGGAAAAAAAAGGCATGAATGAATGAAGCAATAGCAAAGGTACGGCACATGTGTGTTCTGAAAGGATTTCAACAGATTGTGTTCATGCCTGGTTTGAATGTCTGTGATGATCAGATGAGGTGAGGTTTGTAGTACTGTTACTGTACAAAACTGCTGAACTCTCAAGTGAATAAAGTCCCACAGCAAGACACAAATTAGCACCAGCAACACTAAACATATCCTCACTCACTTACTCGATTTGCAAAACCAAACTACCAAGCCAAACTAGGGTGGCAGGGAGGCTGAAACCTCTCTTTGATGATACTGGACGAACAAGGAGTAAAACATGAACAGGGCAAAAACCCACAGAGCCATTCACATCCACATCTAGGGGCAATTTGGAACAATTAGCCTGATGTGCATGCTTTTGGACTGTGGGAGGAAACCCAGAGTACTCGGAACAAACCCACACAAGCAAAACACTTCAGAGAGAAACGCCGGATCCTGGGACTCCAACCCTGGACCTTCTTGCTGTGAGGCGGACATGCCACCCAACCTACCCTAAACATTTTAGTATAAAGATATTTTATGTGTTTTATGGTGAACTTTTCTTTAAAATGTATAAATGCTTCAATTGATTAAAAACAAACAAACAAACAACTGCTCTCTTGCCAGTAAAAGTTCCAGTCTTCGGTGTCGGTCACTTGGATCCATCCCCTCTTCTCAAAGTTGTTGACGAGCACAGATTTTTCGATGTCAGTCACCCACTTCACTTTACCAGACATCACGCCTCCTGTAGGGATGGACAGGACCTTCTCCTCATTGCAGGGGCAAAAGAGTCAGCTTGCCTCCACCCATCAACTACCAACCCTGAAGATCATAAAAAACTTAAGCATATCTCACTCACTCACTCACTCACTCACTCACTCACTCTTCTCACACACACACACACACACACACACACACACACATATACACACACACATATATATATATATATATATATATATATATATATATATATATATACATATATTATGGGATGTCACTTATTAAGAACATTTACCACTCAAGGCCGGTGGAGCATCCCAGTTACTAGCTGGCAGCAAGCAACCAAGCAATAGCACCAGTACTTCAGCTTCAAAACTGCTGAAATAAAAATATCCTGTAGCCTGTTACCGTCTTCTTAAACGTGTCTCATACCAAATTCTCAATTAAATTTCACAGCCCGGTTATTCTGTATTTTAAAAGCATGGGCGTACAGTGAAACAACACCACAACACAGGCGTTTCCGGGGAGGAGGAAGTCCATAGCAACGAATCTAGCTTACTTGTTTCCTGAAAAATCCCGCCTCCAGAACATTATGAGTGGCTGCGCTTAACACTTCCTAAGTTGTGATTGGCTAGTCAAAAGCACACGTCAAATGCAGGAAACAGAGCTACAGTGTTTCCTGACACAAAATATCAAAACAAAAGTAGCCTAGTCATCTAATGGCTTGGTCGAATCAAAACTTTATTCAGGTAAAAACCTTCAGTGTGCTGAGAATGCGAAGCTGCATTTTGTGCAGCTGAATTGTAAGTGCATAAACAAACAAACAAACAAATATTTAATCGATCTCCACCTGATTATTAAAAAAAAGTGAATTTGAAACCTTGCATAAAATTCAACCCACTGAAAACACTCACTCACTCATTTGAAGCATGTCATGAAGGGTCACGGGGAGGATGGAGCCTATCTCAGCCGACACTGGGTGAAGGCGGGGTACACCCTGAACAACTCGCCAGACTATTGCAGGGCAACACACAGAACTATTCCCACACTCATGCTAGGGGGCAATTTGGAACAGCCAGCTATTCTAACGTGCATGTCTTTGGACTGAGGGAGGAAACCGGAGTACCCAGAGGAAACCCGTGCAAGCACAGGGGGAAGCATGTAACCTCCACATTGAAATGCCAGAGTCCAGGACTCAAACCCAGAACCTTGCTGTGCAGCAGACATGCTAACCACTACGCCACCATGCTGCCCCCATAGAAAAAAATATTTTTTTTGCATAACTGCAAAATTTGACGGAAGTCTGCAGATAAATGCATTAAAAAATGTATTAACTGATTTACCCTGTAAGCTACAGGATGTCTGCCTGTCCATTTCAGGAAAAAACACCACACAGCCAACCCAAACTTAGGACTGAACCCTGAACCCTGGAGTTGTGAGTGAGGCAGCAAGACTGTTGCGCCATCTTGTTCCTGGCCCAAACATTTCAGTTTCTACAGAGTGCAATACCTTAGCTCCTGTTACTGCCTGTAAAGGTTTGCATGTTATGCCATATGGGTTTCCTGTAAGAACTCTCTCGAGTTTCCTAAATCATAGGCTACATGCTCCTAATTGACTCTTAGAGAGGCACAGTTGCATAGAGATTAGCACATCCACCTCACAGCAAGAAGGCCCTGGGTTCAAGTCCTGGGCTTGGGCGTTTCTGAGTGGAGCTTGAATGTCCCCTTCTGCTTGCATGGGTTTTCATTGGGTACTCTAGTTTCCTCCCACAGTCCATAATTCCCCGTTCCAAATTGTCCCTAGGTGTGAGTGTAAGTAGTTGTAAAAAAAACCCCACAATTACTGATGTGGGTTTAATAACACTATTTAATCTTCATTCTGATCATCAAGCTCATCAAACATCAAGCTGATTAGCTTCCACATGCCTTCAATCAGTAGTCTTTCTGATTAGTTCAGCATAAAACAAGCTATTCTTAGAGCATTCCAGTACTTGGATGTGTAGCTGAAAGCAATCAATTATTGTTTTTCACAATAACGATTGTAGTTCACCAACAGTAACTATTCAATTTTACTGAGCTTAGTTCTGTAAAAAGGAGTAGGCAAATACCAAATGGTCTAGATGTGCAAAGTTGGCAGAAAAGTATCCCAAAAGGCTCATGGCTGTATTGAAAGGAAAAAGTGGCTTCACAAAGATAAAGAAAAGAATAGAGGTAGAGGTTTAAAAGGAATTTAAACCCAAACTTAATAAAAGATTGCATGCATCATTTATGTCTGTTTCTTTTTACACCGAAAGCGGGTACACCCTGAACAGGGAGTGGTATTCTTTCGGTTATATGTAAGAGTGCACGCTTGTTTAATTGTATGTAAAAGGACTCAAGTATGAATTGTAGAAGAGCCTAGTCTTACTTTATTCAGAAGTTTACTGGTTTATGTCTGATTTGCAGTTTAATATCTGTATACTGTTATTATTGCCATTAACTTTCCGTATATCAACTGCAGGTTTCACATTCAATTCTTGTAATTTCTCATTCTCGTGAGAGTGAAACAACAACCTTTTCAAACTGGCTAATGTAAACTATCAAATGGATATTAACAGAGGGCAACTTAAAAAAATGTAAGTAAAAAAAACTCCCACATGATTATTAAAATATGCATACGCTAATGTGTAACAGGAGCGTTTTAAAGGCTTGTCTTTAATTTCACTTTAAGGTTTCATTTATCATTCAACAAAACAAAAAATCTGGGGTGAGAATATTTGCTATAAACATATAGAGAGAGGTTAGTTACATGTTCCCCTAAAACAGTGAAAAGTTAAATTTGTGCCTACCGAGTGCATTTTCCAAGTTATAATCACTAGCTTTACATCAGTGTTGGAAAAGCAGAAAACCTCTAAAGAAAACTTATCATATTCTCAAACACTCATTTTCTCTGAGTCTTTAAGGCCACCACAATAAAACTCATCCTAATACACAATAAATGAGCTAGAAAGAAAACCAGGCAACAAGCATGCATGCAAAACACATGGCTGCATGTTGTTAAACGTCTTCATGTATCTGTGACCGAGCTAATCAATTAAAACTACTTCTTTTGTAGGAGACAGTGATTTTTCTGATGCACCTTTAAAGGATGTGCCTGATTAAAAGACTTTCCACAATCACATTTAAACAGCCTTTCCTTTGTATGTACAAGCATGTGTCTTTTTAAGTGAGTATTGCAAACAAAGGCCCTTTTACAAATGTTGCATGTGTAAGGCCGCTCTCCTGTGTGTATTCTCATGTGGAGTCTCAGGTAACAAGTCTGTGTGAAGGCCTTGGAGCACAATGTACACTGGAAGGGCCGCTCTCCTGTATGGTAGCGCATGTGTTTTGAAACCTCGCCACTAGTCAAGAACGTCTTGTCACATTTAGGACAGCTGTACGGCCTTTCACCTGTGTGAGTCCGGCGGTGTCTGTGTAGTGTGGACAGTTGGAAAAACATCTTCCCGCAGATCTCACACGGAATACTGGCTTTTCTGGTGTGCCTTAGCAAATGGCTGCGGAGAGCAGAAGGTGTTTTAAAGCAATTCTTGCACTGAGGGCATGTGTACGGTCTTTCTGTTTTGTGAGACACCGAGTGCCTGTACAGACTGATGTTGCTGCTGAAGCACCTCCCACACTCCTCACAAAGGAAAGGCTTGTCAGTGGAGTGAATTTTGGCATGTGCAGTGAGTGCACCGCGCAGTTTAAAGCTCTTCGAGCAATGAGAACACTTGTGAGGCCGCTCCTCACTATGTGTTGTCATATGTTTAACTACAGACTTGAAGTCTTTGTAAGTTTTATCACACTTGGAACACTTGTAAGGTCCTTTGAAATCATGGACATCCAGGTAGTGCTCCCTCAATGATTCAAGCTGCTCATGAGTGTCAGGGCACAAAGTACAGGGATGATTGCTCTCCTTCTCGTGCACCAACTTATGCCTCATTAGTTCACTTTGACTTCGGCAGTATTTACCACAGCTGAGACACTGCAGCGGGTCCTCACCCCAGTGAATGTGCACATGCTTCTGGACATCAAGCTCTGTCTTGAACAAAGCATCACATTTCACACACTTGAAGAACTGCTCACTACTGACACAAATCTGCTTGTGATTTATTAGTGTGTAAAGGTCTTTACATTTCATATCACACTGACTGCAGGTTAGAAATGAATCAGCCTCTGTGGATTGAGCGTCACTCCATTGCTGCTCTTGCTCATCCAAACATAAGGCTTGTTGAAGTGCAGGATCGAGAGAGTTACTGGTCACAGGCTCAGATGTGTCAGACTCTTGCTCTTTGGAAAGGCCATGTGCTAAACCTGTGCCCTGACCTTTCCCTTGACAAACATCCTCATGTTTTTTAAGATTGTTGGAGTACTTAAAGCCTTTGTTGCACTGAGAGCACTTATGAGGATAGTTAGATGAAGGACATCTCAAGTGTTGTCTTGAGCACACGTTGACTGGGACTGAGTTTGAACCACATGTAGGCTCCGATATATCACTCACAGCAAGCTTCTCTGTGGACATTATGAAACTGGGCTGAATTCCAGAGCCAGCACTTATGATTGAATCCGAATTGAAACATTCTACTTTCTTGCTAGATTTGACAAAGCTGTGGTCATCCTGACATACCGCTCCGGAAACATATGCCCCGGTTTCTACACGTGCATCCTCCAGGACCCTTTTCTGGTACACAACCACATAATCTTTATGTGCACACACACGCTGCTGATGTCTCCTCAAATCGCAGGTATACCTGAAGGTCTTGCCACAATTCTGACATGCGAAAGGACGATCCACTGTATGAGACACCTGATGTCTTCTCATATCTGAGCTTCGAGTGAATGTTTTGTTGCAAGTGGGACAGGTTTTACAGACTGGTACTCCTCTGTAGGACCGAACCTTACTGGCAGGCCTATTCTGGTTTTCTGGTTCATGGGGTGTGCTCACAACGTCCTTAGGTTCCTTTCCTTCTTCAATCACACAAAGTTGCTTATATTCTTCTGGATGATGAACGATGAGGTGGTGGTGCAACTGAATCTCCTCAGCATCCTGGAAGGAACACAGTAAACAGGCATATTCCCCAGATGTTCCTACTGTATCTAGGAAAGATACAATACAAATATTAGATTTGGTAATTCATACAGTATAGTACACATGGATATATTACCAAGTACTTGTTCATCATAACTACTTAATTTTGTGACTAAAATACACCAATCTTCCATAACATTAAAGCAACTAACATGTGAAGGGAATAACTTTCATAGGACATAATATGGGATGCAACTCGCAGCAAGTGAAGTCAGTTCTTGAAGGTGAGGTGTTGGAAGAAGGAAAAATGGGCAATTCTAAAGAACTGAATGACTTTGACAAAGGCCAAATTGGCCAGATGACCAGTTCAGAGCATCTTCAAATGTGCTGTCATGTGGTGTATCCTGGCAGTGGTCATCCCCTCCCAAAAGTGGTCCATGGAAGGAACCGGCAACATGGTCATGGGTGCCCAAAGCTCACCAATGCTCAGTGATAATGAAGGCATACCCGATTGGTCAGATCCCACAGAACAGATATAGCAGCAAAAAAATTGCTGAAAATGTTAATGCTGGTTATGACCGTATGATGTGTTAGAACACACAGTCCAGTGCAGATTGCCCATGTTGACTCTGTCCACCAAAGAAAATGCCTATAATTGGAATGTGAGCATGAAGCTCAGTCTGAATCATGTTTTCTTTTACATCCTGGGGGCAGCTGATGCTTGTTCATCACTTATCCGGGGAACAGATGGCAACAGGATGCACAATGGAAATCTAATGCTCTGGGCAATATTCTCCTGGGAAACCTTGGCTCCTAGTTTCCTGTACATGCTACTGACCAAGTTCACGTCTTCCTGGCATGAGTATACTTTAATGGTAATTGCCTCTTACGCAGGATAATGTCACCATTCTGCAAAAATTGCTCAGGAAATGTTTGAGGAAAAACATAAATTGATCAAAGTGCCAACTTGGCCTCAAGATTCCCCAGAACTAAATCCGATCATCTGAAGGATGTGCACTTATGACTGTATGACATGATATACATAAGTAGCAGTAAGAGCGTGAATGGAGATGGAGAGCTGATAGAGAGCTGATGGAGATGGAGTCCGGTAGAATTAGCAGGTAGCGTGATTAGTTTCATCCGTGTGTTACGGGCAAGATATTTATGTGCTTGCAGGAAGCTGAAAGCCAGAGCAAGACGGGCTCCAGCATGACTTGTTTGGTCTGTTTTTATTGGGTATGCTTTACAGCAATGTTCGCCGATGGTGTGCAGCATACCGCAAATGTCAGCTCCCCAGCAATCCCAGCGTTATTAGCTACCTGATCCTGACTACATGGCAGAGTTATGATATAAAGGTTACTGTAACTAATCATGAAGAATACTTAAATACTTCTCACATTTGTTGTTCAACTTTGGGACAATGCTGGAAATTCCATCTGTGAGTCCTGTAAACCTGCACAGGATACAAAATCAGTAGATTATATTATATTATAATTACATTATATTATATGCAACAACAACAACAATAACAATAATAATAACAATACTACTACTACTAGTAATAATAATAAGGTGGCACGGTGGTGCAGTGGTTAGCATATCTGCCAGCAGGAAGGCCTGGGCTTGATTCCCGGTCTCGAGCGTTTCAGTGTGGAGTTTGCATGTTCTCCCTGTGCTTGAGTGGGTTTCCTCTGGGTACTCCAGTTTCCTCCCACAGTCCAAAAACATGCACAGTAGGCTAATTGGCTGTCCCAAATTGCCCCTAAATGTGAGTGTGAATGGTTGTATGTGTGTTGGCCCTGCAATGCTCTGCTGAGTTGTTCAGGGTGTACCCCACCTTTGCCCAGAGTCAGCTGAGATGGGCACCAGCTTCCCCATGACCCTAATTAGGATTAAGCAGCTTAGAAAATGAATGAATGTATAAATAATTATAATGTATTATAAGTAGTACATACTTGTTAACTGATGCACATGTAAGTGTCATTTCTTTGTCCTCGTGCTTCTTTGTGTTTAAGGTTTTATTTTGCGAAAGCTTCTTTGGCCAGCCTTGACTTCTTTTTGGTGGTCCAGTGTTAAAGGTCCTTGAAAACTGTTTACGAGAAAGATCAAGCCTATGAAGTTTAACAAAAGGTGATTTCACTCTATACAAGCTAACCAGCTGTGTTGCTTCCTTCTGATTCTGCGCTATTCGCTTCTCTCCTTGATTCGCTACATCCGCAGCCTTCATGCCCACAACACTGACTTCAACAGGATCTTGATTTTCAGGTCCTTCATCCAAACCAGTATCCATAGTGTGCATATCCAGTGATTCAATCTTTTCATAAGAATCCTCAGTGGAATCTTTAGTGACTATGGGATCATATTCTTTGGTCTCTTGTGCACCATAATTTTCTTCAGATAGGCTCATCTCCAGTTCATTCTCAACATATTGTGTAATAACCACTGATTCTACTTGGACCTCTTGGCAATATGAGGGGATGTATTCAAGCACTGACTCTGTGTCTATGCGCGTCTGTTCATTGTGAAAAAGTTGCACTAAGTGAGAACTGCTGAGACAGGAGAGTATGCAGTCATCTGGAGTGCCGGGCCAGAACTGTGTAGTTTCTGAAAGGAGGAATTAGGAATAAACAATAAAGAAAAAAATAAAGAAATAAAGAATTAAACTTTTAAATCCCTTTTGGTTTCCTCCTCTCCATAGACAGAATACAGGATCTCCACCAAACAAGGAGAGAAGATCAATTTCATGTACAAAAAAAAAAAAAAAAAAAAAGATAACCTTTGTTTTGTGCAGTGGCTTTTCTTTTGAGTTTAAGAAGGTTTTGTATTTGCTGAGGTTGTGTGAGAGATTGGACACACTCTTCCATTATTGCAGGGGCAGTGGCGAGCACATGAGCGGCCTGGGAGGAAAAGAGACAGAAAACTAGTAAAATATAGTCAAAGTTAACCAAGTTTAATCAGCTTGACAGTTGACAGTTCACTCGGCATGCACACTGCCAATATGCACTTTATCCTGTCAATGTTTTTACTGTTCAGGTATTGTCACTGCCTGTTTCCGTTTTGCGTTTCTGATCCTGTTTCTGTTCCCATTTTGTCTGAGATATTTCTCAAGAAAAATCCTTGGTGAATCATTTTGCATGCAAGCTCATTTTATGTTACCCACGAGAGGTTTTAAAGAATATGATGATCATACATTGCATTAATCATTACCACGAAACACAATTCATCATCCCTCCACTAGGTAGCAGCAACCTATTTCAAATAAACAGCTAGTCATTCATGACTCAAGAAAGACTGCATGTTGTCGGAAAGGGAAAGTGAAAAAAGGAAATGAGGATAAATACCTAAACTAAACATTTTGCCATGCAGATTTCATTTCATTCCCTTTTTAAATTGGATGTTCAGTGATTATTTGGCTTATCAGTTTTTCTCTACATGACCTTTGACCTTGTCCCAATGACCTTGAAAATTTTGTCAGGGCTATTTCTCAAGAACTGGTGGGTGGATCACTCTGAAATTTTGCATGCAGGTTTTCTATAGTGTGTAGGTGTGCATATGCTTACCAGTTTCTTTGTTTGACCTCTGACCTCTTGCCCTTGTAAATTTTGGGCTATTTCCCAAGAACTGCTGAGTGGCTGAGGAGTTTCAATATCTCTGATGGCTAATTTTATGTTACTACTATAATACTGTCTTCATACCTCTTCTACAGTAGGCTGTGGGAGAGAATTTTCCAAACCAGACAGGAACAACCACATCAGCTCCTGTAACGCCATATTGAACTTGGCACCATACTGCAAGGGATATGCATCCTTTGAAAATAGAATAAATTAATCAAGATTTTTTTTCCATTTTGCCCCAAAAATGTACAGAAGCAAATGCAGCAGGACAGTCTTGTAAATAGACGTCTGCCAATTTTAAGGTGCAAATGTTGAACATGCACCTCTGACCTTGAAGAAGATGCTTCTCTCAGCTGGGTCCTTCATTAAAATCTGCACCAGTGCCACAAAGTTTGCTGCAGATTTTTCTACTAGTGCATCACCTGGCTACAACAGAGAAACTCAAAGATTTAAAAACAAGCAGATTGAAACATGGACTTATAAGTCAAGCATCCATGTTTAGCTTATACATCGCTAAACTGGCAGCAACAAGCATTCGCTTCTAGCGCCATTAAAACACTAAGAAGACAGACACACTTAGAAGAATCTTCGGCTGAACTACTTCGTACAGACTCAGGACCAAATTTATGAAGGGTGTCTGTAACGAGTTTTACTGGTCACAGTATCATTACCTTAGAAAATATTAAACAAGAATCATTTCACGTGGCCTGAAGCCTGAATAACAAATGTACGACCTGCAGTTCCTTGTGAAGTGCAACAAGGGACTCGATCCGCTGCAAGTGAACCCAAACTGTATCCAGATCAACCAGAGTCTCCATACCACATAGCTCCAGAACAAGCTGAAAAAAGAAGACCAATGTTTAATTTCTAAAAAAGTAATATCACAGGGCTGATGAATGCATAACTCTGATTGGTCAGAGGAAACTGTCACTAGCTGCCTTTAACAACACAGTTGCTGCAGTAGTGCCAGCTGTACAATCCACAAGATTAAAGCAATAATGTTGATATAATGAGTTTTTTGGAAGAGCAATCCAGTGCCAGTGGACTGGGGTAAGTTTTCAAACACAGAATGTTTACAGGACGGAGGGCTTTGTCAATCACCATATGTTAATGTTCACATTTTAGATCCATCATATTTCGATGCAGAACTTTAGATCATATTCATCCCTGAGTTGTGGCTCTCGCTGTCTGCTGCCTGACTGCTATATACATTCTTATCCCTTTTGTCACCTCTTTAACATCTTTGCACTGTGACTGAATTCTGCCCCAATTTAAGCACATGCATCCTGTTCCATGGGCTTCTTCATATATACTTTATATTCACTTAGCCTATTCTGGATTCACCCCCCAAAAACCTAGACATATATATATTTAATTCAAAGGTGCTGTAGTCTCACCAAGCAAACAGAAGTCAACAGATATAAAACTGACAGGATGCTACAGCACACGATACAGCCTTTCTATAGGTTTTTATTATTATTCTTTTTTAATATGTGTCTTTTAAAAATACACACTTTAACAGAAGCTCATAAACTTTCATGAAATCGTCCAATCAGTAAATTGTGTGGCAGGGTTGTCAAACCCTTTTTTCAATGAGGGCTGCATCACTACATTTTTAGGTCATCGAGGGCTGAAAAATAACTGAACATCTATTTAAAATCAGCAACCATGAAATCTGCATGGCAAACAAATACAGATTTCATGGACGATACAGAATGCCCTTCTCAAATAAGAAGCGCTATGTGGGTGCTTTTATTTCAAATGCAGGTAAGACAGTCAGTCAGCTACAACAGACTTAAAGGCATGTCCTGCACAAGACATAAATTATTTGCAACATTTTATATGTAAATACATGTAGTTCTGACCATTATTACTGATAAAAAAAACTTGGAAGTGCAAGATATTATGTTTTTTTTTCACTCGAAATAATAGCTACGCAATGTAAACAAACAAACTTAAGTGATAACAATTACTGTCTTGAATTTTGTGGTTTGTGTACACAAAACATGTGACGTCATTTTTGGAAAGGGCGGATCAAGTGACAAACTCTCGCACCAGCAAGAGAGTCAAAAATGGTGATGTGCAAAAAGCGGGCATTCAAAACTCAGCCTGAATGGAGAAGAGCAAGACGTGAACACGACAAGGAATGACAGAAAATGAGGATTTATATCCCGGATCACTGGCAGAGGTGGCAGGCATTATGGGAAGAGGGAAATCTTCAAACGCATTCAGATACAGCTAGATTTCTGCTTGACTGGTAAGTACATTTACATTTACAGCATTTGTTCAGATCTTATCCACAGCGACTTACAGAAGTGCATTGGTTTTTTTTGTTTAGTTTTCTTTTATATACTGTATTAATCCCAAAAGGGAAATTATTTCCTCTGCATTTAACCCATCCAAAATGAGCGTCACTTAATTGTGTGTACACAAACTTAGGCATTGTTCGGGTATTTTCGTGAATAAAAGTCGATGTCAGATTTGGAAACTCGCCCTGCAGGTTCTGTAACACTTTTGTACCCCTTATTGGTGTAAAATTGAGAAACGAGGAATTACAGTTCTGTTTTGGCAAGAGAATACTTAGTTGTGTTAAATAGTGACCATGCACAGGTATAGACATAGGGTGACCATGCATAGGGTATACTTTGTGCAGGACATGCCTTTATACATGACAATGTAGGCTGGGAATTATTCACATCACTGCAGTGATTGTCCTGTCAACACTATCTCTGTCTTTTTTTTAACTTGTAAGTATGAGTATGTGTGTACTTTTGTATCTTGTCCTGTATGTGAGAGCAAAGACAAATTTCTGGAATGTCATGCTCACCCTTGCTCTGAGACCAATGGTAAGCTGAGTCTTCTGTCTGTAGCTGAGCAGATCTGGGACAGTGTCTGTGATGAGAGACACAAACTCCTCCAGCATGCCGTAGTGTGTGACAGCTTCCTGCTGGATCAGGTGCCACATGGCTGCAGAGAGCAGTCTGACAGGAGAAAGCAGACAGTGCAGAAACAAGACACTACCTAAACACAGGCAAAACAAAAAACAAACAAACAAAGTGGAGATGTTTTAATATTGTAACACACACTGGCATTCAGATTAGTTCATGATTATCAGTATACAGTGGACTGAAACACCCTAAACACAACTCATTTACCTTCTTCAGGGGTCTGCATCTTCAGCCCTGTCTGTTCATTTAACCTCGATTAGGATGCTTCTCATAAGGTTGTAAAAAAAATAAAAATAAAACACTTTCCAAAGTATTCACATGCTTTTCTCACAAGCTGTTGTTGTTGCTGCTCTTCTTCTTCTTCTTCTTCTTCTTCTTCCCCATTTCAGTCGTGTAAGCTGGTGTGGGTTTCAGCACGTATTCGGCGCATGGCGCCCCCTGCTGGAGTGGAGTAAGATGTTTTTCTCTGCATGGATACCAGGGAATGCCTCCCAAATTCCAATTAAATTCCAGGAATATGGTTAGAATTTGAATTAAGGTTGCAAACAGGAGGTGGAATTGCAATTCATATTCGAATTGAAGGAAGTAGAATTTAAATTCTATGAAATTCCAATTGATCATTTTGTTGTATTCCAGAATCATGCTTCACGGTATATTCCATACACTGACTGTTTTACATATTTCATACAAATATGATTACTATGAACTCCCTGTTTACATGAGTAAACCATGCCTGACAGAGGATGCGGATCCTTCGGCGTTTTGGACAGAAAACCAGAGCAGTTTTCCAAACCTAGCTGCACTTGCATTCAAATATCTGGCCATACATACATCCTCTGCATCTGTCAAGAGGATGTTTAGTGTTGCAGGAAAGATATTCCCACCAGAAAGATGTAGTCGCAATGATTAAACCTTTGAGGAACTTATGACAACTAGATGCAACAATGTTACCCTATAAATTAACAACTGTAATAAATAATTATTGCATTTACCACAATTTTGTGTCATTTGTTATTTTTAAATAAAAAGAATATTACAGATTATTCAGAATAAAGGGGAATTTGTGTTTAATTTTAGTGTTTGTAAAGTATTTTTAGTATTTAAGCCAAAACCTTTGTTAAACGTGACAAATTCATCCTTTTACTTGGCTATAAGGAATTTCTCTGAATTGCAATGAATTTAATTCCACTTCCTGTAAATGCAATTCAACATCCTGTTGGGTGGAGCCCAATTCAAATCTAATCAAATCAAATTCTTCAAATTAATTTAATTGAAATTCCAAATTCGGAAAACCTGAGACACATAATGATTTTTAAAAAGCCAACCACTAACCAATAGTAAAAACAAAGTTTTTGTATTATTATTAATAATTTCTGAAAAATGAGCAAAAAAAAAAAAGCACAACTGTAGACAGATAGATGACTTTATTAATTCCGAGGGAAATTGGATTGTCATCGCAGCAAAACTCACAAACAACGTGCAACTTAAAAAGCAAGTTACACACACACACACACACACACACACACACACACACACACACACACACACACACATATATATATATATATATATATATATATATACACATTATAGTGAGTCTTTTGGGCTTTTTACAACAGAGCCATCATCTAGGAATTCAACTCCTCCTGGATGGGATGCTAGTTCATCACAGGTTATCTTCCCAGTATTTTAACTTGTACCCTATTTATACTGCTTGGTGGACAGAGGCACACTTAGTTAAAACCTTGCATAAGGGTTCTCACATACCACACACACACACACGCACACGCACACACACACACACACACACACATACGACCGGGCCCAGGAATCAACTGCGCCACCGTGACGCCAGCCTTTCTGCAATCCTAATAGGATTCAATGGTTCAATGTCTCAATTATTAAACGATTTAAGCAATATCACACAAGCAAGAATGCTGTTGTACTGAATATCAGCATGGTTCAGTACAACACATCAGCATGACTGCAAGTGACACTGCTTTTATACAACAGTTCAGTAACCAAGAAATCATTATTGATTGACATTACAGACACAATTCCTCCTAATACGTAATGTATTTTTTTCTCTATCAACTAAAGTAATTGCCAAAAAAAACCTGGATATTGATGCACAACAGAGAGTGATGTATACACATACTAAGTGCAGTAACAATTTTAATAAAACACATTATTGCAAGAATTTGACAGTTATGGAGTGAACAAAGAGAAATTGAATGACGAAAAACAGGGAAATGTACCAGTGCTGTTACGGTGAACACTCTTGGAATGCCGCTAAGAGTTAAATCATGTTTTAAAAGTACAGACAATCATTCTTCTTCTTTTAGTCAGGGTCAATCTGAGGATATCTTAGGAACACTGTATCACAGGACACCCTGCACACACCCAATTACCCCTAGGGTACTTCAGCATAACCAGTTTCACTGCATGCTAAGTTTTTAAGAGACTGGAGGAATCCAGAAAACCCAGAGTAACCCCATATGGACACTGGAGGATCATGTATAAAAACACAGCAAATGTCATAAATTCAGCTCCAGACAGGACTTAACTACCAAAGCCCTAAGTGGACATGCACTCATACATTTTATTCCCTCCATTTTACTTGATAACAGGTTAAATTTTATTTGTTTTCCCATGATCTTGTGTAATTTATGTCATATAATGGCATACATCACCAAGTTAACAGAATATGTTCTCAGTATTTCCAGATAAAACTTTGTAATAACAAGTAACATGACACCTCACGAAAACAAAACAATAGTGTCATCCAAGACAATTCATTTAATTCACTGCAACATCATTCAGCCTAGCAATATCCGAGGATCTGAAGAATATCCATCACTACATCACATTTTTCTTTAATCAAGGCCTGATACAGGCTGAAATAGCTTTATGCTTTGCTATGACATTATATCGTAAGATTCAGGGGTTCTCAGGCATAGAGAATTCTGGTAAACGCTGGATTCTGTAACTCCCTCGCTCTCACATGCTCATCCAGGTCTGTTGACAGTGGAGTGGCTGATTGCCTATGATATGAGTGAGCAGCACCTTCCTTCACCTTCATGTCTGAAGTACAAGGCACCTAACGGCCAACTGCTCTCAGGGCGCCGCAGTGTGACTGATTGGAAACAGGTGCTACCTTCACATTTACAGCATTTAGCAGACGTTCTTATCCAGAGTGACCTACAGAAGTGCTTCAAGATCACTATCAGTGAATATATTCTTATACTGGTTTGTCAGGACACAGACTAAGTATACCATCAGTCAAAATCTCAGTGGATAGGTGTTGTGTTCAGGTTTTTTTGTGTTTGTATGTAAAAAACATAGTGCTAATCTAAGTACTGCCGTCGTTTGAAGATACCCAGTGACTCAGCTGTCCGAAAATCCAGAGGAAGGTCTAGTCTGTAACATTTAGTATATTTTTTAATAAAATTATTATATAAACTATAGTTTATTTATCCATTAGAGATAGAGTGAGAAATTCAGCCATCGATAAGAGGAGCCAGTTGAGGGCATCTGATTAGAATTCCTTCCTGAACGCCTCCCTGGTGTGGTGTTTTGGACATGTCCGACTGGGAAGAGACCTCAGGGTCGACCCAGAACACGCTGGAGAGACTCTATCTCTCGGCTGGCCTGGGAACGCCTCGGTGTCCCCCGGGAAGAGCTGGAGGAAGTGGCTGGAGAGAGGAACATCTGGACCTCACTGCTTAGGCTGCTGCCCCCGCGACCCGACCCCACAACAAGCGGAAGGAGATGATGATGATGATGGTTTATTTAATCATTATATAAACTATGCTAGTCTGTGACATTTAGTATATATTTTTTTAATAAAATCATTCAATCTTGCTACTTTAAACCCCTTAATGAAGAGGGTAAAATGTAAAAGACAAAAAAAAAACATGAGGATTAAAAGACATACATAAATTTGGAAGTGCATTTCTGTACATTTTTAGACAAACACACTTGTACAGTAGTTTTTGAGAACAGTTATAGAGTGTTAAGAGTTCAACACTAGTTTGTGTGCAGATCATCTTTATTTATATCCACCCATGTACATCTTTTCACCTGCTTTATAATATCTAATAAAATGTTCATCACACACCAACGCACCAAATAAAACAGAGTATCATTTAATATACAATCCTCCACACAGTCCCCATCATCCAACAAATAAATAAAGAAAGAAAGAATAATCTCTTTTCTTCAGCACCGACATCTCAGGCCTTGTCTCAAAACTGACCACAGCACACTCCCCGCCTTTGCCCTCGGCTCCATTCGCCATGTTGTCTTGTGGCTACGTCCGAAACCCCACCCTACTCACTATATAGTGTACTGCGTTCGGACTCCGCCATTTTGTAGTCGAATCACAAATTCCGTTCCCTACGTTAGGTAGTGTGCTACTTGGTGCCCCAGGGCGCATGCGCAGTACCATCTTTTGGCCGTACAACAATCCACTGCAGCCAACGACAGATAGTAAAACAAGACATTGAAGCAAGAATTTAAGGACAGTTTATCAACACCATGATGGGTATGAGTCATTAATTTCCTTACAGAACTATATACGTGCTGTATTAAGATGGCTGTGTAAGTAGGACGGTTATAAATCCAGTATTGCGTTGGAAACGCACTTGACGCTCAGTTAGCTTAAAAGCTAGTGGTGCTTAGCGTAGCAGTGTTCGGTTATTTTTATTCTTGTTCCGCAGTGTTGATGCTAAACGATTGTTTACAGCAATTAGCGTATAGTTTATTAGCAGCGAAATCATTACAAGATAATAGTTAATGAAGTACCGGGGCTCGTATTTAAAAGCGTTCCCGTTTCCTGTAATAATGGACAGAGGAGCAGAACGCGGGTCGAAGCTCATCTCAAATCTTCGTTGCCAAATTCACTTTGTCGGTCGGTTCTTTTGGCGCTGAAACCTCAACAGTAGTATCCCTTGTACCGAAGGCGAAGTGGCGAGGAAATGGTTTGAGACAGGGCCTACTTCTTTCAATGTTGTGGTTGTTTTGGTGTCGTTTATACGCTTTTCGTTAACTTTTCCTGTTAATGTTACATTTAATATTATATCACTTCATTACGTAATTCTGTGTACTTAAACATTTTCAGATACGTTATTTAATTTAGTTCTCTTTTTGAAAAATATCCGACGTTATCAGATGTTACCCGTTTTCTGACATGTCCCGCCTCCGCGCTCGCGCTGGACACGACCGTACCCAATTGTGATTGGCTTGTAGAGTTTCTCCTCCGCCTGTGTTAGCCAATCATTGTGCGGGAAGACGTGTTTTCCAAAATACGGGTAGGAAGTTGTAGCGTTTACGCTTTCGGTTGTTTCCGCGCATGCGCATTTAGTGTCTACAGTCACCACTACAGACTCCTGTTAGCAGAAAAAGCACTAACTCAAGTATGAGTTTTGTACCTCAGTTTTCACCATCTGTTAAATAAAAAGCATTTATTTTCATCGTTTATTTTAATTCTTAAGTAGGATATTTGCCATGAAATTGTTATTTTAGTATTTTTCAGCAATATCTGAGAGTACCATCAGTCTTTTACTCCGTCACCAGAGAATGTGGCAAAATAGTAAAAAAAAATACCAAGTTTAACTAAACTTCTGTTAAAATAATCAGCTCTTATAGTTAGTATTATTTGGTATTTAACCTGATACATGTAGCATTTACAGGAAACAAGTTATCCCGCCATTCGGTGTTGTCCAATCAGCAACGCTGATCTTTGAAAAGATCCAGTAAATTATCTAGTCATAGGTTTGGCGCGTGAAGGCTAAGTTCTAAGTGCAGAGAGCGCATGCGCATTTCCTGTGGCAACAGTGATAGTAAAACAAAACACTAGCAGAGTTGATTTTTTTTTTTTGAAAACATATCTGTTTAGTTATAATATAACATGTCTATTTAGGTATAATATTTAATGTAATATCTGCCTAAAAGCGCTGCTTCGAAAATGTTTGCATTTATTTATAGTAAAGAAGCAGTCATAATATAACGTACTGTCTTTTCAGTGCAATTTAAAAATTTTTTTCCTCACGAAGAAAATCCATCGATTTAATAATGAAAAAGAAAAGTTTCTGTGAAGCGCAAGTGCACTCAGTGCCAACAGCGGAGGGTGCGTTGTTTGTGTTTGCACATGAGCTCACACAACAACAAAATCAAGCTTGTGGGCTTTCATGTGTTCAACCTGTTTACCTTATTATTTTATCAAACTTTATTAGTTGACCTTTTGGAAGGCCAAAAATGTATATCAGATCTCATGAGCTATCTCGACAGATACTGTTCAATGCTTTTCTTAAAGCAAACTGAAGAAACCACTTAGTGGTGTTTGTGACCGCATTCCTTCTCTTTCTTCTTCTGTCCTTAGGGTCCGTCCCACCGATTTCCTCCCTGCGCTTACTGGTTCCACCATTACGCCTAATGTCTGCCTTTATGTGGAAAATTGCCGAGCAGCAACATCTGGAGCATTATGGAAAGCTAGAAGAATTTGTCTCCTTAGTTACCAGGCTTGTCCCAGAAGTCCTGACAGGCAGACAGAAGGCGACACTGGTAATGGCGCTCAGAGCAAAGGTGAGCACATAAGGGTTATTGCATTTAAATGGACAGAGTAGAACTGCGGTATTCGAGATGAGGCCGATGTACTGTATACTGTTTTTTTTTTTTTCTTTCTCAGATGATTCTTGAGATGTGCCGAGGTGAACTGCCAGCAGACATTGAGACTGTGAAGTCACATATACAGAGGATTCAGTCCATGCATTCATCAAAGGTAAATAGGTTTTGAAAAACTGTAGGGCAAATTTTTTTGGTGGTGTGATAATTTGTATGATAGCGAAAATAATGTTTGTGTGACAATGTTGTGCGTGGTCTGTACATATTAATATTAATACAAGGCTTCTTTTGTTCTCAGGGAATTGATACTGAGGCAGACATTTTACAGGCAAACCTACTAACGCTTGTGCTAGGTCTGTTGGAGGATCCTGCCAAAAAGGAATACTTCTTTCAGGTCTGTGCATGTCATCACATTTAATGATAAACAGAACAGTTAAAGCAATAGTTTGTACCATTAAAACACATTTATATAACCTTCAACTCACATTGCATGAAGTTGCTCAGCCAGGACATGTTTGGGGCTTGAAGTTTGCTCAGAAGAGTGAAATCTAACTTGGTGCTCAACAACATTATTTCATTTTTATCAGAATTAAAGACGTTTCTTTTAATCAGAGAGTCTTTTAACTCACAGACTCGAAGTTCGAAGCCCGCCTCGCTTATTTTACTTGTCTAACAGTTTATAAACTGAATTTATTTGCTTTTGTTTGTATAATTTGTCTTGGTGCAAAACACAGATATTTTCTTGAAAAGAAAGACCTAAGCACCTTAACCCTCAGCTGCTCAGTGGAGTAAGAGCGTTTGTTTTTGACAGTAGTTAAAAGGGCGATGAGACAGCTTCATTTATTGGTGCCTCATTTATGCATTTGATTGCTCACGCCCACTTGAAAGTAAAAGCTCTCCTTTGTGTTTTGCATCCTGATCTCTCAAATTTTTTGTCTTCTAGTTATACATTACAGAGATATCAGTGAGACCCCAGATTATGCTGGGCTATTTACAGTAAAGGAGCTCATTCACTTTGTCCTGTACGTGGTGACAGTGTTGCATATACACTGGCTTTGAAATATACTGAAGTCATTGTGCTATATTACTGTGTGTGTGTGTGTGTGTTTTAGGAGGTCTTCCCACATGAGTATGGCCCAGAATTTGACCAATCACTGCAGGTCCTGGTTGGCCATTTTCTCACAAGACTAGAACAGCTGCTGCCAGTACCCAGCTTCAAACAGGTAGGTGCTGTTATCCGTACAGTACAGGTACGCCTGGTTGCTCTTGTTCTTCAAATGAGTGAAACCTACTGTCCCCTCCATAGACTTCAGTGTGGCTCAATGCCTGCCCCTGGGAGTGGAATGAGTACCTGGAGTCGGTTTGTAGGACGGAGAGTTTATTACCGTTGATACAAGTTGGCATTTGTGGGACTTTGGGGAGCAATGGTAAGGCTCATTTGGCGCATTCTAAAAGACACCCTAAATTTGATAAAAGGTATCTAAAAGATACCCTAAATATTCTACTGGTCATGGTTTTGTGTCTTAGAGATGTTAATGTGTTTATCATTTTAGAACTCTCACCGATTGTGGAGGGCAGAATTCTCTCCTCATTGTCCCTCACTGATATGGTGATAACCACCCAAACACAGCCCACCTCCGAGGGCCCTGAGGATGAGGGCAATGAGAATGCACCAGATGACAGTGTTCAGGAGGAAGACATCAGTTCAGGTCTCGAAGGAAGTGTAGCTGTAGAATACGTAAGAGCTGACCATGGTGCCATGGAGGAAGACTCGGAGAGGCAGACCTTTGAGAGAGAAATCAAGGAGGCTATTAAACATTTAGAAAAGGAGAGCGACTTGTCGGCTGAGCTAGCCGGGAGTCTGCAGAGCACAGGGGTGCCAGAGGTTGACTCGGAATTGAAAACTACTGATGAAACAGGAAGTGCTGTGTCTGAAGAAGCACCTGCGGCAGAGGATGTTTCAGCTGAGCAGCGAACGGTGATCCCCAGAGTTGCAAATACAAAGATCATGCAACCCTTGGAGGTTACACTTTCTACAGCGAACCAAGGAAGTGATGAGGAGCAAAATGATCCACAGCAGTAAGCTTCTGGAGAGCTCGATTCTATTTTAAAAAATAAAATACAATTTCTTTATCTGTATTAAGTCCATTGTTTTTCTTTTTCTAGGACAATTTTGGAGGAAGCAGCTCAGGGAGGTGGGTGCTCTAATATATTATAAATGTATTGTTGTGCAATAGCATTATCATCCCCCCCCACCCAATAAAATTCTGCCAGGAACGTAATGTTGAAAAGTGAATTTTATTATATAACCAAAAATAGTTACAGTGTTTTAATTGTGATTTCTTACTTTCTGCATCAGTACGGCTGGGGTTAGTAAATTTTTAGCTGTATACACACTTCTATAATTTAAAATGGTCTTTACACTCCAGCTGAAATCAATAACTTATAAGATCTGTCATCTATAGCCACTGTAATCCTCACAATCAATCACTGCGTCACGGTCCGCTGAAAAGCTTCCATGTCTCCCATTCATGCATTATTCTACCATGCACAAATCTGCAGTCAGAGCATATGTGTGTGGGGTTGTGGCTTTGGAAGGGTCTACAAGGGTAGACAAGTCTACAAGGGTTTCGCTGGAGATGCTTCTTTCCAATATGTCCCTCACTACCCACCCACCCACCCACCCATCAAGTGTTGCCTTCACATGACCACCACCAACCAGAGAGGAGGGCAAGCATCCACATGTCCCCTATGCGATGCTGCCACACGCCTCTTTAAGACCTGCTGCACTTGGGTATTTGGAAGTGATTAACCCACTCGGGGGGGGGGAAACCGCTATCCGCCCTCTCGTACAAACGAGGTCACAGATGCCCATTATTGGCTGGTGATTGCTGTGAGCATATTCCATCCCTCCTTGGCCAATTAGCTCCCATGGACTCCCGGTCATGGCTGCAGCATCAACCTGGATTAGAACCAGTGAGCTCCTGGTTGATTGTCACACCTTGTTGATGCGCCACTCTGGAACCACCAACCCCAGCTTAAACAGCACATTTAGCTTATTGTTGTACCAGGTTATATTGCTGCGACAGATTTTTACAAATGAATGGTTTGATTTTTGTGTATGCATCACACACCCTACTTTGAGAACTGTTGATATAATTTCAGTTCATGACTGTGTGTGATAGATGACAATTAAGTAAGTTGTTTTATTATAAGCCCTCGCTTGTGTTTTACAGAGGTAACTGCTGAAGCACCGGAGTCAGAAGAATCTCCCAGCAATCCACTTGCAGTTGAGTCTTCAAAGATTCCTTTAAAAAGTTCTTACCTTTTTGGCAGGCTTTTGCACAAGTGTCTGAAGTGTGGCAAGCGTTTTGCATATCGCTCAGAGCTCCATAAACACCAGGAGAGTCACAGACTCACAACATCCATCAAGTGTGGTGAATGTGGGCAGATTTTCAGAGATTCCAAACTCCTGGCTCTGCACCGGCAAAGAGGCTGTCATATAAGGACGTACAAGTGCATCAAATGCGGGGCAGCCTTCAGGTCTCTCTCGAACTGGTACAAACACCAGCAGGCCCACAAGGTGGTCTGCACACACAAGTGCCCAGAGTGTGGGAAGGTTTTCCGAAGTCTCACAGGCTTAGTGGCTCACAGACGAGAGCATATGGGCCCTGCAGTAAATGGCGTTTACACCTGTGACAAATGCGACATGACTTTCGGCTCGTATCGTGGCAGGGTGCTGCATCAGAGGGTCCATACAGATAAATCCAAGCAGCCATCCCGGAAGGAGCGTGAACCTGGGAAGTGCCGCTTCTGCGACGAGTCGTTCGTCCTGCTGAGCGATTTGAGAGTGCACCTGAAAACTCACCCCGAGTACAGGCCACATCAGTGTGACCAGTGTGGGAAGTGCTTCGCTCTGCACCACAGTCTGCTAGCACATCTCTCCAACCATACGGGAGACAAGCCATACCTCTGCACGCAATGCGGCAAGCGCTTCTTCAGCAAGGTCCAGCTGAAATCGCACATGAGGTGTCACTCGGGCGAGCGGCCACACATGTGCCCTCACTGCGGGAAATGCTTCTCGCTGCTGGGGAACCTGAACATCCACGTACGGATCCATACTGGCGAGAAGCCCTACTTGTGCCGTCATTGTGGAAAAGGTTTCATCTCTGCCGGAGAGCTGCAGGTGCATGAGCGCAGCCACACTGGTGAGAAGCCATACAGCTGCAGCATCTGTGAAAAACGATTTGTGGTGTCGAGCCACCTTACGGCTCACAAGCGCGTGCACACTGGAGAGCGCCCTTACTCCTGCACTCAGTGTGGCAAGAACTTCATACGGCGATACGACTGGAACAAACATATGTACACTCACTCAGGGGTCAAGCCCTTCCCCTGTACTATCTGCCAGAAGAGCTACACACGTCGCACACACTTGAACAGACACATGCAGAGCCACGGTGTAAGCCATTAGTAACATCAGTCGTGGAAATCGGTTCATGTACAGAAGTACATAGTTTAAATAAGGACATTCCAAGTGCAAAGACCCAAAAGCACATTGCTTCTATGTTTTGTTTGACCAAATGCAGATATAATGAATTAATAAATGTTGGCCTTCTAGTTTATCAAAATACTGTGTGTTCGTGTGTGTATATCTGTTAACGTTTCTTAGCAAAACACTCAGCTTCAAGATTAAAATTGAAAAAATTAGTAAAAGTCACAAGTGTAAATAAGTTAATTTTAATGTAGGTTTCCAGCCCTCTCCACAGTGGGACTGGTGACCTGATCAGGGCAGTCCCTCTTCGCGCCAGGACTAAAATTGGCTCCAAGTTTCCCTGTGACTCTGATGGATGAGTGGTATAGATAATGAATAGATGAGTCTCTGGCCCTGCTTGAGTCTTCATCTTGAGTCAGTGTCTATTTTTAGTGTCGCACGTTCCACCCATGGTGCTGGATCTGTGAGGCGACAACTAACTGTGTCCCTCTTGCTTTTTTTTAATTAATTGAAAAGTTATACACATTTAGAACATTCTGGTTTGGGTTCTACAGTCCACTGAGTTTAGTGTGAATCTTTTGTTCGGTTATACACATGGGTTCAAAAATCAGTTCAACTTCACTTTGAGCTGCAAAATTAGACTGAAGAGAACAATGAATTAATTAAATGTAAGGATTTTGTAATATCAATTCTGAAAACAGTATCACTAATGATTGATTAATTTCAGATTAAAATGTATTGAACGTTTGGCATCTCTCTATAATGCTGAGCTTCCTGTCTATATGCATACATCACTACAGACCTCAGTATCCGAAAAAAAATCATGGGTTAATGGATGAAAATCTTCTAAATCACTGTTAACCGTATCGATGCAGGATGTATAAATGTGTGGCAGATGTCAGTGTGGTAACTTCTGGAGGTTAAAGTACCCCAAAAATTAATCTCTGCCAATAATACACTTTGTTCTTTCTCATGATTTCTTATGACATTTTATAATAGAAAAAAAACTAAATTAGTTTTTAAATAGATACAAGCTGGCACAGCTGTAGCTTAATGGTTACAAAAGTGGGTTTGAGACCTAATCCGTAACCGGTTGGAAGAATGTGTGGTGGCGGTGGGGGGGGGGGGGGGGGGGGGGGGGGGTGGGGGGGGGGGGGGGGGGGGGGGGGGGGGGGGGGGGGGGGGGGTGGGGACAGTGAGCTTAACCGGCCCTTCCTCCACCTTCATGGCTGAAGTTCCCTTGAGCAAGGCACTTAACCCCCAACTTCTCTCCGGGTGCTGTAATGTGTGGCAGCCCACTGTTCCGAGTGTGTGTGCTCACCTTAATGTAGCACATGATGCTACATGATGGTGATGGTTTAAATGCAGGGCAAAATTTCCCTTGCCGGCAGCTGTCAGAATGTCTCCAATCCATTGTCATCATCGTCTCTGGCACGGATTTCCGTGTTTGCTGCCATGGTGGTTTCAATGTTTAAGAATAACAAAAAAGAGCTCTAATGCAAACACTACAGAGGGTGGACAATGTTAAATACATTTAAATGACTTAAAAACATCCCCTACACTACTGAGTGATCAATGTGGAAAGGTCGAGCTGACTGGATTAAGGCCTTGCCCAAGGATTCAATGTTGGGAGCAAGGTAAGGGCTCAGACCCACAACACTTAAGCCGGTAATCCGGCACCTTAAAGGTACACCAGTGAATAGTCTGTGTTTTATCTTCCAAGAGTTCATTTTGTCTGAATATAAAGGTTTCATAGGAAAACCATCCCAGCTCACAGGATTAGTATCTCTTATTCACCTGTTTTATATCCTTTGATTCTGTGTCTGTTTACAGTAACATTAACTAGTCCATGTGACCAGAGGAACGATCTTGATCATGTCCGATTACTTTGCATGGCAACACCAATTTGTTAAAAGTGGGGAAAAAAGTCAGAGATCAGGTGTTAAGAAACAATAAGGAATATGAGTTCAATAGAGATAAAACTAATATTACACATCTCTCGCTCGCTCTCTCTCTCTCTCTCACACACACACATACACACACACACACACACACAAAGAGATTACATCCATTATGTTTGAAATTACTTAAAACACAGATTTCCACCATTTTGATATATGTGCCCGTGTCTCAAGATGGCACTGTTTACAAATATCATGGTGCCCCAGGGGTCACTGACGCTTGTGTATAGGAGTAAGTAAATTGTTTTAGAAAGGTATCACGGCCAATTTAATTTTATTTCCAATAGATAATACTGCATTTCATGTTTATTTACAATGCCTGCTACGTGAATAGCACGGTGAATGTACTGTTTCTGTTGGGCTTGGCGAGGCCATTTTTGTGTGGAGTTTGCATGTTTTCCTCATGCTTGCGTGGGCTTACTGCGGCCACTCTAGTTTCTTCCCACAGTCCAAAGACACGCACATTAAGCTAATTAGCTGTACCAAATTGCTGCTAGGTGTGAGGGTGAATGGTTGGCCCTGCGATGGTCTGGCGAGCTGTTCATTGCGTACCTTGCCTTCGTCCAGAGTCGAATGAGAGTTTAGCTGCCCTAGTAGGAAGAAGCGGTTCAGCAAATGGCAGTGGCAACCGAATGGGCACTTTTAACCAAGTCAATCGGCTAACGTCTGACTACAGGATGGTGTGGATAGTCAGAGAGGGTTCATTTAATTCATTAATTCAGTCATTTGCTGAGCCTCTTATCCTACTAGGGTGGCGGGGAGGCTGGTGCCTATCTCAGCTGATGCTGGGTGATGGCGGGGTACAGCTAGAACAGCTCGCCAGACCAGCACAGGGCCAACACACATAACCACTCTATGGGCAGTTTGGAACAGCCAGTTAGCCTAATGTGCATGTCTTTAAACTTGTGTGTGTGTGTGTGTGTGTGTGTGTGTGTATATATATATATATATATATATATATAAATGTATGTATATGTGTGTTCGAGAGAGAGCGTCAGATCTGTCTCCAGCCCAGCAGGTGGCAGTATTTTGACGGTTTAAGCTTGTTTTATGAACCCGCAGTGAAGAAGAGGTAGAAAGGAACCGAATCTGAAGGTGTAGTGAAGCGGTCAGTTTTCGTGCAGTGATTAAAGTTTTCAGACGACAGCTGTACACTGACAACAACAGAATGGGTATGCTGAAAAACACACTGCCGTTATTTTCTGACGTTCTGTTATAATGACGTCACTGGTTTTGGTTTTGGCGAGATAATCTCCGGTTAGCATGCAGGTAGCCACCACCAGCACAACACACCGGAGAAGTTTGTGCGTGTTTTTTGCTAACATTTAGCGGTAATATTTACGCATGATGTTTTTTTGGCATGTTTCTAATGTTTACAAGAAAAGAACCCCGTGGTTGTTGTGTTTGGGTAACTTATTAAACTTAGTTACTAACACGGAAATTACATCATGACTGTTCACTGGCAGTCAAGGGGATGTTGGGGGGGATGTGAGTTCAGTTTCCTGCAATAAATAAAATGAATGCAGAAGGAGGTAATGGTTAGTAGTATAAAAAGGGTAAGAGGAAATCCTGA
Source organism: Neosilurus hyrtlii (assembly GCA_028564935.1). Taxonomy (NCBI): domain Eukaryota; kingdom Metazoa; phylum Chordata; class Actinopteri; order Siluriformes; family Plotosidae; genus Neosilurus; species Neosilurus hyrtlii. Next base: position 7,582,033 of record JAOUQZ010000014.1, on the reverse strand, counting down.
GTTGAGGATTAGTAAACCTGTAACTTTCCTACCTTTTTTCCTACAGTTTGTTGACTGTTGTTAGGGCTTGTTGTGTTGGGCTGGGTCTAGATGTGTTGGGCTATTTTTGATTATGTTGGGCTGGTCTAGATAGTGTTGGTCTGGCCTTCGGCTGGTCTGGATGGTGTTGGCCTGGCCTTCGGCTGGTCTGGATGGTGTTGGTCTGGCCTTCGGCTGGTCTGGATGGTGTTGGTCTGGCCTTCGGCTGGTCTGGATGGTGTTGGTCTGTTTTTCAGTTGGCCTGGTTTTGAACTGGTCCAAATGAGCTTGGGTTGGTCTAAATTGATTTTGGGCTGGTGTTGGACGGGTCTTGATGGTCCTGGGATGGTTATGGACTGCCCTAGATGTTCTTTGACTGGTCTAGGTGGTTGTCTAGTCTGACCAACAGGGTTAAGCTCACTGTTTAGAACCAGCTTGTAGATGTCCATGACTTTCTTAAAATTATTAAACCTGACCAGTTAGAACTGGTCACACCAGCTCTATTGGTCTAAACACAGGTCACTGTCCCAGCAGTGTAATTACAAATTTAATATCTTTATTCATTGTGAGACATTTTATAGTTGTTTTTGATGTTGTTGTTAACATTCTATTTAGAATATATATATGTGTGTGTGTGTGTGTGTGTATATGTATGTGTGTGTGTGTGTGTGTGTGTATGTATATGTGTGTGTATGTGTTTTGCTTTCTTGTGTAGCAATAATCCTTCATGAACTCTATGATAATATAGAAAGATAATATAGAAATTTAAATAGGCCTAATGATTATCTTTAGAGCGAGTAGATTTCAGCATAAGTATATTTTGCAGGCTCGCTCCCTCTGGGCTCTGTGCGGCTGCTGGTGCCTCCACTGCGTCTCATGTCCGCCTTCTTGTGGCGAGTAATCCAGCAGCAGAAGCTGGAGTATTTTGACAAGCTTGAAGAGTACGTCCTCCTCATAACGAGGATGGTTCCTGAGATTCTGAGTGAAAGACAGAGGACTGTGCTCATTATGGGTCTGAGAGCAAAGGTGAGATTCATAGGGTGCTTCCCAAAACTCTGATGCCTTTTTGATTCCTTTAGCCAATAACCCAGACAGAAGAAGGTAATAGTTCTTAAAATGCAGAAGAATACAGACCAGAAAAGAGAGGAAGCATATCAGACAAAGATACACAGCTTGTTTCAAAGCCGGAACCTATCTCATCCTGCACTGGGCAAAGGCGGGGTACATCCTGAACAGCTTGGGAGGAAACCCATGCAAGCTGGGGGAGGACGTTCAAGCTCCACACAGAAACGTCCTCGCCGAGCTTGGAACTCGAACCCAGGACCAAACTTGCTTGTTTCAAAGCAGAAGTTACTTGATTTTTATAGCTTGTTGTTACATTCTGTAGGTTTAGGTTGTAAAGTTTCCCCCAAAAAAACAGCCTTAATAAATAATACAATGATAAATACACAAAATTGTGCTCACTTGCTTTAAAATGGCTCTTCAGTGAGTGAATTTCTCAAACATATATTTGTTCTTGAATCCTCCTGCCCTTGTTTCCTTTTCTTGTATTTCTTCTCTGTGTTCCTGGAGGCTGGAGCTAGGTAGTGAGGAAGGGAAACAAGGAAACACTATAAAGAACTGAGAAGAACCAGTGGAAGAACTTTTAAATTGTATTGTTGGTTTATTATTATTATTCTGTATAGTGCTGGGCTCCGTAATATCTTGTATGCTTCCCACCCTACTTTTCCCTCACAGATGATTCTTGAAATGTGCAAAGATGAGCTACCAACCGACCTCAAGACTGTCCAGGCTCGTCTTCACACAGCCGAGTCTTTCAGTACGTCTAAGGTGAGAACCACGAGTGAGATGTCTGCTGTGGATATTTGGTAGACTTAAAGAGAGAAGATGAATTGTTTCACCGTTTGCTTTTTTTTCGCATTTTGGTACTAAGTTTGCTTTCATTTCTAACTTTAATTAATTTAAAGCAAACTCTGCTGTTTTCCTCTTTTGTAGTTGTTTGGAAATAGTAAACTAGCAAACTGTCAATCTGATTCACTGTATAATTGATTTATCATGTGACTGAAGCGTAAACATTGATTCGTACAATTATGGTTTGCTCTTATTGCCCAGTTTACATACGTTGGGCCAGTTTCACATGGGGCCAATGGTGGCTCAGAGGTTAAGGCTCCAGATTACTGATCCAGTGTTCAAGGGGACTTGAATCCCACCAATCTGCCACTGTTGGGCCCTTGAGCAAGGCCCTTTAGCTCCATCTGCTCAGTTGTATAAATTAGATAATGTAAATCGCTCTGGGTAAAGGTGTCTGCTAAATGCCATAAATGTAAATATGTTCTAAAGCTCAGATGGAGTACATGCAGAAATTAACTCTAAAATCATTTATTTTCCAGAGCCCTGGCTCAGAGGTGGAGGTGTTACAGGGCAGATTATTAAAGCTTGTAATAAGCCTTCTTGAGGATCCAGTTAAAAAGGAGAAGTTTTTTCTGGTAAGACATAACTAAAAATATTTAAAAAAAAAAAAATTAACACAGTGTTATTCACTTATTCTGAAACCCAAATATTACCAGAAATGATAGTTAATATCACAAAACGTATTCATCATTAGCTGACATGGTACACATTCCCTCCAGCATTGCTAAATATGCAATATGCCCTAATGCCCTCCCTTTGTTGGGCTGGTGGTGTAGTGGTTAGGGTGTTGGGGTCATGATCGAGAGGTCGTGGGTTCGGATCCCCGTTAGACCCCCACCACGGTAAGACCCCCGAACAAGTGTTCCAGTGTTTACCCAGCGTTTTAAAAAAAACATTTTTTTTACCTTACCTTTTAACCTACTAATGCCCTCAGGGTGGTGCTAAACAGTAACTGTGAGGAAAACAAATCATTCATTTGCTCAGAGGCTATGAAACGCTGACTGTATTTTTAAGGAGTCTTTCTCCTTTAATTTAGTGTCTTTTTACATGAAAGTATGGCCTTTATTTATTTATCTATCTATCTATCTATCTATCTATCTATCTATCATGCCATATATTTACAGTGGGAATGTCATCACTGCTTGCGTGACCCTTGTGAGTCGGCATACGTATTGTCACACAAGGTGTCCATGTCATCCTCGTCTGTTGTCTCTGTCACAGCCCACGATGTGTGTTAGCTTGCGTGGGATTTTTATTTAATTTTTTTTTGTGGATGTTTTTTGGGGTGGGTTGAAAACTGGATTGCACTATGGGATAAATAATGTCTGAGTCTGAAATGGTATGCTTAAGTTTGGAGGCAAGTAAAAAACTTTCACTTCATTTTGTATAAATAGGTTTATGCTCATGCAGTGCATCACAATCCCTCAATATTTCAGCAGTGTTTTAGATGACATTAGGTTTAGTTTATGATCTTCAGTGTAGATTAGGGGAAAAACGTGTATGGCACCAGATAAATAATTATATTTAGGTATTAAATAATTATAGTTATGGTATTTAATTTTTTAGGAAGAAAGAAAACACCAGCTGAAGACTATGTTTATTGTCTATTGTTTATTTAAAAGGCTTTTCCTTTGGTTTATTTTGTAAATCCTATATCCCTTTGCATAAATAATTCTCTGGGCCTTAAAATACGACTACTCTTTATGCCCCTTTCTCACCAACACAACTTGTCCTGCGCATCTTCGCGGAAATGAGGGGAAAAAACTGGATAACGTGAAAAAAAATGTTTCATTTTCTGGCTCCACACCACGTGGTGTTCCTCCTTGAGGTACCGCATGTATTTGGGTGAAAGTTGCCTCGGTGAGAAAGCGTTATTAATTACATTAACTTTTACACCCGTACATGTGGAAGCATGTGTTCAGGTTGCAAATTCAACAAACGTCTAATGTCTATTTTGGGTGGCATTGTGGCAGAGTGGTTAGCACGTCTGCCTCACAGCAAGAAGGTCCTGTGTTCATGTGCTGGGATGGGCAAGGGCGTTTCTGTGTGGAGTTTGCATGTTCTCCCTCATTTGGAACTCCTCGCCCATTTCCGGTAGAATATAGACTCGGACATTCCATACACTATATTTGCAAACTACTTTATTGATTATGGTCAAAATGGCTTTGCTGACACAAGAATACACATGTTGTTAGTGCGATGAATGTAAAAAATTGAGGTACCGTATTTTAATAGCAATTAACTTTGTATTTGTGATGCAGTATTTATATAATTAATTATAAACATATTTTAAAGGGATCCACTTTTGCTCTCTTTCGCTTGATGAATTGTGATGACTGTAGTGCGGTAACCACACCACACTACAGCAAAAACCGTTTTTTACATACGCCAAGATGGCGCACATAATGTCCGAGTCTTATTTCTCGTCACGGAAATAGGCGAGGTGATGCGAATGGTTCTCCCTATGCTTGTAGGGGTTTTCTCCAGGTACTCCTCCCTCAGTCCAAAAACCCTAGGTGAGAGTGTGGGTATGAATGGTTGTGTGTGTGTGTGTGTTGGTCCTGTGATGGTCTGGCGATCTGTACAGGGTGCACCCTGCCTTCGCCCACTTTCAGCTAAGGAAGGCTCCTTCCACTCCGCAACCCTAGTAAGCGGTTTGACAAATGAGTGAGAGTAATATCTATTTTTAGCTAATTAGTTATTAGCTTAGCTCACTAATCACATTACAATCATTTATGTGTAATTTTATAAGAGGGACTAAGAGAGAATTCTATTCATTATACAGTTCCAAATTTTAACATTTTATTTCCTGTCCTATTTTAGGTAAACAGATGTGAGAATTAAAGTTGGCCAAAACCAGAAAATGACTGCAAATTAATTTAAATGTTTATTGACTGGTCTGCTGACAGGTTTTGTGTTATGTTCCTATTTTTCCAGGAGGTGTTCCCACATGAGTATGGCCCTGAATTTGACAAAGCACTGCAGGTCCTAGTTGGCCATTTTCTCTCCAGACTAGAGCAGCTTTTACCAGTACCCAACTTTAAACAGGTATTTCACGATCTAAGCTGGATTCACACAGGAAGTGACGAGTGATAAGCAGATATGCAAAGTCATTGATTGTCAGTGAAAAGAAGGACGCAATGGGGAAATTTTCTCAAGAGACGCAAAGTCAGCGGTCAACTGAGCTGAACTTTTATCTGGAAACTTTTATTTCCAGATAACCAGAGCTTAAAGATGTCGTTGATTGACAGATTCCGGCAAACACTGAATTTTTCCAAAACCTTTTGCTGTTTGCTTTTATTGAATGTGTCAAATAGCTGATTTTCTGAGCAGTGCAACAGCAAAACAGTCCGCGTGTCTCTCGTCGCTTCCTGTGTTGATGCAGGTTTAAGCGTCTACATTTCAAGTAAGTGGGGAAAGTTTATTTTTGTTGCTTGGTAGAACTGCTTAAAATATGTAGAGTGGTGCAAACTCAAAGCTTTTCCAAATTTCAACATTTTAATCATTGTTCTGAGAACTGCAGACTGTTCTGTTAAGTCGGACAGTATGCGCCATAGACTGGTTTTGATGAAATCATTTGAGACAGGTGTTTGGATTTGTTTTATTTTATCAAATCTAATTTGTGTCAGCCTAAAAAGATTTAATATTGCATTCAATGCTGTGCTGCAAATTTTTCTAAAAAGTAAGTAAGTAAACTGGACTGATTTGTCTTCTATAATAGTAGATGCTGATAGTAATTTCCAACATGCTATTAAACAACCTAAAGGGTATTAAATACTCTGATCCTCTCATCCCTAATTGTTATATCTTCTTTTATTTATAGCACACAGATCTTTTGAAGGGATGAGAATCAGAATGGTGTAACCAACAGAAAGCTGTTTTTGAGAAAAATGACGAAAGTTTTTGCAATATTAAAAAAAACAAAACAGGGATATTGCTCATATGACATGACTCAGGGTCATAAGGAAGATAAAGGGAACATTCTGGCACACATAGACCTTATCCACATCTGTCAAAATATGACCGTAACTCATTCTGTGGCTCTCAGCCCTTCAGTTAGTGAGTTGGTTACAGTGTTTTTTATTGTATTTTACTTTTTGAAAATAATTTTTATATATCTTTTTACTAGATTATTTTATAATCACAGTCCACAGTAGCTGTTGTCATTAAGCTGCATGTTTGAATTGACAAACAAAAAAATGGAAACATGAATTTTCAAAATATTTTTAATAAAACATTAACTATTGTTAAAAAAAAAAAGCAATAAATTCTATGCATTCGTAAGGGTTTTCTATACCATTCACTCATTCATTTACCGAACCGCTTAATCTAGGGTTAAAACTAGGGTTGCGGGGAGACTGAAGCCTATCTCAGTCAACACTAAGTGAAAGTGGGATACACCCTCGAAAGTTAAGACTAACGCAGGGCAGCACATACAACCTTTCACACTCTCACCTAGGGTCAATTTAGAAAAGCCAATTAGCCTGATATGCATGTCTTTGGACTGTGGGAGGAAACTGGAGTATCTGGAGGATGCTCCATAAACCTTACTACGAGGAGAAAACTTATCTTTTAATCACTTAATGAAAACACAGACCATGTGTAATTGTGGTCAAAATGTTTAAATATTGCACAGAATTGCAGTGGAAACCTGGTGAGAGATGGACTGGTTTTCTTAAACCCCCACATATATGATGTTAATACTCCAATTCAACAGATCTATCCATTGCAAAGGAAAAGGTAAATAATAATGATAATATTTTTTATTTCTTTGGTTTTCAGACTGCCCAGTGGCTAGATACTGAACCCACAGGCTGGGAGGATTTAGTACGGATGAACTGTGAGCCGAGCCACCTGCTTCCTTTGCTACAGAATGACTATCGTGGAAACCTGGATAGAAATGGTAAGGTGTTCATGAAAACCTGGATGCAGCTTTCGTTTAAGGAAAAGTCTTTTAAGAATGAATTTGATTGTTTGCCTCTTGCATGAATTTAGCGATCTCCACTCTTGTTTGTTAGGGTGCACTGTCTATTTCTAATAAGCAGCATTAGTTGCTCAAATGTAAAGCTAACTCACTAACTGCAAACAAAACGAGAATTGAATGGTTAGTTACTGTTGTATGTCACACTGTCACACATTCTTGTTTCAAGAATGGTTATTGGTAAAGTACAAATAGGTTTAGCATTTTAGTTTAAAGTGTACGGGTACTGGCCATCTTTAAAGCATAATTTGTGTGTATGTAATACGTTTAAGCGATTCAGATGCTTATTTTAACATAAATGACCATAAAAAGCACAAAACTGGTCATTACTAGCAGTGTGCTGAACTGTGGAGGTTAGCAGTTTTTCCCAAGAAATAATGCCAACGTGTTGTGCTGAGTTGATGACTCTTGTGGAGACAGTGAAACTTATTTATATTTTAGTGACTCTGATGATAAGAAAGCTGCCAGAGATGTGCGTGACGATAAATCCAAAATGGCTTATGCAGCTAATGTTTTTTTCCAGCATGGCTTTCCTGTCGTCAGTTGGTTTAGAAACAAAAATAGATGTTTTCCTTGATCTGTGCGCTTGTTGTTTGTGCAGCTCAGCACTGGCTGATAATGTGATATGCTATATGGGTCAGTGACGTAGCCAAGCCAATCAAACAAGTTCATGTCACTACCAGACTGGAACAGCCAATCAGAAAGGCAGCATGTCTCTGAGCATGTCTTGTGTCGTAACACTTGTGAGCACTTTAAAGGGCCAAGGGCTGATGTTGCCAGAAGGAGCCGCCGATCCACATGATCTTTTTAAATAGCTAGTAACACTAATATACCACAGGTACCCTTTAATACATTCTCTACTGGATATGTCCTATTCTCAGGGCTCCCATCTGTTGTGGAGGAAAGAATCATCTCATCTTTGTCTCTCGCTTTTTTGACTGATGAGGTCATTCCAAACGAGAGCATCCCTGATAATGGAACTGAACCATCGGTCAGCGTGGACAGTTCCTCCCAGACAGACCAGTATGTGGAGCAGGACAGTAAGACAGATGTCTTAGCCCACCTCATCGATACTTCAAAACAAGCAGCATGTCAGAGTGAGACTGTGTTTGAGGAGCTGGAATTGATTACAGGTAACACACAAGAAGATTTAAATGAAAAAGGTGTTAATGCAACCAGAGAGGGGACCTCTCAAACGGAAGGTGAGGATGAAACAACAACAGACGTGGAAAAGGCTGAGCCAAGTGCAGTGATCACTGATTTAGGAAAGCATGGTGGAGGAGGTTCAGAGGAATCACCCACTGGATCGCAGGGAAGTAGCGGACAAATGCTTAAAGTGATTGTTCCAAAACATCTGTTACCTGCAATTAAACAGATCAGTCTGCCCTCTGTTTTACTCTCCCGCTGTACGAGCAGTGAAGCGGTTCCACTTAAGTGAGTGTTGCAATGCATATACTTTGATTTTATGTGCATGAGCATTACTCTGATGCCTTTTTTTGTGCTACGTGCCCAAATAAATACAGCACATTGTATCATTTTTCTTGACAGAGTTGTTCCTGGTTCAGATTCATCATCCCTGAATCCAAGTGCAGTTGCAGTTACCAAAGGTAGAAGTTTGACTTCTCATAGTACCGAGGACCTGAAAACTGGTTTACTTAAATCTTATTTATAATGGATGCATTAGTTATTCTCTGTTATGTGTTTAAAATAGCCACATTTTCTATAAAATGCAAATTCATTTTGTGGTATTTTATGGGTGGAAACAGAAGCACTTCAGGGGTAGATGTATCATAATCTCATTAGCTAGCACACCACGCAAGTAGAGGGTGACTCAAAAAACTCCTATATTTCAAAGGTTTTAAAAAAAAAAAAAAAAAAAAAAGGTGATAGATGATCAAACTTTTATTGGCGCACATGAAACTTAGTGAGGCAGGAGAGGCAGTGCTAAGGTCTGTTGGAGGCCCAACCCCTACTTGAACACCTTGAGCTTGAAGAACTTGATGTGTGGTTTCAGTAAGATGGAGCTTACACACAGCTTGAAGATCACTGGAAGTGCAAAGGGAATGTTTCCAGAATGGGTGAATTTGTTGCGTTGCGATGGGTGTTCGGTGGTTATCCCATTCCTCTGACCTGTATTTTTATTTTAATTTTTTATTCTGTGGGGCTACCGTAAATCCCGAGTGTATACTTGATCCCAAACTCTCAAAGTCCTTAAGGTTGGTATTTAGCAGGAGATTGTCGCTGTTTCACCTGACATGACCTGTCAAGGCACGACAGCCTTCAGAATTGGCCTCCACGCAAATCGTATTGAATTATGTTTCATGTGTGCCAACAATAATTAGATTATTTTTTATGATTTTTTTACATTTGAAATGTGGGAGGTTTTGTTGGGTCACACTGTGAAAACATACTGTAATAATGCATGCTGTGCTAGTTAAGTGCAATACAGATTAGGAGTACTGTTAAACAGTTCTGTTTCATGTTATTTTTGTTTATATTCATGTTACTTCATTAAGTTTTTACATGTGCACCAAAAGCAGTATGTTTTGTCAATAAGTAGTAGAGTTTTTTCCTGATGTTGAACCAATTTGTCTGTCTGGCAGCTATGACCAAAAAAAACCACAATGTTTTTTCATGGACACAGGAGCGGTGTCATGACTTTTACTCAAATTCACTTGCCAGAAAGTCATATAAATACACAGTGAATGTGCAAATACTAGTCTATGTTTTTTATATAGCCTTTCAGGTTGCAAAACATGCCATTCATTCATTTTCTAAGATACTTAATCCTAATTAGGGTCGCAGGGAGGCTGGCGCCTATCTCCACCAACTCTGGGCAAGGGGGGGTACACTCTGGACAGCCTGCCAGGCCATCACAGGGCTAATACACACACAACCATTCAAACTCACACCTAGGGATGATTTGGAACAGCCAATTACCCTACTGTCAATGATTTTGGACTGTTAAGAGGAAACTGGAGTACCCGGAGGAAACCCAAGCAAGCACGTGGAGAACATGCGAACTCCACACAGGAACGTCATGAGCCCGGGTGTCGTACCCAGACCTTTTTGCTGTGAGGTGAACATGCTAACCACTGTGCACACTTGCAAATCAAACAAAGTTTAAAGTTTTCAAACCTGATATTAAGTGGATGGAAATGAGATTTTGGAATCTTATTAGTTCTGAACAGTTTTCCAAGATCGAAATCTTATTGCAAACTCTAAGCACGTTTGTGTACGAACCTAATTCAGGTTGAGTAACAATTTTGTTGAGGTTGAGTATCTTTTGTGAACCAAATTTCCATCTATATAAATGGTTATACCTCCTTTGGTAACCTTAATGATGTTTTTCATGGTCAGTTGTGGCTTAGTGGTTAAGGCTCTGGATTAATGTTCTGAAGGTCAGGGGTTCAAGCCCCACTTTACCAAGCTGCCACAGTTGGGCCCTTGAGAAAGGCCATTATCCCTCAATTGCTCAGTTGTATAAAAATGATTAAGAAAAAGTAAGTTGCTGTGGATGAGGACATCTGCCAAATGCCGTAAATGTTTTTTACGCTATTTTCTTTCAACAACCATGACACTGCCCCTTTAATTTACTAATGCTTGACTAAAGAACCTATGAAAGCATTTTAATGAAATCTTTGTTGGACATATGTTGATTACCATACTACCAGTCTTCCATTATCATCACACACATGCTCCAAGTATAATTTGTAGAGAACAAGTTAAAACCCACTGGCGTATTTGTTGAAATGTTCAGTGACCCTATCTTAATGTTTCCCCTTTTCCGTTCTCTTTTAGAAAGGACCAGAAGGCGACTGAGAGCCCACAAGGAACAGCGTGCTAATACAGGCAGCTACAAATGTGTGCCCTGTAAAATGAGCTTTAAAACCCATTTCCAGGCTTCTGTACACCAACGTAAAAGGCACAAGAAATTAATTTATTCCTGTCCCAACTGCGAAAAGAGTTTTGAGTCCATGAAGGCATGGACGAGACACCGCACAGAGCACAAAGAAGAAAAGCCTCAACGATGCACTGACTGTGGGGAAGAGTGTGCCAGTCTGCAAGCTCTAGTGGCGCATTCCAAAATCCATAACCACGTGGTAAGCGAGAGCTTGCCGACGTCTGAGAAAGCAGCGCCGCCTCCGAAACTAGCGCCAGGAGAGTGTAAATTTTGTGGCGAGACGTTTACTCCGATCGAGCTGCGAAACCACTTAAAAACCCATCCAGAGTTCCGACCTCACCAGTGTGACCACTGCGGGAGGTGTTTCGCGAACCTGAGCAATCTGTTAGCTCATATCTCGAACCACACAGGAGAAAAGCCTCACGTCTGCTTAAACTGTGGCAAGAGGTTCTTCAGCAAGTCTCAGCTCAAGTCTCACATGAAGTCTCATTCGAAAGAGCGCCCATACTGCTGCTCTTACTGCGGGAAGTGCTTCCACACTGCTGGCAACCTTAACATCCACACAAGGATACACACCGGAGAGAAACCTTACACGTGCGTCGATTGCGGGAAGGCCTTCAGCTCGGCTGGCCGTCTGCAGGTTCACCGCCGCTGCCACACTGGAGAGAAACCCTATCAATGCGACGTGTGTGGAAGAGGATTCATCGTGTCGAGTCATCGCACAATACATATGAGGTCACACACAGGGGTGCGACCTTTCACATGCGAAATCTGTGGAAAGACCTTTTCTAGGCGGAACTGCTGGAGCGAACATATGTACAGTCACACAGACTCCAAACCGTTTCCTTGCCCCATCTGCTCCAAAAGCTTTATACGCCGGAGCCATTTGAAGAGACACATGCAGAGCCACAGTGCTGACCAGAGCAGTGCTGTTTAGAAGGTTCTATAGTCTACAAAGTCTACGACATGCTGTATTATTAAGAGCTGTGCAGCTTTACTGTGGAATTCTTATCATGATAAACCTGCTTTATAGCAATAAATCCTGCTTCTTTCTTAGAATAACCCTAGCCTCACTTTTATTTTGAATAGAGGGGAGCTGCTCTACATTTTATATATTTACAAAATATTTTGCTGTACATATTCTGCCGATCCTGCAGTCCTGTGAAATAATCCTACATATTTTCTACTGGATTGGTGTGTAATGATTGTGCAGCCATTTAAAGTGTTCCGTGATGTTCCATTATGTCATAAAGCAAGTTACACAAAGATTTGGCCCTAAACACCCTCCATTTATTATCCTAGCATGTGTATGTCACGGTTGTGTTCTCTCGTGTTGTACTAAGCTTGATTTACACAGTGCTGTTTTTGTTGCATAATAAACATTGTACATTGTAAACAATAACAACAACCATACAAAAAAATCCCTCTTTTGGCCATCGGTAGAGAAAGGAGGATAGCATGGGAGAACATGAGACTCATAACATCTACAAAACCAGTAGAAGCAATTGTACCCAAGCTAAATTGATTAGATAATCAAAAACAGCATCTCTACTGTAGCAGTTGATAATTTAGTCACACATGTAAAACTTGGATGAGATTTATTACAGATCATCTCACATATTGGGAAGTATACTGATGATAAGACCACTGAAATTGCAGTATAAATCAGGCATTAAAGGGAAAATCCACTTAATGATTTACATTTTATATCATGTTTGATGGTCACAGGCCAAGATTTATTTTATTTTTCATTGGCAGGGTGACCTTTTTTCAATATCTAGTTTACACATTCTAGCATTACCTACAATGCTGTTTAATTACTTGCTGTTTGTGCTAGCAGTGGGATTTATGCTCTGTTGCATTTTGTAATTCCCAATGATGCCAAATCATCGTGGCTGCTCCAAGTATCAGAAGTAAAAAAAAAAAAAAAATTTAAATTGAATTTAAATTTAAAATGTGTTCCACTGTATGTACAAGAATCTGCTTTTGATCAGTCAACATCCAAATATATTTGTTTCTTAAATCTAAAGAAACATTCACCATGATTTGCTAGCTAGCCAGCTAGCTTGGTTTTTTTATTTTCCATTTTGAAGTCATTTTATTCTGTGGTAAAAAGTAGAGTTTTTACATATAATTTGCCACATAAGGCAAGTCTAATACCCTCACCATGTCTGCCTGAAGAGGGTGATGCATTGTGCTTTAGTCTTTTAAGTCTATCCTGCTTTATCACTGCCACGTGTGTACAATCTGCACAAACAGATCAAATTTCATCCTTGATGTTAATATCATCATCAAGCTTATCATTTTATAGACCATTAGAGGCTCATTTATATTTCTACATTGTATCTGCACGTGAGAGCACCGCACGGCGATGAGGACCATAAGAACTGATCATTCTGTTTGGTAGCATCACATTTCCTCTTGTATGTTTCCAGCTAGACCTTCTTCTTTGCAAAAATCAGAAACCTATTATGATACTGTGTTATAATAAAATATATAAACTGTGTAGATCTGTAGTTCCTGCACAGTGGTAGTGGATATAATATCCAGTTTATTCCTGCACATATTTCTGTGGATTCTTATGGAAAATGACAAAAATACAACACTGATCATCACATTAGGTCCAGAATCAATAAACACATCACAAATGTTTCAAGTTCAAATATTTTGTGTATCAGAATGCACCTTCCCTTTAATGTTCAGGTGCATAAATATGTATACTTAATATATACTTATATATCATTATGCCATTTATCTATCTATCTATCTCTCTCTCTCTCTCTCTCTCTCTCTCTCTATATATATATATATATATATATATATATATAT